>OY288111.1:8163061-8340874 GCA_958431115.1 Syrphus vitripennis | reverse complement strand
TCTTTACTTTAAATCCTATTTTTTTTGTTCTTTTCTTTTGAAAATTCAATCACCGTCGTATCCGCTCCAAAAGGTTTGTGATTTCCTTTATAACAAAAAAAAAATCGCTGGCGCCCATTTTCGTTTCATTTCAGGAACACCCTGATCTTATTTTTTTTACAGACATTTAATTTTGATCATTTTTTTTTTATTTTATTAATTTTCATTGATCGAAAATCCGATCAAAAAGTCCCCACGTCGCTGAACCCACCCCGTCGCTGAGCTACCCAGGTGGCAGCACCTTTTGTGCTACCTGTTACGAAACTATCAAACGCGCCCATTATCCAATATATGACAGTTGTCATTTAACTTAATCATTTCTTCTCGATTTTTCTACTTCGCGACGCACGCCGGTTATCGTGCAATAATTTTTGTTATTAAATCGTTTATTCGGGTATCTTGAGGATTCGTAAATCCAATTGTGTCTTGCAGATTGTTATTCTGCCATCCTAAATATATATATAAGCGTAAAATTAATTTCCATCGCGAGTGTAAATTTCGTAACAATTGGCGTCCAAACGTGGGGCTTCCTTGTGTTTTTTTTGTTGGTTGGAAAAATTGCAAGAAGTGCATACTCCACCATTGTTCATTGTCTTTTTATTCTTCTGTGGATTTAGGGAAGTGTTGTGTAATTTCTATTGAAAATATAAGAAAATTTACTTGGTGTTTTTTTTTCTTTTCATAGGCAATAAGTTTGTTTCGCTGTGCAACAATTCAATACATGCCGATAGATCAGAAGGGGAAGTTTTTTTTGGTAGAACATACCATTTGGATACACTGCTGACATACATACATACGTCACAAGAAGGAGGATTAGAAGATCGTGCTATAAAGAGGAATTGGTCGTTAATAAGGTTTTTATTCTTTTTTATATTTTCAATTTCGTTTAGTTATTGTGTTGATTGATATTTCTTTATCTTAAAATATTTGCATTATATTAATTTATTCGGTTTATCATTTCATTTGAGTGGGGCATCCATTTTGTTTGTTTATTTGCGAGTTAAAATAATTTTGACAGGTGTGGGCAATCAATTTGTAGTGTGGTGAATATCGATTGGTGTTGCCATTTCGATATAGTACCTTTTTCTGGGTTACAATTTTGAAGAAAAATTTTATTTTTTTTTATTATTAGTTTTTTTTTAAATTAATTTAATTTTGAATTAGGTAATAATAATCGGACCGATTATTACCCTGTTGTGTTGGGAAAGTGCCCAAAGATAAAAATAGACATTTAAGGTTTAATTTTAATAGCGTTTTTTTTTTTTTGCTCGTCAATTTTGAAATTATATAGTTCATTGATCATTTTCGGTGACATTTTGGAGGAATTGTTCTAGGTTTGTTAATCTAAATTATTTTTAATTTCTTTTAATTATTTCATATAATTTTTTTTATTTCTTGTTGATTTTTTTTAACTTAAAATGGAGGCGAGCCAAGTAAATAGGTTATCACAGGATGAGATAACATATGAAATAGAATGTCGCGGATTGATGGTAGGGACCGTAGAAGAAATGCGGAAAGCGCTTAGGACCGCGATCAAATTAGAACGTAGGAGTTCGTTTGTGGCTTCATCGTATCCGTTCACTTTTGAACAAGATTCGATGGCAGTCGAAAAGAAGTTAGTTGAATTAGGGAAACTTTTGGAAAATCCTCCGAAGTCGGAAACCTCGGGCGAATATTTAAAGATTTTAGCGAAAGTTGAATGGTGCTTACGTAGGTTGGATAGGAGTATTCCGGAAAATGAAAGTCAGGAGAAATGTAAACTTGTGTTGAAAAACAAGGTAGTTATGGCTATGGCAACTTTAGAAGGAGATGAAGAGGATAAGGAAGACATAGGGAAAGAAGTAGAAGAGGTAGTTTCAGGGAATAAGGAGACGGAAAAGCAGAATTCAACTGACCCGGCTTTCGAAGTTGAAAGGTTCGTAGTAGGTTCAGACAAATTTTTTAATATTTCGAAGTGGGATGTGAAGTTCACCGGAGAGCGATGTGGAGCCTCAGTGAATGCATTCCTAGAACGGGTAGAGGAAATGAGACAGGCTAGGGGGGTTTCGGAAACCCAACTCTTTAAGGCAGCAGTAGAGCTCTTCGTTGGAAAAGCATTGATTTGGTTTAGGGCTATTAGGTCTTCGGTCAATTCGTGGCGGGAACTAATTAAAGAATTGAAACTCGAGTTTTTACCCCCAAATTACGATGATCAACTTTTGGATGAAATTAGGCGTCGGACTCAAGGTAAAGACGAAACCATCGGTGTTTACGTGGCAACTATGCATAATTTGTTTAGTAGGTTGACAGACCCCATTCCTGAAAGTAGAAGGTTGGCAATGATCCAGAGGAATTTGACACCCTTTTACCAAACACAACTCGGTTTGGCAAAACCGACTTGCGTTTCTGACTTGGTAGCGTTAGGTAGAAACTTAGAGGCGGTTAGGGCGAACGTGGATGCGTATGTCCCACCACCTAGCGTTAGGAATAATAGAACTTTGCTAGAACCGGATCTAGCATATGTAGGTGTCGATACTCCTTCGGTTTCGGTTGTTGGGGAAAACAATCAAACCACTCGTAGGGCTCAAAATTCAAACCGTTTGAATTCGAATATTCGGTGCTTTAACTGCAATGGATCAGGCCATTATGCAGATAGGTGTTCCGCTCCTAGGCGTTGTTATGGTTGTGGTGCTTTAGGGGTAAAGAAACAAAATTGTAGGAACTGTTCGGGAAATGGACAGCGGACTCCGGCGCCAGCAGGGCGGGAAGTCCGAAGGAGTTAATAGGGTTGCCTGCTGGTAACCAGTTGGCTAATAGGGTTCATTTAGGGTTTACTTTGGAGGCAAACGGCAATGATAGGAGACCATTTTTAACGATTAGCATCTATGGTTCTAAATTTTTAGGATTATTAGATTCAGGAGCTTCTAGGACCATAATAGGTAGGGACTCTTGGGCAATACTTAGGAACTTAGGGCTAGATTTACAGGAAGATACTATCCCCTGCGTGTGTTTGGCAGACGGATCAAGTGTCAAAGTGTTAGGTACTCTCTCTCTTCCAATTATTGTAGAAGATAGGGCAATCTTAGTAGATTGTTTAGTTATACCTAATTTACCACACAACGTGATTTTAGGCGCAGATTTTTGGGCGCTGTCGGGTATTGTCCCGGATCTTAGATCACGAGAGTGGGCTTTTTCGGAGCAGCTTAGTTCTGCTTCGATATGTTCTATTACAGAACGATCTGAACTGAGTGTTAGGGAAATTAAAGCTTTAGAAACATTAGTAGAGGAATCGTTTAGTAAGATGCCAGAGGGCTTAGGTTGCACAACACTAGTTGAGCATAAAATTAGGACGTCGGCGGAACCGATCAAGCAGAGATACTACCCGGTTTCTCCGGCAATGCAGGTTCATATAGATAGGGAACTTAACGAAATGTTAGAGGCAGGAGTTATTGAGAGGTCGACGAGTGCTTGGTCGTCTCCAATATTATTAGTCAAAAAGAAAGATGGCTCCTACAGATTCTGTGTTGATTATAGGAAGCTTAATAAGAGTACAGATAGGGATGCTTACCCGTTACCGTATATCAACTCAATATTAGATAGGCTTCGTGGTGCAAGGTTCTTGTCCTCACTAGATATCAAGTCAGCTTACTGGCAGATACCTATGGAGGAGGAGTCTAAACCTTTTACTGCTTTTACGGTACCGGGGAGAGGCTTATTTCAATTTAGGAGAATGCCTTTCGGCCTTCACAATTCACCTGCGACTTGGCAGAGATTTATCGACACAGTTTTGGGTGCCGATCTTGAGCCATTCGTTTTCGTCTATTTAGACGACATCATCATCATTGCGGATAATTTCGAAAAACACCTAGAAATTCTCAATGAGGTGATGAAAAGGTTGAGTGAAGCGGGTTTGAAAGTCAGTAGGGAAAAATGCAACTTTTGCATGCCATCATTAAAATTTTTAGGTTATATCGTGGATCGCAATGGGCTTCATGTTGACCCAGAGAAAGTAGATAGTATGGTTAGGATTCCAGCACCGAGGAATGTTAAGGAAGTTAGGAGCTTTATAGGGACAGTTTCGTGGTACCGTCGTTTTGTACCAAACTTTGCCGAACTTCTTCGGCCATTATCAGACTTATTAAAAAAGAATAAAAAGTTTAGTTGGAGCAAAGAATGTGAGGATAGTTTTAGGCGGGCAAAGGAGTGTTTGGTGACAGCACCTATACTTACTTGCCCAGATTTTAAACGACCTTTTGTCGTACAAACAGACGCTTCGGATTATGGAATCGGTGCAGTTCTCTCACAGAACTTTGAGGAAGGGGAAAAGGTTGTCTGTTACCTTAGTAGGTCTTTGAATAGGAACGAAAGGAACTATAGCACAACAGAGAAGGAATGCTTGGCTGTACTGTGGGCTGTTGAGAAGTTGCGACCGTATCTCGAAGGTGTTCGGTTTACTGTCGTAACTGATCATTATTCCTTAGTATGGCTTAGTAATTTGAAAGATCCACAGGGTAGGTTAGCCCGTTGGGCTATTAGGTTACAACAGTTTGATTTTGAAATCATTCACCGTAAGGGAAAAGAGCATGTGGTCCCAGATATGCTTTCTCGAGGAGTGCCGCAGTTGGGTGGTATTTCGGACGAAGATCTAGACCCCTGGGTGGCCAAAATGATTTCGGCGGTCAATTCTAATCCGCTTAGGTACCCGGCTTGGAGAGTTGAACAAGGAAGGTTGTTCAAACTGGTGAAGCCAACTCATGTTGTAGTACATGAAACAAACCAGGAATGGAAGAGAGTGATAGGTAGGAATGAGAGGACAGGAATTTTAGAGGAAAACCATGATAGTCCATTAGCAGGACACATGGGAGTTAGGAAAACTTTTGCCAGGATAGCGGAAAAGTGCTACTGGCCAAAGATGAGGGCTGATATTACAAAATATGTTAGGAATTGCAAAGTTTGCCAACAAGTTAAACCGTTGAATGAAAAGCCTGCTGGGTTGATGTCTGAGAGAGTAGGAATCAAATCACCTTGGGAGATGATTTGTATAGATTTGGTAGGTCCACTCCCAAAATCGAGTAGGGGTTTCATTTACATTTTAACAGTGGTGGATTACTTCACAAAGTTTCCACTCCTGTTTGCGTTGAGGTCGGCCACTGCTAAGGCCATAGTTAGGGAATTAGAGGATAACGTCTTTTTATTATTTGGCATACCTAAGGTGATCGTGAGTGACAACGGTCCCCAGTTTCGATCTAAGGAACTGAAAACGCTTTGCCAGGCGTACGGGTCACAATTAAAATTTACAGCCCATTACCACCCGCAGGCGAATCCTGCGGAGAGGATCAATCAGATCCTTAAGACCACGTTAAGGGCATACGTGGCTGAAAACCACAGAGTGTGGGATTTACAGCTCAGCAAAGTGGCGTGTGCCATTCGCACGTCACAGCATGAGGTGTTAGGTGTTTCGCCTTATTATGCGAACTTTGGGAGGGATATGGTGACTTCAGGTCGAGAAGTACCATCTTTAAGAGAAAATTCTGAGAACGTTCAAGATCCTGGTGAGATCGAAGAACGGTTCAAAGAACTCAGAATCGATATTGGAAAAAAATTACAAGCAGCATCAAAAAGATCTGCTGAAGCCTACAATCTTCGACGGCGTGATGTTCAATATCACCCCGGCGAAATTGTCTGGCGTAGGAACTTTTCGTTGTCGGATGCCGCGAATTATTATGCAGCCAAATTAGCACCGAAGTTTGTCGGCCCGTTTGAGATAAAGAAGCGTGTGTCACCTTGGACATATGTCTTACAAGATAGTAGTGGTAAAGAACGCGGAACTTGGCACGTTAAGGATTTAAAATCGTATACCGATGCATCCGAGGATTGATTTGTTTCAATTTTAGAGTAGCTTATTTTTTTTTTGATTTTTTTTTATAATCTACATTTACATTTTTATTTTTCGTTTTGATTTTTTTTGGTGGAAAATCCTTTTTTTTACTAATCCTTTACCTTGGTAACTCTTTGAAAATGTGTTACATAAAAGTAAGCACATTTCCTAGGAGGTAAGGGTGGGATTTGTTGCGGTAAAATTTACCACAACAAGTTTCATCTACCTATTCAATCTTCCCCAGTCCATTTTCAACCTTCCTTCTTCCGTGGCAGCTCCAAAATGCTTGAAGAGTTCAGTTGAATCCTGGTATCCATCAACCAGTGGCCTGCTCTTAAGTATTTTGGAAAAGCAACCAAAGCAGGTCTACGTGATTGGTAAAAATTGATATCAATCAAAAATCAATTGTGTGACGGGCGGTCCGCAAATTATTGAGTGTGTGATGGATGGTCCACACAAACATCGCTTTAAGTGACAGACAGGTTGTCTGGTCATGCTTTAACCAAGAATTGGCACGGGCGACACTTGGTCCCCGATTGCAGATGTGACTCGGTATGAGAATGGCTGAATGCCCAACGTAAACTTTTTGAAATATTTCATGTACAAGATGGAACGTTAACCGTAGTCCTTTCCCCTAATCTGCGCAAAAGTCCAACGATTTAGATTAGAATCGCGTAGTAGGAAATTACTGCCAAACTCTCCTCTTCGATAGTTTTGAACATGGAAATAAGCTTCCCACTAATTTTCACGTATAGTAATTTTACATTTTATCCGAGGGGGAAAAATGCACACGGTCATAAACTTAAATTTCTTTTCGAACTTTCCAAAACTTTCTTTTAAATTTTGAGTGGGTGTGAATAGGATGGCTGAATGCATCCACTGAATTCCCGCCCTTTGGAAGTCCTACCAAAGGACAGCGAATTCAGTGGAAATGACAATGCAGGAAGCTGGGGTGTAAAGTGCGAGTAGGATAGGCGGTGGGGTCTCAACTGCGTTCGCTCACTCTTGCAAATATGCTGGGTGTAGCTGAATGATGACGCGATCGAGATCCACGCTTTCTGATTGGCCGAAAGCACTTGGGCATTGAAAAAAAGAAGAGGTCGTCCAGGCAAGGTGAAAGCCTGGAAGAGCACTTTTTACCCGTCTTGAGAGTGAACCGATGGTTCTTGATTTTGAAGCGTAAAGGAAATTTTTGGATAAGTTTTAAAAGAAAAAGAAATTTGAGTTCAAAGAAAATTTAATTTTTTTGAGTTTTGTTTGAGAGGTGTGAGTAAAAGTTTAAGAGAAGAAAAAAAAAGGAAAGTGAAAATTAGTGGAGGAAGCTTGGGAGATTCGGGAGGAAGAAAGAAAAAAAGGAAAATTGAGGAGGATTTGGCAAGATAAGTATTTTGTTTCTTTTTTTGTGTGGATGTTATTATTCTTTTTTTTTATATTTAGTAGTGCATTTTTAAACTTCGTTGAAATTTCGTTTTAAAATTTTGCAATCGTTAGACTCTTGCTTCGTAAAAAAATATTTCCGATAAAGCGGAACTCGCGACCCGTTAAACCGTTTTTGTTCTTTCGGGACAAAAGTGTTAACGGTCCATCTTCTTTTGTTCAAATCTTTTGTTCAAAATTCATCTAAAAGATCTTGGGTTTTTATCCTGCTTTTGCAAGGTTTCCCAAGCAAAAAGTTCATTTCAATAAAAAAAAAGTCTTTACTTTAAATCCTATTTTTTTTGTTCTTTTCTTTTGAAAATTCAATCACCGTCGTATCCGCTCCAAAAGGTTTGTGATTTCCTTTATAACAAAAAAAAAATCGCTGGCGCCCATTTTCGTTTCATTTCAGGAACACCCTGATCTTATTTTTTTACAGACATTTAATTTTGATCATTTTTTTTTATTTTATTAATTTTCATTGATCGAAAATCCGATCAAAAAGTCCCCACGTCGCTGAACCCACCCCGTCGCTGAGCTACCCAGGTGGCAGCACCTTTTGTGCTACCTGTTACGAAACTATCAAACGCGCCCATTATCCAATATATGACAGTTGTCATTTAACTTAATCATTTCTTCTCGATTTTTCTACTTCGCGACGCACGCCGGTTATCGTGCAATAATTTTTGTTATTAAATCGTTTATTCGGGTATCTTGAGGATTCGTAAATCCAATTGTGTCTTGCAGATTGTTATTCTGCCATCCTAAATATATATATAAGCGTAAAATTAATTTCCATCGCGAGTGTAAATTTCGTAACAATTGGCGTCCAAACGTGGGGCTTCCTTGTGTTTTTTTTGTTGGTTGGAAAAATTGCAAGAAGTGCATACTCCACCATTGTTCATTGTCTTTTTATTCTTCTGTGGATTTAGGGAAGTGTTGTGTAATTTCTATTGAAAATATAAGAAAATTTACTTGGTGTTTTTTTTTCTTTTCATAGGCAATAAGTTTGTTTCGCTGTGCAACAATTCAATACATGCCGATAGATCAGAAGGGGAAGTTTTTTTTGGTAGAACATACCATTTGGATACACTGCTGACATACATACATACGTCACAAGAAGGAGGATTAGAAGATCGTGCTATAAAGAGGAATTGGTCGTTAATAAGGTTTTTATTCTTTTTTATATTTTCAATTTCGTTTAGTTATTGTGTTGATTGATATTTCTTTATCTTAAAATATTTGCATTATATTAATTTATTCGGTTTATCATTTCATTTGAGTGGGGCATCCATTTTGTTTGTTTATTTGCGAGT
This sequence comes from Syrphus vitripennis, assembly GCA_958431115.1. Taxonomy (NCBI): domain Eukaryota; kingdom Metazoa; phylum Arthropoda; class Insecta; order Diptera; family Syrphidae; genus Syrphus; species Syrphus vitripennis. Next base: position 8,332,246 of record OY288111.1, on the reverse strand, counting down.
TAAAATAATTTTGACAGGTGTGGGCAATCAATTTGTAGTGTGGTGAATATGGATTGGTGTTGCCATTTCGATATAGTACCTTTTTCTGGGTTACAATTTTGAAGAAAAATTTTATTTTTTTTTATTATTAGTTTTTTTTTAAATTAATTTAATTTTGAATTAGGTAATAATAATCGGACCGATTATTACCCTGTTGTGTTGGGAAAGTGCCCAAAGATAAAAATAGACATTTAAGGTTTAATTTTAATAGCGTTTTTTTTTTTTTGCTCGTCAATTTTGAAATTATATAGTTCATTGATCATTTTCGGTGACATTTTGGAGGAATTGTTCTAGGTTTGTTAATCTAAATTATTTTTAATTTCTTTTAATTATTTCATATAATTTTTTTTATTTCTTGTTGATTTTTTTTAACTTAAAATGGAGGCGAGCCAAGTAAATAGGTTATCACAGGATGAGATAACATATGAAATAGAATGTCGCGGATTGATGGTAGGGACCGTAGAAGAAATGCGGAAAGCGCTTAGGACCGCGATCAAATTAGAACGTAGGAGTTCGTTTGTGGCTTCATCGTATCCGTTCACTTTTGAACAAGATTCGATGGCAGTCGAAAAGAAGTTAGTTGAATTAGGGAAACTTTTGGAAAATCCTCCGAAGTCGGAAACCTCGGGCGAATATTTAAAGATTTTAGCGAAAGTTGAATGGTGCTTACGTAGGTTGGATAGGAGTATTCCGGAAAATGAAAGTCAGGAGAAATGTAAACTTGTGTTGAAAAACAAGGTAGTTATGGCTATGGCAACTTTAGAAGGAGATGAAGAGGATAAGGAAGACATAGGGAAAGAAGTAGAAGAGGTAGTTTCAGGGAATAAGGAGACGGAAAAGCAGAATTCAACTGACCCGGCTTTCGAAGTTGAAAGGTTCGTAGTAGGTTCAGACAAATTTTTTAATATTTCGAAGTGGGATGTGAAGTTCACCGGAGAGCGATGTGGAGCCTCAGTGAATGCATTCCTAGAACGGGTAGAGGAAATGAGACAGGCTAGGGGGGTTTCGGAAACCCAACTCTTTAAGGCAGCAGTAGAGCTCTTCGTTGGAAAAGCATTGATTTGGTTTAGGGCTATTAGGTCTTCGGTCAATTCGTGGCGGGAACTAATTAAAGAATTGAAACTCGAATTTTTACCCCCAAATTACGATGATCAACTTTTGGATGAAATTAGGCGTCGGACTCAAGGTAAAGACGAAACCATCGGTGTTTACGTGGCAACTATGCATAATTTGTTTAGTAGGTTGACAGACCCCATTCCTGAAAGTAGAAGGTTGGCAATGATCCAGAGGAATTTGACACCCTTTTACCAAACACAACTCGGTTTGGCAAAACCGACTTGCGTTTCTGACTTGGTAGCGTTAGGTAGAAACTTAGAGGCGGTTAGGGCGAACGTGGATGCGTATGTCCCACCACCTAGCGTTAGGAATAATAGAACTTTGCTAGAACCGGATCTAGCATATGTAGGTGTCGATACTCCTTCGGTTTCGGTTGTTGGGGAAAACAATCAAACCACTCGTAGGGCTCAAAATTCAAACCGTTTGAATTCGAATATTCGGTGCTTTAACTGCAATGGATCAGGCCATTATGCAGATAGGTGTTCCGCTCCTAGGCGTTGTTATGGTTGTGGTGCTTTAGGGGTAAAGAAACAAAATTGTAGGAACTGTTCGGGAAATGGACAGCGGACTCCGGCGCCAGCAGGGCGGGAAGTCCGAAGGAGTTAATAGGGTTGCCTGCTGGTAACCAGTTGGCTAATAGGGTTCATTTAGGGTTTACTTTGGAGGCAAACGGCAATGATAGGAGACCATTTTTAACGATTAGCATCTATGGTTCTAAATTTTTAGGATTATTAGATTCAGGAGCTTCTAGGACCATAATAGGTAGGGACTCTTGGGCAATACTTAGGAACTTAGGGCTAGATTTACAGGAAGATACTATCCCCTGCGTGTGTTTGGCAGACGGATCAAGTGTCAAAGTGTTAGGTACTCTCTCTCTTCCAATTATTGTAGAAGATAGGGCAATCTTAGTAGATTGTTTAGTTATACCTAATTTACCACACAACGTGATTTTAGGCGCAGATTTTTGGGCGCTGTCGGGTATTGTCCCGGATCTTAGATCACGAGAGTGGGCTTTTTCGGAGCAGCTTAGTTCTGCTTCGATATGTTCTATTACAGAACGATCTGAACTGAGTGTTAGGGAAATTAAAGCTTTAGAAACATTAGTAGAGGAATCGTTTAGTAAGATGCCAGAGGGCTTAGGTTGCACAACACTAGTTGAGCATAAAATTAGGACGTCGGCGGAACCGATCAAGCAGAGATACTACCCGGTTTCTCCGGCAATGCAGGTTCATATAGATAGGGAACTTAACGAAATGTTAGAGGCAGGAGTTATTGAGAGGTCGACGAGTGCTTGGTCGTCTCCAATATTATTAGTCAAAAAGAAAGATGGCTCCTACAGATTCTGTGTTGATTATAGGAAGCTTAATAAGAGTACAGATAGGGATGCTTACCCGTTACCGTATATCAACTCAATATTAGATAGGCTTCGTGGTGCAAGGTTCTTGTCCTCACTAGATATCAAGTCAGCTTACTGGCAGATACCTATGGAGGAGGAGTCTAAACCTTTTACTGCTTTTACGGTACCGGGGAGAGGCTTATTTCAATTTAGGAGAATGCCTTTCGGCCTTCACAATTCACCTGCGACTTGGCAGAGATTTATCGACACAGTTTTGGGTGCCGATCTTGAGCCATTCGTTTTCGTCTATTTAGACGACATCATCATCATTGCGGATAATTTCGAAAAACACCTAGAAATTCTCAATGAGGTGATGAAAAGGTTGAGTGAAGCGGGTTTGAAAGTCAGTAGGGAAAAATGCAACTTTTGCATGCCATCATTAAAATTTTTAGGTTATATCGTGGATCGCAATGGGCTTCATGTTGACCCAGAGAAAGTAGATAGTATGGTTAGGATTCCAGCACCGAGGAATGTTAAGGAAGTTAGGAGCTTTATAGGGACAGTTTCGTGGTACCGTCGTTTTGTACCAAACTTTGCCGAACTTCTTCGGCCATTATCAGACTTATTAAAAAAGAATAAAAAGTTTAGTTGGAGCAAAGAATGTGAGGATAGTTTTAGGCGGGCAAAGGAGTGTTTGGTGACAGCACCTATACTTACTTGCCCAGATTTTAAACGACCTTTTGTCGTACAAACAGACGCTTCGGATTATGGAATCGGTGCAGTTCTCTCACAGAACTTTGAGGAAGGGGAAAAGGTTGTCTGTTACCTTAGTAGGTCTTTGAATAGGAACGAAAGGAACTATAGCACAACAGAGAAGGAATGCTTGGCTGTACTGTGGGCTGTTGAGAAGTTGCGACCGTATCTCGAAGGTGTTCGGTTTACTGTCGTAACTGATCATTATTCCTTAGTATGGCTTAGTAATTTGAAAGATCCACAGGGTAGGTTAGCCCGTTGGGCTATTAGGTTACAACAGTTTGATTTTGAAATCATTCACCGTAAGGGAAAAGAGCATGTGGTCCCAGATATGCTTTCTCGAGGAGTGCCGCAGTTGGGTGGTATTTCGGACGAAGATCTAGACCCCTGGGTGGCCAAAATGATTTCGGCGGTCAATTCTAATCCGCTTAGGTACCCGGCTTGGAGAGTTGAACAAGGAAGGTTGTTCAAACTGGTGAAGCCAACTCATGTTGTAGTACATGAAACAAACCAGGAATGGAAGAGAGTGATAGGTAGGAATGAGAGGACAGGAATTTTAGAGGAAAACCATGATAGTCCATTAGCAGGACACATGGGAGTTAGGAAAACTTTTGCCAGGATAGCGGAAAAGTGCTACTGGCCAAAGATGAGGGCTGATATTACAAAATATGTTAGGAATTGCAAAGTTTGCCAACAAGTTAAACCGTTGAATGAAAAGCCTGCTGGGTTGATGTCTGAGAGAGTAGGAATCAAATCACCTTGGGAGATGATTTGTATAGATTTGGTAGGTCCACTCCCAAAATCGAGTAGGGGTTTCATTTACATTTTAACAGTGGTGGATTACTTCACAAAGTTTCCACTCCTGTTTGCGTTGAGGTCGGCCACTGCTAAGGCCATAGTTAGGGAATTAGAGGATAACGTCTTTTTATTATTTGGCATACCTAAGGTGATCGTGAGTGACAACGGTCCCCAGTTTCGATCTAAGGAACTGAAAACGCTTTGCCAGGCGTACGGGTCACAATTAAAATTTACAGCCCATTACCACCCGCAGGCGAATCCTGCGGAGAGGATCAATCAGATCCTTAAGACCACGTTAAGGGCATACGTGGCTGAAAACCACAGAGTGTGGGATTTACAGCTCAGCAAAGTGGCGTGTGCCATTCGCACGTCACAGCATGAGGTGTTAGGTGTTTCGCCTTATTATGCGAACTTTGGGAGGGATATGGTGACTTCAGGTCGAGAAGTACCATCTTTAAGAGAAAATTCTGAGAACGTTCAAGATCCTGGTGAGATCGAAGAACGGTTCAAAGAACTCAGAATCGATATTGGAAAAAAATTACAAGCAGCATCAAAAAGATCTGCTGAAGCCTACAATCTTCGACGGCGTGATGTTCAATATCACCCCGGCGAAATTGTCTGGCGTAGGAACTTTTCGTTGTCGGATGCCGCGAATTATTATGCAGCCAAATTAGCACCGAAGTTTGTCGGCCCGTTTGAGATAAAGAAGCGTGTGTCACCTTGGACATATGTCTTACAAGATAGTAGTGGTAAAGAACGCGGAACTTGGCACGTTAAGGATTTAAAATCGTATACCGATGCATCCGAGGATTGATTTGTTTCAATTTTAGAGTAGCTTATTTTTTTTTTGATTTTTTTTTATAATCTACATTTACATTTTTATTTTTCGTTTTGATTTTTTTTGGTGGAAAATCCTTTTTTTTACTAATCCTTTACCTTGGTAACTCTTTGAAAATGTGTTACATAAAAGTAAGCACATTTCCTAGGAGGTAAGGGTGGGATTTGTTGCGGTAAAATTTACCACAACAAGTTTCATCTACCTATTCAATCTTCCCCAGTCCATTTTCAACCTTCCTTCTTCCGTGGCAGCTCCAAAATGCTTGAAGAGTTCAGTTGAATCCTGGTATCCATCAACCAGTGGCCTGCTCTTAAGTATTTTGGAAAAGCAACCAAAGCAGGTCTACGTGATTGGTAAAAATTGATATCAATCAAAAATCAATTGTGTGACGGGCGGTCCGCAAATTATTGAGTGTGTGATGGATGGTCCACACAAACATCGCTTGAAGTGACAGACAGGTTGTCTGGTCATGCTTTAACCAAGAATTGGCACGGGCGACACTTGGTCCCCGATTGCAGATGTGACTCGGTATGAGAATGGCTGAATGCCCAACGTAAACTTTTTGAAATATTTCATGTACAAGATGGAACGTTAACCGTAGTCCTTTCCCCTAATCTGCGCAAAAGTCCAACGATTTAGATTAGAATCGCGTAGTAGGAAATTACTGCCAAACTCTCCTCTTCGATAGTTTTGAACATGGAAATAAGCTTCCCACTAATTTTCACGTATAGTAATTTTACATTTTATCCGAGGGGGAAAAATGCACATGGTCATAAACTTAAATTTCTTTTCGAACTTTCCAAAACTTTCTTTTAAATTTTGAGTGGGTGTGAATAGGATGGCTGAATGCATCCACTGAATTCCCGCCCTTTGGAAGTCCTACCAAAGGACAGCGAATTCAGTGGAAATGACAATGCAGGAAGCTGGGGTGTAAAGTGCGAGTAGGATAGGCGGTGGGGTCTCAACTGCGTTCGCTCACTCTTGCAAATATGCTGGGTGTAGCTGAATGATGACGCGATCGAGATCCACGCTTTCTGATTGGCCGAAAGCACTTGGGCATTGAAAAAAAGAAGAGGTCGTCCAGGCAAGGTGAAAGCCTGGAAGAGCACTTTTTACCCGTCTTGAGAGTGAACCGATGGTTCTTGATTTTGAAGCGTAAAGGAAATTTTTGGATAAGTTTTAAAAGAAAAAGAAATTTGAGTTCAAAGAAAATTTAATTTTTTTGAGTTTTGTTTGAGAGGTGTGAGTAAAAGTTTAAGAGAAGAAAAAAAAAGGAAAGTGAAAATTAGTGGAGGAAGCTTGGGAGATTCGGGAGGAAGAAAGAAAAAAAGGAAAATTGAGGAGGATTTGGCAAGATAAGTATTTTGTTTCTTTTTTTGTGTGGATGTTATTATTCTTTTTTTTTATATTTAGTAGTGCATTTTTAAACTTCGTTGAAATTTCGTTTTAAAATTTTGCAATCGTTAGACTCTTGCTTCGTAAAAAAATATTTCCGATAAAGCGGAACTCGCGACCCGTTAAACCGTTTTTGTTCTTTCGGGACAAAAGTGTTAACGGTCCATCTTCTTTTGTTCAAATCTTTTGTTCAAAATTCATCTAAAAGATCTTGGGTTTTTATCCTGCTTTTGCAAGGTTTCCCAAGCAAAAAGTTCATTTCAATAAAAAAAAAGTCTTTACTTTAAATCCTATTTTTTTTGTTCTTTTCTTTTGAAAATTCAATCACCGTCGTATCCGCTCCAAAAGGTTTGTGATTTCCTTTATAACAAAAAAAAAATCGCTGGCGCCCATTTTCGTTTCATTTCAGGAACACCCTGATCTTATTTTTTTACAGACATTTAATTTTGATCATTTTTTTTTATTTTATTAATTTTCATTGATCGAAAATCCGATCAAAAAGTCCCCACGTCGCTGAACCCACCCCGTCGCTGAGCTACCCAGGTGGCAGCACCTTTTGTGCTACCTGTTACGAAACTATCAAACGCGCCCATTATCCAATATATGACAGTTGTCATTTAACTTAATCATTTCTTCTCGATTTTTCTACTTCGCGACGCACGCCGGTTATCGTGCAATAATTTTTGTTATTAAATCGTTTATTCGGGTATCTTGAGGATTCGTAAATCCAATTGTGTCTTGCAGATTGTTATTCTGCCATCCTAAATATATATATAAGCGTAAAATTAATTTCCATCGCGAGTGTAAATTTCGTAACATTATTATTATTATTATTATTATTATTATTATTATTATTATTATTATTATTATTATTATTATTATTATTATTATTATTATTATTATTATTATTATTATTATTATTATTATTATTATTATTATTATTATTATTATTATTATTATTATTATTATTATTATTATTATTATTATTATTATTATTATTATTATTATTATTATTATTATTATTATTATTATTATTATTATTATTATTATTATTATTATTATTATTATTATTATTATTATTATTATTATTATTATTATTATTATTATTATTATTATTATTATTATTATTATTATTATTATTATTATCATTATTATTATTATTATTATCGATTTTTAGCGTTCTCATTATCTCTACAATGAGTAGGATAAAATTCACCTGCCAAAGGCTAGGCTCGGACGAACGTGCGGGTCAGGGAGACCAAACACGACGCTGTAGAAGAAAGAAAAAAAAATAATTAGAGAGCGAGAAATTCCCTTACAATACGGCAACTGTCAAGGATAACAGATTTTTGCATTTCGTAGACTATTTTTTTCGAAACTCCAAGTCTTTCCAAAGCTGTTATTGTCGATTTTGGGATCAGTCCTGTTGTCGAAATTATAACTGGTATAGTTATGGCTGTTTTCGCTCTCCAGAGCTCCTTAAGTTCAGAGCATAGGTGTGTATACTTTTGGATCTTAGTTGTATGCGTGGTATCCATATTATTATTGTTGACAACAGCAAAATCTACGAGTATTATATCTTTCGTAGACTTGTTGTAGATTACAATGTCAGGCCTGTTAAACGGTACGCTTGTGTCTGTCAAGATTGTGCGGTCCCAGTAGATAAGGTATCGAGAACAATCTATTACCGAGTCAGGGGTGTACTTATAATATGGAGCAAAAGATGTTAAGATACCATATTTCCTTAGAAGTTCTTGGTGAAAGATTTTCCCGATGTTGTCGTGTCTGCGTTTGTACACATCACCCACAAGTATAGTACATCCAGCGAGGATATGTTGTATGGTTTCATGTTGGGTTCCACACCGCCGACAATTGTCGGATGAAATGGTCTGATCATTCACTATAAACTTAAGATAATTTCTTGTAGGTAAGACTTGGTCCTGGATTGCAACTATAAATCCTTCCGTTTCCGGGAAAAGAGTTCCAAAACGCAGCCAAGAGTTTGACGCTAGGACGTCAATGTTAGATGCGTACATCTCATTTGGGTGTCTTCCATGGAGAGGTTTACTTTTCCAATTGATAATGAGATGTTGTTGGATAGACTGTGTTGGTTGGTCTAACTGGCTGGTATTTTTCATATTTGCTGGGGTAAAATTTTCATCAGAATGAAGGATAGCACTGTGAAGGTTTGAGGTTGATGCCTTTACTGCAAAGTAGCTAAAAAGTTTGTGATTTTGTTTTTCGACTAGATTTCGTATGGATATTAATCCTCTTCCTCCTTTGTTTCTCGAAATAACCAGTCGTTCGACAGCTGCTTTAGGGTGGTGTTGCCGATATTGAGTCATCAGCGTTCTAACCTTCCTGTCTAGACTATCTAAGTCCGTCGTACTCCATTTAACTACGCCTGCAGAATATGTTATTACTGGGATAGCGTATGTGTTAATAGCTGTCACCATATTTTTGGAATTTAACAAGGTCTTCAACAGTTGCTCCAATCGATTCTTAAACATTTCATTCAAACGTGTTTTAATAGTCGTGTGGCTTATCATTCGTGACTGTTCCATTCCCAAGTATTTGTAAAACTCTCCTTCTTCCAGTGAGTTGATAGTTTTTCCAGTGGTGGTTATATATTCCATTCCTTTAGACATCTTTCCCCTTACGATTTGGGTAGTTTTGCACTTTTCTATACCAAATTCCATTTTTATATCGTTGGAGAATTTCTCAACGATTTTGAGCAGTTGTTCTAAACTGTTAGCAGTGCTGGCATATAATTTAATATCATCCATATACATAAGGTGAGTAATCCTAGCGGATTGGATACTGTTCTTAACCTCAAAACCATATTTACTCTTATTTAGAAGCGATGAAAGTGGATTGAGGGCAAGACAAAACCAGAGTGGGCTCAGGCTGTCTCCTTGGAAAATGCCTCTTTTGATTAATATTGATCCAGATGTTGAGTTTTGGGCTCGCAACTTCGTGCACCATTTTGTCATAACATTTTCGCAGAAAGTTACAAGTTGTGGATTGATTTTATACAATCTGAGAGTTTCTATCAACCAACTATGAGGGACCATATCAAAAGCCTTCTTGTAATCAATGAAAGCCGCAAACAAATTTCTTTAATTAATATGATTTAAAATCATGAATAAAATATGAACCAGCTTTCAAGTGTTCAAAATATGCGTTTCGCCCCAGTGTAATGGCTGGGCTCATCAGAAGATGACCATTACACCTTGTCTTGACGCATATTTACCCGAATATATCGAGATTCCATATAACCCGAGCTACAAAGAGCAACTGCGAATTATACAGTAGCAACAAGTCTTCAAAGAAGACAAACTGTTGCAATTTTTAGCCTGCTATGGACTTTTGGTGAATAACCATTTGATTGTTACCAATCGAATTATATATTTTATTCATGATTTTAAATCATATTAATTAAAACAAACGGTGTTCAGGATAAGAAAAAACAATTCGATTGGTAACAATCAAATGGTTATTCACCAAATTTCTTTGCCCGGCACACGCTTGACCAGTGATTACGGCATCAATAGCTAACTGTTCTTTGCAGCCAAATGCATTTTTCACACAGCCTTTTTGCTGTTCAGCCATGATATTATTACTTGAACAGTGTTTATTGATGAGTTCTGTGACACATGATGTTGTTAGTTTGTAAAAAGTGTTGAGGCAGGTGATAGGCCTGAACTTTGAAGGATCGTGGAGGTTGTCATCTTTGGGAATCAGGTACGTAATTCCTTTGCACAGATAGTCCGGAATGCATGTTGGATCCTGTATGAATCTGTTAACTTCGCGTCTCATGATATCGTGGAGAGCAGAAAAAGATTTTAACCAATAATTGTGAAGTCCATCGATACCAGAAGCCTTCCAGCTATGAAGCCTTTTCACTATTATTTGAAAATCTTCGGCCGATACAAAGGACTCTTGCATTGGTGTTATTTCGGACATTTCCTTACTTTGTAGCAATAGTTGAGAGGATTGATTGTGATGTGAGGATGATGACCAAATTTCTGTCCAAAAGTTTTCTAGGCTCCTCATACTAGGGAGTTGGCTGGTGTTCCCCTTGTTGCCTCTGCATCTATCAAAGAACTTTTTCTGTGATGTATTAAAAAGTTTGTTGTCCTCTTTTCTCTGCTTCGATTCCTTATATCGTCTTAATCTTTTAGCATATAAGCTAATCTTTTGCTTTACTGTATCGAGTGCTTCTGTAACAGTGTTGTTTATGTCATCATATTGCGTGTGCCTTATATGCCTACGTTTAATTCTCATAGCCTTTCGTCTAAGTTTTGAATTCGACTGAGTAATAAACGCTGTAAGCACACCAGCATCTCTCCGCAGGGATTCAACTCTTTCATTGAGTCTCCTCATCCATGGTGGGTTTTTTCTAACAGATGTCGCTCTCTGCACTCGCTGCTCCCCTGGGATATTTTTGCCAGTAGACTTTATTACGGCATATGCACTGCAATAGAGGAAAAGATCCAGTTCTTTATAGCTAGGGATATCAGGAAGGAAATTGTTGTTCATCCTCTGGATTTTGGAATTCATTCGGTGGTTTTGCTGCTGCTTTGGAAGTTTTGGTCTTAAAGTCGGATCAAGAGAGATATATTTTATAAGTGCACTGTTAAGTTCTTGTTGCAATTTTTGGGTTTCTAGATCAACACTGATGTTCATTACAATATTATTGTTTTCATCTAGATTGCCGTTTAAATTTTGATAGGCAGCTATATTTTCGCTGTTGTCCTCCTCGGTGTGGTCAGGAAAGTTAACATTGCTGACCTGGTTTTGTGTATCAAGTTCAGTAGCAACTTCTTCCTTAATCCACTCTATTAAAGGTCTTGGTACCAGGTTTCTTCGAATAATTGCTAGTCTTCTATCTGCTATATTCTGCTCCTTTACGTGCCCTAGGTTTGGGTATTTCTCTACAAACATCGTATGTAACCGCTGTCTATATCCAAATGTGGATGTCTCACAGCGGGTTGTGCGGAAGTAAGCTCTTATGATGAATTCATTCATTTCGTTGCTCCACTGTATTCTCCGTCTAGTAAGTCCAGCTAGGGTGGTCAGTGGCTGTGAAGTCACTGAAGCACTTCTAACTAGAGAAGGTTGTTGGTTGTCTTCTTGAAGTGTTTGTGAGGTTGTTCCTAGATCCTGCTCCGCCACTGGCGACTCATCTCCTCTTGGAGCCAAGCCTACGCCGACAGCCGTGGCATCTGCCGACGTTTGAGTGTATATCCCCACTCGTTGTTGTATGCGTTGGTTTTCTGTATTCATGGTAATTTTTTACTCCATATTTTGTATGGGTTGGGATAATTAGTTGTACATTGTTTCTCCACTTTGACCTGTTTGACATGGGTGGCCCTGAGTCAACATAGCTCTAGGTTTCGTAGAAACAAGTACCTAAGCCCCCCCACCAGCGCCAAGGCTTATCCCCGGGGGGGTTATTATTATTATTATTATTATTATTATTATTATTATTATTATTATTATTATTATTATTATTATTATTATTATTATTATTATTATTATTTTTATTATTATTATTATTATTATTATTATTATTATTATTATTATTATTATTATTATTATTATTATTATTATTATTATTATTATTATTATTATTATTATTATTATTATTATTATTATTATTATTATTATTATTATTATTATTATTATTATTATTATTATTATTATTATTTTTATTATTATTATTATTATTATTATTATTATTATTATTATTATTATTATTATTATTATTATTATTATTATTATTATTATTATTATTATTATTATTATTATTATTATTATTATTATTATTATTATTATTATTATTATTATTATTATTATTATTATTATTATTATTATTATTATTATTATTATTATTATTATTATTATTATTATCATTATTATTATTATTATTATTATTATTATTATCATTATTATTATTATTATTATTATTATTATTATTATTATTATTATTATTATTATTATTATTATTATTATTATTATTATTATTATTATTATTATTATTATTATTATTATTATTATTATTATTATTATTATTATTATTATTATTATTATTATTATTATTATTATTATTATTATTATTATTATTATTATTATTATTATTATTATTATTATTATTATTATTATTATTATTATTATTATTATTATTATTATTATTATTATTATTATTATTATTATTATTATTATTATTATTATTATTATTATAATAATTATTATTATTATCATTATTATTATTATTATTATTATTATTATTATTATTATTATTGTTATTATTATTATTATTATTATTATTATTATTATTATTATTATTATTATTATTATTATTATTATTATTATTATTATTATTATTATTATTATTATTATTATTATTATTATTATTATTATTATTATTATTATTATTATTATTATTATTATTATTATTATTATTATTATTATTATTATTATTATTATTATTATTATTATTATTATTATTATTATTATTATTATTATTATTATTATTATTATTATTATTATTATTATTATTATTATTATTATTATTATTATTATTATTATTATTATTATTATTATTATTATTATTATTATTATTATTATTATTATTATTATTATTATTATTATTATTATTATTATTATTATTATTATTATTATTATTATTATTATTATTATTATTATTATTATTATTATTATTATTATTATTATTATTATTATTATTATTATTATTATTATTAATATTATTATTATTATTATTATTATTATTATTATTATTATTATTATTATTATTATTATTATTATTATTATTATTATTAATATTAATATTATTATTGTTATTATTATTATTATTATTATTATTATTATTATTATTATTATTATTATTATTATTATTATTATTATTATTATTATTATTATTATTATTATTATTATTATTATTATTATTATTATTATTATTATTATTATTATTATTATTATTATTATTATTATTATTATTATTATTATTATTATTATTATTATTACTATTATTATTATTATTATTATTATTATTATTATTATTATTATTATTATAGAGTTTCTAAATTTCTCAACCTCTATGAGGTTGGAAAATACCTATCCCGGGCTATGCCAAGGGATTAGGCTCTGTTGTATATATGTTTATTTTTAATTAATCTTAGTTATGGAAGTTGCAGGAACCGTCTGACTATATTGCATGTGTTTAAAATAACGGCCTTTTGCATTTTCTCCAGCTCATCGCTCAAGTTTTCTTTTTCCAGTTGTGAAACAAGGGTTTTCGTGATAACTCCGGTTGCCGAAATAACTATTGGAACAATGTTGACGCTTTCTGCACGATACATGGCTTTCATTTCGTTGGCGAGTTCAGTATATTTGCTTATTTTTGTTGCGTATGTCGTCTGAAGGTTGTGGCTCAGAGGGATAGCGACGTCATAAATAGTGATCTTGTCACTGTTCTTATGGAATACCACTATGTCCGGTCTATTTGCTCTAATAGTTTGGTCCGTTGTTATTGACCTATCCCAATAGATTTTGAAATCATTGTTTTCCAAGACTGCAGGAGGGTTGTACTTATAGTATGGTTCATTAACTACTGCCAGCTTTAAGTTCTTAGCTATCCTCATATGCACAATTTTTGCAACTTGATTGTGTCTTGCCGTGTAATCATTGGCTGCCAAAATTGTACATCCACCCAATATGTGATCTATTGTTTCTGAAGAAGCTTGACACTGTCGGCAGAGATCGTTCGCCATTTCTTCTTTAAGTATTGTTCTCCTATAGTTTTTAGTGGCAATCACTCTGTCTTGGATTGAAACAAAAAATCCTTCAGTTTCAGCGAACAACTGTCCTCTACTCAACCAAAGGTTTGAGTATTTACGATGGATATTTTCTTGATCCAGAACTTTGCGGTGTGTTCCATGCAGGCTTTTGTTTTTCCAAGCTTCTATTAGAGCTGCCTCGGTTTGCACGTTTAGTGGGGTTTCGTTCACTTCCGAGCGGAGGTTGAGGGGTGTGTGGTGTTTGTCTGCCAGGCACACTGTGCGCAGGAGACACGAAGTTTGGGATTTTGTTAGAAAATAGGACCTTAGGTTACAAATCTGAGCATGGTGCAACTGCGTGACCTCAGTTAGTCCTCTACCTCCTTCAAAACGCGGCAAAACCATTCTTTCAACTGCACTTTTAGGATGGTGATATCGGTGCCTAGTCAGTTGGGTTCTTATCGACCTCATGATGCTGTTTAAGTCCGTATCGGACCACTTGACTATGCCAAAAGAGTAGGTCAGTATAGAGATTGCCCAGGTGTTGATGGCCTTAAATAAGTTTCCAGCATTCAGTTTGGACTCGAGAAGAATTTTTAGCCTTTGGTTGAGTTGTTTGCCTAGGCCTTGCTTAATTGCTGTGTCACAGATTCCTTTTAACTGAATAAGTCCCAAATACTTGTAGGATTCGCCATCAGAAAGGTTGGATATAATGCTTTCCTCATCAATACTGTATCCGATTTCATCATTTTGAACTTTTCCTTTCTTAAGGTGAACGATCTTACACTTGTCCAGCCCGAACTCCATATTTATATCATCACTGAAACGCTTTACAGTATTTAAAAGTCTATGGACTTTCTCTTTGCCGTTTGCGTAAAGCTTCAGATCATCCACATAGAGCAAATGATTAAGTGTTTGTGAGCCAGTTTCTGCCTTGATGGTAAATCCAATGTTCATCGACTTAAGAAGATTACTTAGTGGATTTAGGGACAAACAAAACCATAAGGGACTGAAAGCATCTCCTTGGAGGATTCTTCTTCTGATGTTGACTTTAGAGCTCGTTTTACCTCCCAAGTGTAGGGTTACACACCACTTTTCACTGATAACTTTCAGGAGTCTTCTTATCTTTGGATCAATTTTGTATATCTCTAGCACCTCATGCAGGTAAGAGTGAGGAACTGAGTCGAATGCCTTCTTATAGTCAACAAACGCCATACTTAGGTTCCGTTTTCCTTGAAGTGCTTGTCTAACTGCAATTGAGTCTATGATAAGCTGCTCTTTACAGCCTTGTGACTCTTTGGCACAACCTTTTTGTTCTTCAGTCACAATATTGTTGTTTTCGCAATGGCCGTATATGCGGTTGGTGAGTATTTTCGTAAAGAGCTTGTATATAGTGGACAAGCACGTGATAGGCCGGTATCCTGCTGGGTTTGTTGTAAGACTACCCTTTGGAAGTAGGAAAGTGTTCCCTTGCGTAAGGAATTCCGGCATTTGTTCAGGTTCTTCGAGCCAAATGGTGAAGTGCATAGCTATGATTTATTATTATTATTATTATTATTATTATTATTATTATTATTATTATTATTATTATTATTATTATTATTATTATTATTATTATTATTATTATTATTATTATTATTATTATTATTATTATTATTATTGTTATTATTATTATTATTATTATTATTATTATTATTATTATTATTATTATTATTATTATTATTATTATTATTATTATTATTATTATTATTATTATTATTATTATTATTATTTTATTATTATTATTATTATTATTATTATTATTATTATTATTATTATTGATATTATTATTATTATTATTATTATTATTATTATTATTATTATTATTATTATTATTATTATTATTGATATCCCATATTGGCATGTAAGGAGGTATACACTATAAAGTAGAATAATGGGACGCCATATTTTGAAAAACCCGCCATATTTTGAAATCCACGCCGTGTACAGAGGTAGACTTTTAGGCATCGTGTTCTACGGAAAATTTACAATAAGACCTCATTCACACAAATTGTATTGCAATTAGTTCTAGGTTAGGCTGTTTTTTGAGTTAGATTGACTCGTCTAATAAGAGTTCAAGACGAGACTAAAGGTAGAACTATAAAATCGTCGAACGTGGTAGGAAGCTATTGTCAAAACCGGACGAAAATTATCTTTCCGAACACTCAAATGGAGAAGTCAGCCATATTATGTGCTTCCACCATTTTAATGTTTGTATGTATCTAGTCAATTCACTTTCGCAGGAGCGGTCGATGAGCGCTCTTGCTATCCACAGCGAAAGTTAACAAAGCCTAACGAAAGCCATCTAATCGCAATAATGGGCGCGTTATATAAATTCCTCGTATTCGCTTCGTTTCATACGACCACTTCAGCTGACGTTCGACGATTATAGTTCTACCTTAACTCTTTTGCATCCAAGATAAGCCCAAACTTAAAGAGAGTTAAGCCATGGCCATTGTATATAAAACTTATAGTACTATCATCACGATGATTTTTGAGTTGTGTGCTGTGATCGTCTGAGGGCGCACTTGTATATACACAGAAACAGCAACCAAAAAATTAGTAAGTGATGTGATCGCTTGGGGGCCGACGTGTGGAACGTGTTCATGAGAGTACTACAAATTTATATACAACTTTGTATATGAAAACTATAGTACTCTCATGGCGAGTTTTTTTTTAGGGTTGCCCGGATCCTGGTGATGGCGCTGCAAAATGTGAGGTGTAAAATTCGATTTGGTGAGTCTTTAAGCGTCGAAAATTGGTGGTAGGAGCAAGAGGAGACTATTTTTTGGATAATTGCATCCAAAAAATATCAATAAATATCATTTAAAACTTCCATAAGCTCTCCGCAAAAAAAAAAGAGCAAGGGTTGCGCAGACAAAATCTTAAGAAACCTTGAAAAACTATTAAGAGAAGGAGAAAGCGTAACAACGCGGAGCAAAAATGAAGAAATTCTTGTGTATGCTGAAAAGAATCTTCAAGCATTCAAGCAAAATGACAAGCTACTTCAAAAGCTTGGCATTATTGATGTTCCCTACTTTAAGGCACAATGGATGAAAGGAGCAGAGGACTACTTTCAAAAAATACAAAACTTGCTGAAAAACAAAGATCTGGACAGTATACAGCCAGACATAAGCGAAGCAACATTATCCAGCAAATTAGCAGAATTAAAAACTGTTAAGCAGCAGCTAGCCACTGGACTAGACTTGCAGCAACAACATATGAATGAAATGATGATAAAATCTGTAGCAAATTACGAAACTCATATAGATTTGAAGAAAATAGATACAATAATGGAGAGCTTAAAGAAAGCAATAGACGATGCGAAATTGGAGGCCATTTCTTCTCCTCATAACAAAAATATATGGATTGGAAAGGTGAAACGATGGCATAAACGATTGCAAGTTGAGCTTTCTAAGATGAATCCCATGGAAGAAGAGACATTCAGAGAAGACAATTACATAATCGACTTGGAAGATGATGTTAAATTAGTTCTTGACAAATTGGAAGAAAAACATAAGGGCAAAGAATCTGATCCATGTGCAAATGTATTAACAAGAAGTCCTAAAATTGAACTGCCTAGATTCGATGGAAAAATTGAAGAGTGGAAGATATTCTCCGACCTGTTCATAGATTTGGTTCACAATAATAATGATGTGCCAGATTCTGTGAAATTAAATCACTTGCGATCATGTATAGCCGGCGAAGCTCGAACTTCAATCGCTAGCCTCATACAAGGATCTTCGGCAAACTATAAAGAAGCATGGAAAACTCTCATCAGAAGATACGAAAATAAAAGAATCAATTTCTCCACGCAATTGAATTACTTGCTCAATGATGAACGCTACATCACCTTCTAACGTTAAAAAACTTCACGATGCAGCAAATGAATGTATTTACATCATCAAAACGACAATAGGCAAAGAAAAGAATGAAAACGATGAAATATTTGCTCACCTACTCCTTCGAAAATTCGACAAGGAGGGCTTACAATTATATGAGCAACATGTCAAAAAACCAAGCCAAATACAAAAATTGGAGGATGTAATGGACTTTCTTGAGCAATTATTTCAAACCCTTGAGTCTCAACAACAATCAATGACTCGAAGCAAAGAGTACAAAAAACAAGGTGGAAAATTCCATTCAGACAGAAGAGAGTGGAACTGTGAATTCTGTAAGCAGAGTGGTCATCGAATTTATTATTGTGACCAATTCTTAAACAACGAGATAAACAATCGATTATCATATATACGCAATAAACAAATATGCAATATATGTCTTAAACACAGCGCAGAAACCAAATGCTTCTCTCAAATAAAATGTATGAAGTGTAATAAATCACATAACACTCTACAACACAACGACAACTATCAAATTAAAAGAAGGGTCGAGGGTAATCAACACAAGAAATGGAATCCCTCAGACAACAACAATAAAAAAGAGAAGTCATTATCTTCCCTTATGGTAAAGAAGAAAGACAGTCCAATGGTGATATTAGCTACAGCACAGATATCAGCCAAATCGTCAAATGGTGAAACATGTCTATTAAGGGCATTGATTGATCAAGGTTCTCAAATATCAATGATATCTGAGGAAGCAGCGCAGATCCTCTCCTTGCCAAGGAAAAGAATCAATACAGAATTAACTGGACTCTCAGATGCAGCAGTGGGTACATCAAAATCAAGAGTGTATTTAGAGATAAGACCAAGATTTATGAGCAACAACAAAATGCAAGCAGAGTTTTTGGTACTACCCACCCTCATAAAACCAATACCAGACGAATCATTTGAATTTAATAAAAATGAGATGAAAAACTATATTCTAGCAGATCCAAACCTAAATACAAAAGATCGTATTGACATTATCATCGGTAGTGACTTGTATCCAAAGTTAATTGAAGAAGGAGTAAGAAAGCACAATGGCATAGTGGGACAGAATACAATTTTGGGTGGATAGTTTCCGGCTCACTACACGAGAAACGACAATGTGGCAAAATCATGTCAGCGGTTACTTCATCGATGTAGAAATTCTGGGAGATAGAAGAAATTGAAAAAGATAATGAAATATCAGAAAACGACATTTGCATGCAAGCATTTGCAGAAACAACAACAAGAAATTCGAATGACAGATATGTAGTGAAGGTGCCACTAAGAAAAGATATAGAGCTTGGAGAATCTAAAAAACAAGCATTAGCTAGATTCTTACAGCTTGAGAAAAAAATGAGTAAGAAAACAAAAACCTAGACTACAAAACAATATCTTTGACATCATCATCAAATGGAGGCAATGGAAATATGTAGTTACTGCAGATATCGAAAAAATGTACAGGCAGATCAAAATAGCTGAAGAACATCAAGAGTATCATGGAATATTTTGGAGAGAACAACCAAAAGACAATATAAGAGAATATAAACTGACAACAGTTACGTATGGAACAGAAGCAGTCCCATTCTTAGCAGTCCGAACATTGCAAGAAGTCGCAAACCAATGTAAAGAAAAAGACATCAGAATAAAAGAAATAATAAGGGAAGAATTTTATGTTGACGACTTAATGACAGGCGCCAACAACGAAGACGAATGCAGACACATAATAAGAGAAGTAAGTGAAAAACTTTTAAATGCTGGCTTTCAATTACGAAAATGGTCTTCAAATAATCAACATATGCTGACTGACATAATTTCGAATGACGAGCATAAAACAATTGATGTCAAAGAAGGCGACACCACAAAAACCTTGGGACTTCACTGGGATCCAGATCAAGACGAATTCCGATTTGTTATAGATGCATCTAATATAAGCATTTCAAAAACCAAAATAGGTGTTTTATCAAATATTGCAAAAATATTCGATCCTATTGGATGGCTTGCTCCAGTCACAGTAAGAGCGAAAATATTTAACCAAAGATTATGACAATCAAACTATGACTGGGATGATGAACTTGATGAAGCCATGAAGGCAGAATGGCTGATTTTTCAACAAAATTTAAAAGAAATCAAAGCAGTTAAAATCCCTCGTTGGACATTTAATGTCGAAGCAGGTCCAATAGAAATACATGGATGTGCGGATGCTTCAGAAAAAGCATATGCAGCTGTCATATACGTTAAAACAAATATGACATTAAAATATTAACAGCCAAAACCAAGGTGGCACCCATCAAAAATAAAAAAACTCTTCCCAAATTAGAGTTATGTGCAGCCCAACTACTTGCAAAGTTACTCAACAAGATAACAAAATATTTCTCAAATGATATAAAATGCTATGGGTGGAGTGATTCCACTATAACTTTGTGGTGGATAAAGAACAACAACAATGGCGGTCAGCCATCAGCCGAATAGGGAGAATAACATGTAGCATACGAAAACATGCACGTGCCGTAACTATTCGGGACTGGTGGAAGTGTGATCATAGCCTCTTCGCGGTGGCCGCTAGAAACAATCCTTTAAAAAGGTTTGGCAAATATGATCAGGCTAGTTCCACAGGTTGGCAACAGGCTCATTCCCTGTTCCGTAAAACTAAAAGAATTACGAGACCGTCAACAAGCCTCGGAAACGGACTGATCTCACGACGACAACCCTTGCAACGAAAACGGAACAACGATTTACGAATTTTCTTATTGAACGAACGATCGCTCTATAGAGCTCGAGCTGCTCAGCAGCTGGCCGATACCCTGTCAAAATATAAAGCTGACATAACAGCACTGCAAGAAATAAGATGGACAGGGAATGGTGTTTTGCAGAAGAAAGAATATGACTTATATTACAGCTGTCATACAAAACACCATGTGCTCGGGGTAGGCTTCCTGGTCAGCGAAAAAATGAAGTCTATCATAATCGGCTTTAACGCTATAAGCGAAGGGCTATGCACCCTTCGCGTGCGAGGCAAATTTAAGAACATCAGCCTCATTAACGTTCACGGACCTACAGAGGAGTCCTCAGACGAAGAAAAAGAGACTTACTACGAACAAGTCGAGAGGGCCCTCAATGCCTGTCCAAGGTATGATTTTAAAATCATCCTTGGGGATTTGAACGCAAAAATAGGTCGGGAGCCGGTATTCAGGCATTACGCAGGCACCCATAGTTTGCATGAGAACATGGTCTTTGCGAGTACCAGGTTCCCGCGTAATGATATCTACAAAGCCACCTGGGTATCACCTGATGGAGTCACTCGTAACCAAATTGACCACGTGTTGATAGACCGTCGCCACTACTCGAACTTGATGACGGTACGAACGTACCGAGGTGCCAATATCGACTCGGATCACTATCTTGTTGGTATGATTTTCCGAGGGCGGATTGCCTTGCGAAGACGTATTGCATCCGCCGATCAGGTTCGAATCAACCCGGCTGCACTGCGCACCGAAAACACCAGTAACACCTTTAGACATGCGTTAGGACTCGCCCTAGAACCACTCGATCCAGGGAGAGTAAGTCCTGGAGCCAGTATGCTCGGCGTAGATGAAAAGTGGACACGCCTTAAGAACACTGTCATTAGTACTGCCAACTCCATCTTAGGCAGCAGTCGTAGAAGTCGGAACGACTGGTTTGATGATGAGTGCAAGCTAGCGACTGAACGTTAGAATGTTGCGTACCGAGCAATGCAACAATCTCATAGAACGCGGGCACGCGAAGATGAATATAAAGAGCTCAGAAGAATAGAAAAACGGCTTCACAGACAGAAAAAATCAGCCTGGGAGAAGAACATCATCTGTGATTTAGAAAGAAGCCGAGAGCGAGGTCCGCACCAGGCGCGGAAGTTCTACCAATCCGTCCCCGAAACATGACGCAGTACACACCCCGCTGCACTTACTGCAAGGACGGAGAGGGAAATCTGATCACCGATCCCCAAAGCATACTGGAGCGATGGGAAGTGTACTTTAATGAATTGCTAAATGGTCAGCTCACTGCAGAAGTAGAGGCTCCACTACTTCAAGAAGATTACCCTATGTTACCGCCACCATTGAAGAGGTTGAGAAGGCTATAGCCCGGCTTAAGAAAAACAAAGCCCCGGGAGCCGATGGCATACCAGCTGAACTATTCCACCACGGCGGGCCAGCCTTACGCCAAGCAATTCATGATATTATAGTGCACGTATGGGAGCAGGAAGAAATGCCAGAAGACTGGCGAAAAGGTATAATTTGCCCCATACATAAGAAGGGAGATGTCACAACGTGCAGCAATTATAGAGGTATCACGTTGTTGAGTACCATTCCAGGCAAATCAACAACTGATCAGATCTTTACCCTTAGGCAGACGATGGAAAAATGTCTAGAATTTAACATCCCAACATACCATCTGTTTATAGACTTTAAGGCCGCCCATGAGAGCATAGCCAGGGTAGAACTTTATAAAGCCATGAGAGAATTCGGCATCCCAAATAAATTGACACGACTTTGTAGGTTGACCATGACCAACGTAACAAGTCAAGTAAAAGTAGCCGGATTGCTATCCAGACCAATTAACATCTTTAATGGACTCCGACAAGGGGATGGTTTGGCCTGCCTCCTCTTCAACCTGGCGTTGGAGAAAGCAATCCGTGACTCTGGCACGGCAACAAGAGGGACCATCGTCAACAGGTCCAGCCAGATACTGGCTTACGCAGACGACATTGACATCATCGGAAGAACCGAACAAGCTGTACAGTGTACACGATTCCTTCATCCAGATCGAGCAGGCGGCACAAAATCTGGGGCTGCACATTAGTGAAGGTAAAACAAAGTACATGGTGGCGTCGAATGCGAGAAGAACAGTTGGTCAAACAATCAAGGTAGCGGAGCACGAATTTGAAGTGGTGCAATCCTTTAAATACCTTGGGTCAATAGTAGCAGTCGATAATAATATAGAAGAAGAAATACGCGGGTGGCTGCTCAATTCCAACAAAGCCTACTATAGTCTGTCAAAGCTCTTCAAATCCAGAAATCTCACCATAACTTCAAAACTGCTGCTGTACAGGACCATGGTCCTGCCAGTACTCACGTATGGATCCGAGACTTGGGTGCTTAGCAAAAGACACTCCGACCTCTTAGCCGCGTTCGAGAAAAAAGTCTTAAGGAGAATTCTTGGCCCCATATGTGAGGAAGGACGATTCCGGAGACGGTACAATCATGAATTGTACGCAATCTACCTTGAAGCAGACATAGTGACAAAAATTAAGCTCGGTAGACTCCGGTGGGCAGGGCACCTAGCTCGCATGAGTGAAGAGGAACCGGCTCGGAAAGTCCTTTGTGGTACATTCTATGGTAGACGGCAGCGTGGTAGACCATGCTTGCGCTGGAGAGATGTCGTAGACCAGGACGCCCGAAGCCTTTGGGTGCGCAACTGGATGGCATGGCGTCGGTTTTAGACCGGGATAGGTGGAGAGACTTGTTGAAGGCGGCCAGGACCGGACCCCGGTTGTCGAGCCGATGATGATGAAAGAACAACAAAAGCAAGGAAAAGTTTATACGAAGCAGAGTAGCTGACATAAAAAGTCTAATGGATAATATGGAATGGCTCCATATAAATTCGACAGACAACACAGCCGATGTTGCATCACGTGGCATATGCCCTTTTAAAATTGGTGATCACGAACTATGGTGGACAGGTCCGCAGTGGCTGAAACAATCTAAACATCATTGGCCGCAACAGCAACACCTGGCACCATCAACAGATCTTAGAATGATGTCAACATTACAATGCAAAAAACATTTTGTATCGAAGTTAATCGAACGATTTTCGAACATCAACAAAATTGAGAAAAGTGTTGCATACGTACTTCGTTTTATTCGGTGGTTTCGACACAAACAAATAACGCCTGGATCAATAACTGTGTCCGAACTGTCACAGGCGAGAACTTTGATCATCAAACAACAGCAAAAAATTCAATTTTGCACTGAAATACAAAAAATTGAAAACAAAAAGGACATTCCTTTGAACAGCAAAATAATTCAAATGAAACCGTATCAAGATGATGAAGGAATCTTAAGAGTGGGTGGAAGGCTTAAGTATGCAAACTTGCCTTTGAACCAGTTGAACCATTGAAGTTCAGTTGAAGTGTAAAGCTTAAAGCAGTCAGTCGTATTTATTAAGCTCTTATTTAACTCTGATTTTGTTTTTTATTTTTGCCTACTGCTTTTTACAATTGCTAAAATGACATCAAATCAATGTGGCTCTTGTTGTGCTGAAATATCGGACACTAACAATATTCAATGTGAATTTTTTTGTAAAAAATAAATACCACAGGAAATGTTCCGGTATATCTGAAGCTAGTTTTAAAGTTCTTGTTGCTGACGCGGACATGTTGTGGCGATGTAACTCGTGTACTGTATCACGTCAAATTTTTAATGTTTTTTTTTGATAAACTTGATAAACTGTCGACTGAATTCAAAGATCAGGTAAATGGTCTGAATAAAACAGCAAATCAAAAAATCGGTTCATCCAGTAAAAACTTTTATAAAACCATTAATAAAAATAAAAAAAACCCAATTGATAATTTAATCATACCTAAACCATCATCATCGCATAAAATAAATTCGAATAGTTTCGAAGAGAACAACAATCATCTCTCTGAAACTAGTGATGGATCAAATAATTTAACCAACAACACCGAACTACTAAATGCAATTACCACTACCCCTACCCCTACCCAAATCACAATCTCTCCCCCTGGTCATGTAGACTTACATCTTGGCAGAGCCATAATTGGAATCAACTCTTCTACATTACTCGAAGGTGTTTCAGTTCCCAAAGTAAAATGGTTACATTTGTCCCATTTAGGCACTAAAACATCGGTAGAATCTCTCACCTCATACATTGCTGATTTGCTCGAAATTTCTCCGAATTTAATTAGATGTAATATGCTTCTAAAGAAAGGTACAGAAATATCAAACCTCTCTTTTCTAAACTTAAAAGCTGCAATCCCTGATGAATACACTGACAAAATAATGCAAGCTTCTGCTTGGCCTGCAGGTATTCGTGTAAGAGATTTTGTTCAAATTTCAAAAAACGAAGAGCGAACAATGCCACTAAAACCACCAATACATCTACAGTCTTATTTAATAGAATTCGCTAAACAGATGAATAGTTATGCAGCGCATAAGGTTTTATGTAGCCGCTATGTAACGTTGCATAAATTCGTATTTATAAAAAATGTTCCTATAAATTATAGTTATGCAGTGCTTATGTCAAAAAAAGTACCAAAATGGGGAAATCTATTCCATTTTTCCATTTCACTGTCATTATCAAATCAGCTGTTTGTAGAGAAGTACCTATCAAAAAAAATAATAAACAATAAATAAAAATAATGGAACCGCCGAAAGCTAAACGAATCCGTACGGTCAATTGGGATTCTTCCGATAAAGTAAGTATTATAAGCGAAACAAATGTTTGAATATAATTAATATAACATTTTAGATACTCCTCCGAAAACTTGTGGAAGACACAATTTAAAAATGAGGTAAATTGGAAGGGCATTTTTATTATTTTTTAATTTGGATTATTCAAAACAAATTATGGACTTTAATCAAAATGACATTTCGTCACTATAATTTCCTTATGTAGGCTCTATTCAACCCCTAAACGCGTTTAGCTTATTATGGCACTATGTAACGTTGCATAAGTTTTATAAATAACATTGCATTTTGTATTTGTAATTTTTTGTGCTTATCCGGTATCTATGAGAATCGACCAACATCTATTTTTCATCCCCCTAAATGTTAGACTACCCCTAAATTTTTTTTTTTTATTTCTTAGACAAAATTTTTAATTTCTATTTTTTTATGATACAACATACAAAAATACATACAATCCTCAATTTTCACCCTTCTACGATCAACCCTTATTTTTTAATAGCCATTTTAGTAATTTAATCATTTTTCCTCTCCGGTAAAAGAGTATTCCTACCAAATTTCAAGTCTTTAACTCTAATGGTTCCAGAGATATCGTGATGAATGACTATATACGTGTAAATCTCTTATATACATATATCATATAATTGTGACTGTCAATTAATTATAGACAAATAATTTGCAATAAAATAAAATTGCGACTTTAATTAAAGATCTAAGCTATCCTATCTCTCAAGTTGGAAAAAGCACACATTTAAAAAAAAAACACATTAAAATCGGTTAAGTAGTTTAGGAATCCATCGCGGACAAACATCGTGACAGGAGATTTATATATATATAGATATAAGAGATTTCCACGTATATAGTCATTCATCACGATATCTCTGGAACCATTAGAGCTAAAGACTTGAAATTTGGTAGGAATACTCTTTTCACCGAGTAGAGGTCAGCTAATAACGGATTTTACGAAATTTCACCCCAAGAGGGGTTGCGGGGTGTTAATTAAAAAAAATTCAAATTTTAAAACTACAGCTCTTATAGGTATTATGAAACTTAGTCAGGATATTCTTTTTGGCATGTTTGAACTTACTAAGAACTAATTTTATGATATTCAACCCTAAGATGGTTGTATCTTTTAATCTGTAGATTTAAAACTTAGAAACTTGACCAGAATATTTTTTTTGGTATGTTTGAATTTACTGTGGATCTGTGTAAGTCAAAACAATACTTCAATCTATAAAAATTTCAACTACAAAACCTGTTCCTAATAATTCTGCTGTTGATGCCGTTGTTGCTGTTGCCGATACTGATGCTGATGATGCTGTTGCTGCTGTTCTCGTTGATAATGCCATTAAAACTATCAATACACTCTATAATATAGAAGACTCAACAACAAAACCTGTTTTTGATATTGCTAATGATGTCGTCGTTGTTGTTGTTGCTGATACTGTTGCTGTTGAAGATGAAGTTGTTGCTGCTGATGTCAATGTTGCTGGTGTCGATACTAATGTTAATGATATTGCTGCTGTTGCTGATGCTGTTGTTGCTGTTTGTGCTCCCGTTGCTCTTAATTCTGCTAGTCATGATGCTAATAATTCTAATGCTCTTTCAATATATTATCATAATTTGGGGGGGATGAGAACTAAACTTGGAAGTTTTTATGCTGCCGTCGTTGACTGTCCATATGCTATTATTGCAATTACAGAAACTTGGTTGAGTGACGACATTTACAATTCCGAATTGTGTAATGATGAGTATAATAAGTCTTATTTAATAGAATTCGCTAAACAGATGAATAGTTATGCAGTGCATAAGGGTTTATGTAGCCGCTATGTAACGTTGCATAAATTCGTATTTATAAAAAATGTTCCTGTAAATTATAGTTATGCAGTTCTTATGTCAAAAAAGTACCAAAATGGGGAAATCTATTCCATTTTTCCATTTCACTGTCATTATCAAATCAGCTGTTTGTAGATAAGTACCTATCAAAAAAAAAAATAAACAATAAATAAAAATAAAGAAATAAAGGAACCGCCGAAAGCTAAACGAATCCGTACGGCCAATTGGGATTCTTCCGATAAAGTAAGTATTATAAGCCAAACAAATGTTTGAATATAATTAATATAACTTTTTAGATACTCCTCTTTACACTGTAAAGAGCAATTTATAAATTTTAGATATGATTTCAATAAGGCTGATTACATTGGCATTAATAATTTTCTTAGTGATATTGAATGGGGGTTACTCTTATGTTGTCAAGATTTATCTGGTAACTATGTAAAATTTCTTGATGTTGTGTATGATGCTTTTTCTCGTTTTGTACCAGTTAAACGGATAAAAAAGAGTGGTAAACCAACTTGGTTTTGCAAGAGTCTATCGCGATTAAAAAATGCTATGATGAAAATGCAAAGTAAAAGTAAGATTGATCCTGGTTTTCGAAGTGAATATTGTCGTTTACGCCGCCGTGAGTATGAATATCTTAAAAAATTTTTGCACAGACAATATGTTTGGTCAATCGAATCAAAAATTAAAACAAATTCGAAATGTTTTTGGCAGTTTATTAATTCTAAGAGAAAATCTTTTGGAATTCCATCTTCTATGAGCTATGCGGGTGCTGTGAGTAGTGATCTCAAAAATATTTGTGATTATTTTGCCTCGTTTTTTCAATCTAATTTTAAACTTAATTCTAATATACTCGGAATTGAATCTGATATATCTGCTACAACTTATGTTAATTTGTCTAACATTTCTCTATCTGAAGACGAGATCTGTTCTCAATTAGGCAAATTGAAAAACAGTCTGAGTATGCCTCCGGATAACATTCCCGCGATATTTTTAAAAAAGTGTAAATCAAATTTATCAAAACCACTTCTGTTTATTTTTAACATGTCTCTAAAAAATGGAGTTTTTCTTGACTGCTGGAAGAGTTCATACATTACTCCGATTCATAAATCAGGTCCCAAACAGTATGTTGAAAACTATAGGCCTATTGCAAAATTACAGTTAATTCCAAAAGTGTTTGAATCTCTAATTAAGACAAGGATGTATGAAGCTATTAAAATATATATATCACCCTTTCAGCACGGGTTTGTCACTGGTAAATCAACAGCAACTAATCTTACTTTATTCACAAATTTCTGTGTTAATGCGATTGAAAAAGGAAATCAGGTTGATGTAATTTATACAGATTTTTCGAAGGCATTTGATAAAGTGAATCATAATATCCTGTTTAAAAAGCTTGAAATTTTCCGTGGTCAATTATTAAATTGGCTGAGAAGCTACCTGACTAACCGTGTTCAATATGTGAAGATAGATCCAGCAAAATCTCAAAAAAATTTTAACCACTCGGGAGTTCCCCAAGGCAGTCACCTGGGCCCGCTTCTTGTTATTTATTAATGATTTGCCTCTACGTTTCTCAAATTCATCATGTTTAATTTTTGCGGATGATGCAAAAATTTATAAAACTATAAAATCTATTGCAGATTGTAACCAACTTCAAGAAGATTTAGATAAATTGCTTGAATGGTGTTGCTGGAATGATATTTCTTTAAATGTGGGAAAATGTAGTGTTCTTTCATTCTCAAGATCATATTTTCCTATTACTTACAGTTACAGATTGTCAAATAATGAGCTACAGAGAGTATATAACCATAAGGATTTAGGAGTTATATTTGATTCTAAACTTGATTTTAAAATGCACGTAGATTACGTTATCATTAAAGGCAAAACTCTATGCTTGGATTTCTGATTAGGAATTCAAAGGACTTCAAATGCCCTTTCACATTGAAGTCACTTTTTGTTAGTTTGGTTAGACCGTTTTTAGAATACTGTTGTGTTGTTTCGTCACCATATTATAAAAAAGCTTCGAATAGAATAGAGAGGATTCAAAAACGTTTTACACAATTTTCGCTTCGAAAACTAAATTGGACCGATCCTCTACCTGCGTATAAAGCTCGTTGTGCTTTAATTGACTTAAAAAGTCTTGAATCTAGGAGAATTTACTTTTCGATCTCCCTAGCTCGTGATGTTATAACTGGTCATATTGATTGTCCTCCTTTAGAATTTCTGTTTAAACTATACACTCCGACTCGTTGTTTAAGACCAAGGGATAACCACTTTTTTTCTCTAACATTTCATTCAACAAACTACGGTATTAATGAACCAGTAACTCGGTCTTGTAAATTTTTAAATCAATATGCCGATGTAATCGATTTCGAATGCTCTAAAGTTGTTTTTAAAAATAAAATAATGAATGTAATTTTACTTGAATAATATTAATGATCTAACTTAAAGTAATAATAATATATTTATTTAAATTTCTGCCTGTGAAAATGTAAATTATCAATATTTGAATGTATGTATATATGTATTTAGATTTTAAGTTAATTTATTAAGTCTAAGAAAGTATTTTGTATTTATAGACAACAAAAAAAAAAATAAAAATAAAAAAATAAAAAAAAAAGTCCACAAAGGGTCAGACGGCAATGTACGAGTAGTAACACTCAAAACAAAAGACGGACTCTACAAAAGACCAATACATAAATTATGTCCCATCGAGATATCTGAAGAAGAATCGGGAAGTAACAATTCACAACAAACAATTTACTTAGACCTAATCGGAAAAATGGATGTCGTGGCATCAAAGAGGCGACTTGTAGTTTACTATGACTTAGATTCATATATTGAAGAAACCAATAATATTGTAAGCTACATAACTAAACTACAAGACAAGTGTTCCAGAATGTTCTACTTCAGCGAGCAGTGCAGTTTAATAACAGCAAACTTAAAGAGAAGATATGAAGTACTGGCTGAAAATAACAAATTATTTATAACAAACAACGGTAAAAAGAGCTCCACTGGAATTTGTTGGTTCACTCTACCCAGGGCCGGCCCAGCCCAAACGAGCGCCCTGTGCATAATTTAGACAAAGAGAGAAAATCGTGTTTGACAGTAAAAACAACCATCCACATTCATTTCGTTTGAAAGAGTTGAGCGCATAAGATTGAGAGATTTTGCTTGTGTGCAGGATTTAAATCTGCACATGCACAGTCAACGTCGGTCGCACTGCTTATTGTGGGATACATTCATTTCAAACAAAAATCAACGTTTGAGTTCATTTTTCTATCAAAAATTTGAGTTGAGTGAATTCCCATATGTGCAAATCAAATTTGCACTCAAACGATTGTATGGGAAATAAAAATGAGTATATTAATTTGTATGGGGATTTTCGAGTGAAACGGGAAATAAAAATCTTGCACGTATGGAGGAAGTTCGAATCTTTTTTGTTTGAATTAATTTATTCTTGGCGTTGATTTTGGTACTTATACGAAGGATTTTTTTTTTGCAAAATGATAAAATGGTTTAATTGGCATGTTTAGAAATTATTTGATAGTGACATGGTAAGAAAAATTATTTAAAAAAAAAGAATGAAAAAATATGAATGTAGTTTTCTTGTGAGTTTGCGCCCCTGCAGCTCTGCGCCCTGTGCATTTGCACATCTCGCACATATGGTAGGGCCGGCCCTGACTCTACCACATATTATTCGGTCTCATGGACAGTGATGATAGAGAATCCTTAGAAGAAAACATGAAAAATCTTTTGGACAACCAACATGAACTGGACGGCTTAAATAAGAGGCAAACATCACTGGTAAATGCTACAGTAAATGTCGTAAAGAAAACAACAGAAGAAGTAAACGATCAATTTATAAAAATTAATGGTCAAATTAATGAAATAAGTACGCAACATGACACTTGAAGCTCATAATGCATACAAAGCCGGAATGACATTTCAGTTAGCAGCAATGCAACTTGATGCAATGTTAAGAGAATGTAATGATGTGCAAATGGCAGTTATAAGTATTCTCATTGATGTAAATAATCACCATATGAGTCCGTTATTATTAAAACCGTCCCAACTACAAGAAGAGATACACAAGATTCGGAATAAAATCTCAGGGAAGTTTCGTTTACCTGGCGGTGGTACAAAAAATGAATTGAAAAAAATATTTCGCCAAATGAGAGCGAGGGGATTCATACTTGGCCGGCGTTTGGTAATAGACGCGGAAATCCCATTACTTCACTCAGTAGCATCGGACGTTTTTCGGATAATTGACGTGCCAATACGTCAGGGAGATATTATTGTGACACCAAAAATAAACACCGAAATACTTGTATTCAACTTCCAATTAGACTCATACAATCTTATGAGTCAGGCGCAACTAAATCTCTGTCTAAAAAACGAGGAAACCCACTATATTTGCCATGGTAATTGGCAATGGAAAAGTGCAGCTGATGGATCATGTGAGATATCACCAATAAAGAAATCAAAAACAACAAACTGTCATTTTGAACGAGTTAGTCAGCAAGACAAATGGATTCAGTTGACTAAATCAAATACATGGTTGTTTAAACAATTTACCACCACGGCAATTCATGTAAGCTGTGGACATTCTGAGCACAAATTGGTTAAGCTTCCAGCACAAGGGATTCTAACATTAAGGCCACAATGCACTGTTAGATTCAACGGAGGTTTCCTTACATCACCGCAACAAGTCAAATCTGAAACCATCAACCATTTCGAGGAACAGATGATATGGACGAAGGCACTGAACGAAGTAGCAGAGGAAAGAATTAAACCCATGCAAGCAACTATGTGTAACAAACACCAAGAATGAACTCCTTATAATTCAACGGGACTTAATAAGGTTCAAGGAAGAAAACATTCACCTTAAGGGCTTGGACTTTCACCACATAAGCGGTCACAGCGGATTTATGTTAAGTTGCGTCTTGGTTATAATTCTAGTTATTTATGTAATACGGGGCATAATATTCAAAAAAAGAATTTTAGCACTTTCTGTTGGCCCGCAAAATGTTCAAACATGAACATGCACTTATCTATAGATAACCCAATGTGTATGTAAAATAAAGATAAGACAGATCATCCTAAGCATACACTGACGATTATCTACAGATGTTTAACATTTAAGTAAACAACATAGACATTAAGAATAGTAAGATAAAAAAATTGTATATAATTATATAGATGTTACGTAGTGAAATAAAATTAGTATTCATTCGACTTACAACGAGTGTACTAAAACACAAAGCAGCAACCAAAAAATTAGTTAGTTGTGTGATCGCTTGGGGACGACGTGTGGAACGTGCTGATGATAGTATATGCAAATTG
Source organism: Syrphus vitripennis (assembly GCA_958431115.1). Classification (NCBI taxonomy): domain Eukaryota; kingdom Metazoa; phylum Arthropoda; class Insecta; order Diptera; family Syrphidae; genus Syrphus; species Syrphus vitripennis. The sequence continues at coordinate 8,299,622 of OY288111.1, read as the reverse complement.
ATATACAATGGCCATGGGCATAATCTATCAGGTAATGTCGACAGTTGCCCCCTACAGTTTGTAGATACCAATACCTTTTGAAAACTATTGAATTAATATTGGCCAGTTTTTTTTATGAAAACAAATCAAATGATTATTTTTTGATAATTACTTCCCATCTACCGAAATTTATTTGTTTCCTTATGAATTTTCATCAGAAAAATAGAGAAACATTAAAAATAGAAAACAACAAAAACTAAATGTTCATTGATTTGTTTTTAATATACCTATGTATAGTAGAAGGAGAACATCGTAAATAATCTATCTGTAAGCGAAAAAGAAAAAATTGTGCTCTCATAAAGAGCCAAACAAAGGCACTCAATACATAAGCACGCGATATATGTAAAGGGCTGCCATTAGTTAAATATATATTAAGTATACACGCCATCGAGACAGTCAATTTTAGTCTGCCTTGCTGATCGGTCGCGTTTAGTTTATCTCGTTGAATAAAAGTTATATTGTTATAAAGTATTAAATAAGCTGTGTTTCATTTAATATAAAAACCTAAAGATCGAGTGTGTTATTTTTACAAAAGACCGTACCCAGAACGAGAGTGTGAAATTAAAAAGAGGCCATCCCTTGTATTAATAATATTTTCTAGAGAGCCCACAACTTAAAATTTTAGAAAGAGGCCATACCTTAAAATTCAGAAGAGGGATTAACCCCACCGCAAATGAAAGAAAATTTGAATTGCCCTCGCGAAAAAAAAACAACAAAAAAACACCCCATTGCAAAGCAAACAAGTCTGAACGTGAATCTGCGTGCGTTTTAATAGCAAAACGGCTCTATCGCGCAACAAATTCAATAGGCGACGGTGCACGTGATTTTATGCATTTGTGAAAAAAAAGAGAGAAAAGAACAAACGAACGAACAAAGAAATTCCTTGTGAAACGACGACGACGACGCCGTCGTTAAAATTCAAATTTGTACCCATATACCTATCGCGTCCTATAATTTGTGTCTGTACCCATATACATTTACGCCTATATAAATCTGCAACATGGAGAACGACGACTCACACGTCGAAGTATATAAGAAATATACTGCAGTGCAACTACGTTCGTGGTTAGAAAAATTGAAACAGAAAACCACAGGTTCAAAGGCAGAACTCATCTTGCGGTTGCTATCTATACCAGCCAAACAGCGGGGAGAGTTCCTGCAAGAGAAAAACATTCAAGACGACGCACACTCAGACGACTCGGAGGTAGACGACAGCGTGAGTGTGGTAATGGACGCTATAGCAGAGAGTGGTGTAGACAGTACACATATTGAACAGCAAAAAGACGAGCGGCTGAGAGCGCATACGAGTACATCAAACGAAGGAAATAAAGAGAGGACAAACGAGGCGAATAAAGAGAGGGCAAATGTAAGACAAAACGAGCGACAACGACAACAACTGGAAGACGAGAACGAGCGGCAAGGTAATACAGATGAGAGACTGGAACAAATGAAGAGAGAAATCGAGTTGCTAAAGAAAGAAATTGACCTACAAACGAGAGAGAAGAGTATTCTAAAAAGAGAGATCAAATTGTTAAAGCTGAAGAAAAATAATCCCAGCAGTGGAAATGGTGTGGCAGTGTCAGCATTGAAAGATTTATTGCCAGAATTTCGTGGCGAATGTTTTTCACACTGGCAAACCCAATTTCGGAATTTGGTGGAAGCCTATAAATTAGACGACGACAACGCACGTATTCTGATTTCGTGCCGACTGGGCGGAAACGCACTAAAGTGGTTCCACTCAAAAGCAGATTTAGCCCAGATCCCAATTGACCGACTGATGAGAGAAATGGGTGACATGTTTATATCGAATGACAGTCGCTTGAGCTTGAAACGAGCATTTGAAGGAAGAACCTGGCAGAACACAGAGACATTCCAGACTTATGTCCATGAAAAGGTCATCATGGGGAATAAATTAGATCTGGACGAGGAAGAGGTGTTGGAAAACCTCATCGATGGAATTCCAGATGTCAGACTACGGACGCAGGCGCGTATGCAGTGCTTCACAACAAAACAGCAGTTAACTGAGGCATTCAGGCAAATTGAGTTGCCTAAAGGTAAAATATTACCAACAAAGGTACCTGCGCTAGTTTCATCAACATCGAGACGACCGATGGTACCAGGTCCGTCCCAAGCAATATCTCGTCGTGCAGTAGCTCCCGTTGAAAAGGTGGATATCAAGAACATCCGGTGTTACAATTGTAACTCACTTGGACATTATGCGTCCGAGTGCCGCAAAGAGAAGAGGCAACTTGGAACCTGTCATGTGTGTGCTAAATTGGGCCATTTGGCAGCTGATTGTCCCAACAGAAAAGCAGTGGTGCTCCATACCTTTGAAGATGATGATGAAGAGTACTACGTAAGAAAATTATATTTTATTTTTAAAATAAACCTCTTATTATATAAATTATCTTTAGGAACGTTATTAGGTACTGGCAGCCCTATCTCGATAGTAAAAAAGCAACACGTGCCATGTAATTTTATAGTTTTAAGCAGGGAATATAAACCAGTTTATGGTATAAATAAAAGCCCATTAAAAATAATTGGTTATGTGTTGTCATGTATTTATTTCGATACCGAAGAAATTGAATTGAAACTTTATGTTGTAGATGACAGTACAATGCAGTACTCGGTTTTGCTCGGAAGAGATTTCTTAAAGTTAGCTAAGTTAAAATTAATGAGAGAAAATAAAAATGAGAGTATAGTAAGAAAAAATGAAATTTTTGAAGATCAAAAAGCAAAAAAAGAGTTTATAAATAAAAACGAAAATACACTAAAAAAAGAAGAAGAAATAACAAATGAAAGTAAAAGTAATTATGAAAAAGAATGTAGTAAATTAATGAATATAATGTTAGAAAATGATATAAATGAAATTGATTTAGAAAACAAATGTGAGCAAACATATGAAACAAAAAGAATGTTTAAAGAAATGTACCGGGACTTCTTGAAATGCAAACGTCCCGATTATCCTGAGACCAGTTTTCAAATGAAGCTTAGAGTATCCGATGATAAACCATTTAATTGTGTGCCAAGAAGGTTATCATATTTAGAGAAAGCAAAGGTACAGGAAATCTTAGATGAACTATTAGGGTTAGGTGTAATTAGGCCGAGCAAATCGGAATATGCTTCACCTATAGTTCTCGTAAGGAAGAAGACGGGGGATATCAGACTATGTATCGATTATCGAACTTTAAATAAGAAAACATTGAAAGATAACTACCCACTTCCATTGATTGACGACCTATTAGACAGGTTAGCAAATAAAAAAATATTCTCGTTGTTAGATTTGAAAAGTGCATTTTATCACATAAAGATGGAAGAGGATTCAATCAAATTTACATCTTTTGTGACACCATTAGGACAGTACGAATTCCTGAAGATGCCATTCGGTTTAAGAAATGCACCTTCAGTATTTCAGCGGTTTATTAATGAAGTGTTCGAAGACTTGATTCGAGCAGGTAAAATAGCTATATATCTGGATGATATTATGATAGCAACAGAAACTGCTGAGGAACATTTAGAGATCTTGAAGGAAGTTTTTAGAAAATTGGTTGCGAATAAATTAGAGCTGAGGGAAGACAAGTGTAAGTTTATAGAGTCAGAAATTCAGTATTTAGGTTATGTTATTTCAGGAGAAGGTATAAGACCTGACGAAAAGGGATTGGAATCGGTAAAGAACTTCCCTATTCCAAAGAATGCAAAAGAGGTTCACAGTTTTTTAGGACTGTTTTCATATTTTAGGAGATTCATAAAAGGGTTTTCGCTGTTGGCCGAGCCTCTGTATAGGCTGATAAAGAAAGACACTATATTTCAAATGAAAGAAAAAGAACTCGAAACCTTTGTAATGTTTGTGTCTTTCTCCCTAAGTTATATGTAGCGTAACACGCTTATAATGCTATTTAAAGCGCAACTCGCTGATAATATTATATAAATATATTATTATGTTTATATAATATAAGTGGCAGAAGGTGCCTATACGAATGACTCAAGTCAACTTGTAAAGTATGATCAAGAATGATTTTATTATTCAAAATTCACAACTATTTATACTTAAAAATTATCGATATATTCTTACAAATTATTGGGGACAATTCTATTACTCATTATAATTTGTTTTCTGGAGTAGTGTAATAAAATACATTCTGTGTCATTCATAATGCATCGTCATCAAAGCGACGTCAATGCTCTCAGTTTCGTTGGTCAAAGGGGACAACGAAAATAGGTGTTATGTATCAATGCAATAATTGGTTGTATTGCAGAATTTATTTTATTGTGTGGATTTGTTTACATGATTGTTTTTGTTTACACTTGAATCAATTAATTAATGAATGGTTATTCTTATTACACTACATCCCTCCCCTTTAATAAAATGATATTTGTTTACAATAAATATTATTTTTTGTATGTGGACATTTTTGTGTTTATTTTTATGTATAATGTTTAATTCTAGATTTAATTAGATTGTTATTGTGAATAGTATATTCCTTATTGTCTATTAATATTGTACTATTTACACCATTTTGTGATATTATTCTATATGGTCCTCTAAATGGTTTATCAAATTTTCTTTTATTTTGATTTTTTAAATATACATGATCTCCTACGATAAAATTTGATCTATTAACATTTTTTTGAAAATTCTGTTTTTTATATTTATCATTGATTAAGTTGCTTTTTGCTTGTTCATGAGCATGTCTTAATTTACATTTAAATTCATTCAAGTAATTATCAATGTTATAAATTGTATCTTTGTTTTCGATTACTTCACATGGAAGTGTACATAACTTTCCAAATACTAGTTCAAATGGTGAATATAAAGTGCTACTGTGTGGTGTTGAGTTATAGCAATAAGTATAATATGGTAACCATTCTTCCCAGTTATTTTTATCTCCTACGCTCATAATATATTCATTAAATACCCTATGATTTCTTTCTATTGATCCCATTGTTTCATGGTGAAAAGGTGTGGAAACTATCTTTTCTATCTTTAAAAGTGTACAAATATTCTTTAGCAATTCATTAGTAAATTCTGTTCCTTTATCTGTTTTTAGTTTCTTAAAACATCCGTATTTAAGAATAAATTTTTCGACTATTGTTTTTGCTACAATATTTGCTTCTTTAGTTTCTATCGGGAATGCTTCTACAAATTTCGTTAAATCACATTGTACTGTTAATATGTATCTATAACCATTTGATGGTCTAAGTGGCCCTACAGTGTCAATTGTTATTGTTTCAAATGACGTACTGGGTGTATCTGTAATTACAATATTTTCTTTTGTGTATCTGGTTATCTTTGTTTCATTGCATGTTTCGCAGTTGTTAACAAATTTCTTAACCATTTTGTTCATATTCTTCCAAACATATCGTTGTTTTAATTTATTCACGCATCTTCTGATACCGCAATGACCTCCTATTTTCGTATTATGGTGTTCTTCTATTAACTTGTGCATTTCTTTCTCATCTTTTATCTGTTTTGGAGGAGTATATAATATTATATCTAGATATTTATCTTCTTCTATATTTTCTTGCAGCTTATTAAATATATTTTTAAATTCTTGTATGCATACTTTATTAAATATAAGACTGTTTCTTGCTAGCGCTAGTCTTTTAACACCTGCATTGTTCATATTGAATATTAGCTTCCTCAGAATCAATTTTATCTCTGATAAAGATTTATCGCTAAATTCTACAAATACAGTGTTTGCTGCTATTATTATTTCATTTCTCTTTCTCTTTGTAACGTTACATTCTTTAAATTCTATCTTCTTTAATCGCCTTATGTCCGATATTGATGTACAGTCCCAAATATGAAGGTAGCTAGTCTTCATATTAGAGTCCAAGGCTGCTGCACAATTTTCTTCCTCATTTGGTATCTTTTCTTTATTCTTCTTCATTGCTCTTGTTAAAACGTCAATATTGTATTTTGGTAGCATCTCTTTTAACTTTTCTATATCAATTTTTATTCTTGATAGGGCATCAGCGTTTGTGTTCATTTTTCCTTTTTTGAATACTATTTCAAAATCATAGTCCATTAAATCAACTCGAATTCTTGTTAACTTAGATGATGGGTTTTTGTGAGTAAATAAACTGACTAATGGTCTGTGGTCCGTGTAAACTATGAATTTTCTACCGAAAAGATATGGCCTAAAATATTGTATTCCCCAATGTATTGCTAACAATTCTTTCTCTATAATGGGTTTGTTTAATTCATGTTTATTCAGGGATCTACTAGCATATGCTATAGGTTTATCAATTCCAATTTCTCCCTGTGACAAAACTGCTCCTAAAGCAAAATTGGAAGCATCAGTCGTTAGTATGAACGGTTTTTCAAAATCTGGATAGCTAAGTATAGGAGGAGTCATTAAATTTTGCTTAAGTATGTTAAAAGATTTTTCACAGTCTTCTGTCCAAGAAAATATTTGTTTCTTTTTTAAAAGTTGGTTGAGAGGCTTTGCTATTTCTGCAAAATCCTTTATGAATTTTCTATAATAGTTGCAAAAAGCTACAAATCTTCTGACATCATCTGCATTTTTAGGCAGTGGATAATTTTTAATTGTTTCATATTTTTTTGGATCTGGTTTTATTCCATTTGCTGTTATCAAATGCCCCAAATAAATTACCTCTGGCTTCAAGAAATTACATTTTTCTATATTTAATTTCAAATTATATTTACGAAGTCTTCCTAAAACTTTTATCAAGTTTTCGTTGTGATCTTTCAAATTCTTACCAAAAACTATCACATCATCTACATATAGAAAAGCTGAGGCTTGTAAACCACTAAGAGCTATCGATAACATTCTCTGAAAACTATTTGTCGAGATTTTTAATCCGAAAGGAAGTCTTTTGAATTGGTAATGACCCTCATTAGTTGAAAATGCCGTCAATGGTCTGGAATTTATATTTAGTGAAATTTGATGAAATGAGCTTGTCATGTCTAGAGTAGAAAAATATTTTGCATTACCTAATTTGTCTAATACATCTTCTAACCTCGTGAGTGGAAATTTGTCATCTACAACTTTCTTATTTAAAGACCTAAAATCTACTACTAATCTCCATTTAGTTTGTCCATTTTGAGACTTCTTTGGAACTATAAGTAAAGGTGAATTATATGGACTAACTGACTCTTCAATTATGTCATTTTTTAATAACTGAGACACTTGTTTTTGTATTTCGTCTAATTGAGCGTTTGGTAGTCTATAATTTTTTATGTATACTGGATTTTTGTCTGATAAAGCGATGTCTTGTTCGTAGAAATTATTTGTTGTTAGTTTTTCATCATCATCATGAAAGACATCCTGAAATTCTTCACAGATCTTCAGTATAGTCTGAGCAGCAGATTTATCTAAGTTGTCTATTTGAATTTTCTCTGTCAATCTTTTAAATTTTTGTTTGTCTTTAAATTTTGTATTATTCGATAATATTCTGTATTTTATCAAAGGTTCTATACCTATCATGGAATTCTCAATTGTTTCCTCTTTATCTGTAGTATTTAATATCTTGATATGCTTTATTCCTTTTGCAGGTAATATTGAATTTGCTAAGAAAATTCCCTTTTTGATTTCATTCCCGATGAGAACGCTATCTTCTTTTAAATCTAATTCAATACTTTTTATTATTTCTGTTCTTGGTGGAATTGTTAATTTTCCTAAATTCCTCAGAGACATATTTAATGGTAGTACTATTTCTTCATCTTGTACTAATACTACAAGCACACAAGTTTCATAATCTATTTTACAGTTATAAGCTTTGAGGAAATCTCTTCCTAGTATACCATCAGTAGTTATATTTAATTCTTCATTGACTACGTGAAATTCATGTTCTACATTACCTTCTCCTATCATGAGTTCTAGATTTGATACACCTTTAGAAAATATTATTTTGTTTGTAATGCCGTTTATTTGGCATGTCAATTTCTTATTTAAATCTTTTACCAGATATTCTTTACAAACAGAAATATCTGCGCCGGTGTCAATTAAAAATTTGTAAGTTTTGTTTAAATGTTTTATTCTTATGCTAACGAAATTTGTATCATATTCCCCATAGAAATTTAAGACCTTCTTTGATTCCCCCGATTCTGCTGACCGGGGACACCTATGTTTTCCGACCTAGTGTTGTTGTTATGGTATCCTCTTGCAGTGCCTCTATTTCTAGCATTACCTCTATTAATACTGTTGTTTCTTTCATAGCTATTTCTATAACTATTGTTATTGTATTGTCTATCATTGTTATTATTAAATCTAGTATGAGAATTTTTATATCGGTGTCCACCTCTAAAGTTTGTTCTGAATTGCATGACATTATTTTGTCGTGAAGAGACTTCAACTTCAGTAGCTATCTTTATAGCTTCACTGAATGTGCTAATTCTAGATGCTTGTATAACTTGTCTTGTAGCTTCATTCAGTCCGTTTTTGAAAGCATTTAGTCCTAACTGATCATTTAACTTTATTATAACTCTTCTATTTGATTCACCTTGTTCAGCTATTTGTATCTCATTTAATTGAGATATCAGTAATTCAATTTTTTCTGCAAATCTATTTACTTCTTGAGTTCCTTGTTGTGATCTTGCTAACTCACTATGTATTTTCAATGGATTTGTTTTTGGTTTGTAAATTTCTGTCAAGGCCTTTTTAAAATCAGGAAAAATTTCTGGCTGATTTTCTAATGTTAAAAGTCTGTTTCTTACTTTTTCAACTATTTTTGTTGCTATTACAAATTTGATCAGCTTTTTCTTCTCTACGTCCTCAACTAACGTATCCAGTGGCGGATTTACCAGCAGGCTGAGTAGGCTCGAGCCTATGGCGGCAGATTTGTAAGGGGCGGCAAATTTGGTGAATTTTTTTGAAATTTTTTTGTATTGTCTCTCTGGGTGGCGCTGCGTGGTAGTCGAGAAATATTGGACTGAAATTATATAGAATAAGTAGTCAAAACGTGAGGATTAATTTTATTTTCATTTTCACAATTGCTGACAACACAAAGAGAGAGTAAGGGAGAAAGGTGAGCCAGCAGATTTTGCAAGGCAACAAGGGGAAAAATGAAAAGAATTCTTTGGGCTGTGGATTTATTCAAAGGTTTTTTTTGCATAGGTAGATTTTTTGATATAAATGTAGAAGTATAAATATACTTATAGCCATATTATTTTAAATTTTCAGATAATTTCGTATATGTGATTTTCAATTTCTGCGAAATCGTGCAAAATTTTAATGTTTTACAGATACAATTATACTTTTTTGTCTTGCAAGTACCATACTTTTGTATTTTTTTTGTGAATAAAATACAGGCAGTCATATTTCTAAGATATCTTTTTTATAGGAAGGTACATGATATTCTTTTAATTTTTCAAATCTCAAGAAATGACCATTTGAAAAATTAAAAGGATAAAAATTGATGTAAAATCTCTAAAAATAGGTAGTTTATGCAAATTTTTTTTTTGTTTTTAACCTTACTGCTAAAAAATTTTCCGTAGGAAAGAAAATTTCTAAATCAACCGTTTTTGGAAAAAAAAATTTCAAAACGAAAAAAGTTGATTTTTTTAATCGCATTTCTATCAACTTCTACCCAATACAGTACTAATTTTTTGATTCAGTTTTTAATTCAAAAGTGTGAAAAATTGGCAAAATATATTTTTCCTAATTAAAATCGAACTTTCACATAAACTTTCAAGTCAATTTAATACATCACATGAGTTTTTAACAAAATTAAATATTTTTTGAAATAAAATATTTTTTAATTCATGCTTCAGTAAATTTAAAATGTCGCGTGAATTTTCAAAATTTTCAAGTAAATTTAAACTACCACGTGAATTTTAGTAATTTAAGCAATTAGAGAAATTTCACCAGAATTTTCAAAAGTTATACAGTAGACTCGCGGTAACGTGAACTATTAAAAACCTAGCGTGTTCACGTTTGCGAAGTTGTCCATGTTTACGAAGGTGTAGTTCTTTAAATTTTCTAAATAAATCAGACATGTGTTCAACTCAAATTCATATATTTTTTTGTTTTTCGGTTTGTACAAACGTAATTCATAAATGTTTTGTTAAGAAAAAATAATTAGGTTGGTTGAAATTAGTGAAAAAAACGGGTTATCTTTTTCTGAATTTTCTGTTTTTGCAAATTGCTGAACACGGCCTTTTCGCGGAGACGTTTAAGGACATTCACTTTTTCTTTTAGAGACAAGAATTTCGGTATTTTTCCCGACATATTTCACGAAAAACTTTAGATTAGATCATATCAAATCAGAACCGCACACTAAACTAATAAATTACTAGCCAGGACTCACGAAAATCATTAACTGGGTTTTCCCCGTTATTTCCACGTTATAGCATTAACTGGGATTCCCCGTTTAGTAAAAATGATTCGGAAAATCGACAAAACGCATAAAAGAAAGCTATTTCTCCTATGCTGATACATTTTATGATGTTCAAATGGTAGACACGTGCACCCAAGAGGACACAAGCGTCCATAGGTTTTTCTCAAAACCCACCTCTGTCTACCAACTCCTACTCTCACCTCCCCGCGGTGAACATCGGGTACCTAGTACCTCAGCTGGAGATTGGGTATCAACCCCAGTGGAAGGTTGTTGGGGGTAGCAAACGAGAGAGGGGGGGAGAGGTGTTCCCACTAAGGCACCTTTCTTTCTATCCAGACGGCAGCGGAAGAATTCCCAAGATGGAATCAACGGTGGCGTCTACAGTTCCAGTCAGGTTGAACTACTTAGTGAACACCTTATAGGGCTACTATGACATATTCGGAGCTCAGGCCTATAAGGAGCGGTTTATCCGGCTCCCCGTCTTTGGAGTTAAACTAAGGATCTGGCCCTCCAGGTTGGGGGTTGTGTCGTCGGGGTGACTTCCCGACCACGTCAAACACATCTAGTTGCGAAGCAACAACAAGCCTCGGATACGGACGGATTTACTGATGACGAACCAAGCAAACGAAATAAGGACAACGAACTTCGGATCTGTACGTGGAATGTTAGGTCCCTTAATAGACCACGTGCAGCCGAACAATTAGCGGAAGCCCTAAACTGCTGCAAAGCAGATATTACCGCCATCCAGGAAGTGCGATGGGATGGACCGGGTAAACGCAAACTAAAAGACTGCGATGTATACTACGGCGACTGCTACCGAGAACGAAGGCAGCGACTATTTGGGTGTGGATTTGTTGTTGGAACTAGGCTCAGGCAAAAAGTCTTAAGTTTCAGCAGTGTGAACGAACGCATCACGACAATCCGCATCAAGGCTAAATTCGCCAACATAAGCCTCATCTGCGCGCATGCCCCTACAGAGGAGAAAGATGAAGACACCAAAGACATATTCTACGAGCTCCTGGACAAAACATATGAGCAGTGTCCTAGCTATGACATTAAAATTGTCCTTGGAGATTTTAACGCCAAGCTAGGAAGAGAAGACATCTTTGGTGGCATAATCGGGAAATACAGCCTGCACGACACCACCTCCAATAACGGATTCAGGCTGATCGACTTCGCTGCGGGGCGAGACGTTCTGGTAGCAAGTACGCAGTTCACACATCTCGATATCCACAAGGGGACATGGAAATCTCCTGATCAATCAACCGTCAACCAGATTGACCACATTGCGATCGACGCGCGGCACTTCTCCAGTATACAGGATGTCCGAACGTTCCGAGGGGCCAACATTGACTCGGACCACTACCTCGTTGTAGCCAAGGTACGACTACGGATATCCCGATCCAAGCCAAAACAAGGAATTACTGTGAGAAAATTCGACGTTGAACGGCTACAATCGCAAGAGATCGCCATGTCCTTCTCCGATCGAGTCTCTAACAACCTCTTAAGAAGTCCTATGCTGCCTGCATCAAGTATTGAAAACCAGTGGCAACATTGCCAAGCAGCCATCAGAGATGCCGCCTCTGAAGTGCTGGGTTTCACACGGCCACCACAGCGAAACCCCTGGTTTGACGACGAGTGCCGGCAAGCGCATGCAGCTAAACAACAGGCATACAAAGCGGCGCTGCACAGACGGACCAGAGCTGCTCGCGAGCTCTACGAGCAGAAGAGGAGAGAGGAACACCGGCTTCTCAGAAGGAAAAAGAGGGAGCACGAGAAGCTCGCGATCGTGGAGATAGAGGGATGTCACAACAAAAATGAGGTTCGGAAGTTTTACCAAAAGGTAAAAAAGACTTCCCAGGGTTACCGACCGCGAACCGAAGCCTGCAAAGATGATCAGGGGAACATCGTAGTAGAACCGCTGTCCATGCTGAGAATATGGAAAGATCACTTTTCCAAGCTGTATAACGGCGATGACGAATCGAATTCCGCTGTAAGGGAGATAGCACCATTCGACCTAGGCGACGCAGACCAACAATTCCGCCTGCCCGACCGCGACGAAGTGAGGATAGCTATATCCAATCTTAAGTCCAACAAAGCTGCTGGGACTGACGGCCTCACTGCCGAACTGTTCAAAGCAGCAGGCGATGACTTGGTAAGGAGTATGCACCAACTCATCTGCAAAATATGGTCGGAAGAAAGCATGCCCGATGAATGGAATCTCAGCATTGTTTGCCCAATCCTCAAGAAAGGAGACTCTCTGAACTGCGCTAACTATAGAGGCATCAGTCTCCTGAACATCGCATACAAGATCCTTTCTGCCGTACTATGTGAACGTCTGAAGCCGTTCGTCAACAACCTGATAGGTCCATATCAGTGTGGCTTCAGACCAGGAAAGTCCACCATCGACCAAATATTCACACTACGGCAGATCTTGGAAAAAACCCAGGAACTTCAAATCGATACCCACCACCTCTTCATCGATTTCAAGGCCGCGTATGACAGCATCTATAGGGAAGAACTGTATAGAGCAATGTCTAGTTTTGACATCCCTGCCAAACTTGTCCGTTTGTGCAGAATGACGATGGAGAATGCACGCTGCTCCATCAAGGTCGGACAAGATCTCACCGACGCATTTGATGTCAAAAAAGGTTTTAGACAAGGCGATGCACTGTCATGCGACTTCTTCAACATCGTTCTGGAAAGAATTGTGCAAAACTCACTCGTCAACACCAGGGGCACAATCTTCCAAAGGTCTGTCCAATTACTCGGATACGCTGATGATATTGATAGTTGGAAGATCAATGCGTGATGTCAGTAGCGCGTTTGTGAGTATTGAGACGGAAGCGAAGAAGATGGGTTTAGTGGTCAATGAGGGCAAGACGAAGTATATGCTGTCTTCAAGAAAGGACATAGAACGGCGACGTCTTGGACAAAACGTCTCCATAGGCAGCTATAACTTCGAGGTAGTTGAGGATTTTGTCTACCTAGGCACCGCTATTAATTCAGACAACGACACCAGCGCTGAAATTAAACGGAGAATAACTCTTGCAAATCGCTGCTTCTTTGGACTTAGAAGGCAATTGAGTAATAAAGTCCTCTCTCGAGCAACCAAAGTGACCCTTTATAAGACGCTTATCATCCCAGTTATTATTTATGGTGCTGAGGCTTGGACCTTGTCAAGGCAGGATGAGAACGTCTTAGGATGCTTCGAGAGGAAAATTCTCCGGGTGATTTTTGGTCCCGTCTACATAGATGGTGAGTGGAGGAGAAGATTCAACCATGAACTGTACGGGCTGTACAGCGACACTGACCTGGTCAAGCGAATCAAAGTCCAACGACTTAGATGGCTGGGTCATGTAGAGCGCATGGACATCAACGCTCCGGCCCGGAGAGTCTTCGAATCCAATCCCGAGGGACGGCGCAGTAGAGGAAGACCGCGGCTCAGGTGGCGCACGCAAGTGGGAGAGGACCTCAACCAACTTGGCGTGCGAAACTGGAGACAGCTAGCTAGGGACCGAGCTGGCTGGAGACGCATGTTGGTTGAGGCCCAGGTCCGTCCCGGACTGTAGCGCCACCTTAAGTAAGTAAGTAAGTGATACATTTTAAATTTGTTCACGTTATAGGGCTTTCTTACCGTGTTCACGCTACAAAGTAGTCAGTGTAAGAAAAATTATGTTCACGTTAGCCGGTGTTCACGTAAGGCGGAGTTTTTGTTAACGCGAGTCTACTGTAAATGATTTTCACGGGAATTTTTGTATCCTATATATATACCGAAAAATTGTTTTACGTGCAATTTCAACCCAATTGTTGCATTGTAAAAATAATGTATGATATTACAATTGTAGAGGAAAGGGCGGCAAAAACAATATAGCCTATACCTTAAAAATTTGTAAATCCGCCACTGAACGTATCGTTATAAAATTCAATTAGTCCTAAAAAATTTGATAAGTTCTTTGACTCACCATTGAATTCTGTTATAAGCTTTGCAGCTACTAGTATTTCAAACTTTGCCATAGTTTCTAATTCTTTCTTTTGTTTTTTTAGTATGAGCAATTCTAGAATTTGTTTTTCTATTCCTCTAAAATTTGTTAATATTTCTTCTATTTCTTTTTTATCTGATAGTTCTATAAGTATCTCTTCCTTTGTATTTTCAATTTCCTTTTTGATTTTATTTATATATTCTTCAGTATATTCCCTATTTGGATTTTTCTTTAAATTATTTAATATTTTTGACAAAGTGTTTAATATATCCATATCATTTTTTTTTTTTTTTTTTTTTGTTTAATATTTTTGACAAAGTATTTTAAAATATCAAAAAAAAAAATCTTATAAAATTATAAATGGTTTATTCTGTTTCTAACTATTTGTTTTTTAACATACTTTTTATAGTATGAATGGATTTTTAAAAATAAAAAAATTATTAATATTATTAATATATAAATATTTATGTTATTAGAGTTAAATATTTGGCTTGAGCTATTATTGCTTAGGTTGTTGTTTATTACTTCTTTCGAATTGGGCTGTCCCATCCTTATTCAAAATATGTAATTTTTTTATCAGTATGTTCTTAAGTTTTCTGTCGGTCGTTATATTTATTATTCTGTACAGCTCTGCTTTTTGCTGTCTTAACTTAACAGCCTTGCCTCCTCTCTTCCTTCGTGTCAGCTTAGTCTTATTTGAGTCTTCTTGCGTCTGTTTTTTTTTTTTATTTCTTTCCCTGTATCTTTCTATTGAAAGCGGTTGGGGTCCGGCAGTCTTGCTTGTTGCTGTATATGCTGGTGCTGTATGTTCCGCACCTTCCGGGATATACTCTATTATCTTGTCCTCTGAGTTGTCCGGGGAGTATGTCTGGTCTAGCTCTTCGAACAGCGTATCTAGAATCTCTTTGCTGTATGACATCAGTTATTGGTCTGCTTCCTGTTTGTTAAATGTATTTTTCGTTAACCTAACAGGCTGGCAAGATCGCCATGTAATGTTTGTGTCTTTCTCCCTAAGTTATATGTAGCGTAACACGCTTATAATGCTATTTAAAGCGCAACTCGCTGATAATATTATATAAATATATTATTATGTTTATATAATATAAGTGCCAGAAGGTGCCTATACGAATGACTCAAGTCAACTTGTAAAGTATGATCAAGAATGATTTTATTATTCAAAATTCACAACTATTTATACTTAAAAATTATCGATATATTCTTACAAATTATTGGGGACAATTCTATTACTCATTATAATTTGTTTTCTGGAGTAGTGTAATAAAATACATTCTGTGTCATTCATAATGCATCGTCATCAAAGCGACGTCAATGCTCTCAGTTTCGTTGGTCAAAGGGGACAACGAAAATAGGTGTTATGTATTAATGCAATAATTGGTTGTATTGCAGAATTTATTTTATTGTGTGGATTTGTTTACATGATTGTTTTTGTTTACACTTGAATCAATTAATTAATGAATGGTTATTCTTATTACACTACACCTTTCGTGTTCTACAACAAAAATTACTGGGATCACCGATTTTAGCAATCTATGATCCACGTGATGAAACCGAACTCCATTGCGACGCAAGCGCTTTGGGTTTTGGAGCAATTCTCTTGCAAAGAAAAAAGGATGGGATTTTCCATCCAATATTTTACTTTTCAAAACGAACGACGGACTATGAGTCACGGTATCATAGTTTCGAATTAGAAACGTTAGCGATAATTAATGCCTTGAAGCGGTTTAGGATTTATTTACATGGATTAAGATTTAAAATTGTCACGGATTGCAATTCTCTAACTTTAACGTTAAATAGAAAAGAAATAAATCCTAGAATCGCTAGATGGGCCCTTGAATTACAGGATTATGACTATGTCTTAGAGCATAGAAGTGGAGGTAAGATGCAGCATGTTGATGCATTGAGTCGCATCCCTAATATATTAGTACTTGAAGATACATAATACGTTTGAACAAACGTTGTCGATTCGTCAGAACAAGGATGAGTTTATCCAAAATATAAAAGAGAGATTACAAACGAGAGAAGACACTATGTATGAGTTGAGAAATGGATTGATATATAGGAAAATGGGAAAGGACATATTGTTTGTGGTACCTAAAAGCATGGAGCGAAACATTATGCAAAAGTACCATGATGACATGGGGCATGTAGGAGTTGAGAAAGTTATAGATAATATTGTTAAGTCATATTGGTTTCCGGAAATGAATAGGAAGGTTAAGGCACATATAGGCAACTGTCTAAGATGTATAGTATTCGCTACCAAGATGGGTAAGCATGAAGGCTTTTTACATAGCATACCGAAAGGCGACGTACCGTTTGATACTGTGCATATCGACCACTTTGGCCCGGTGACGTTAAAGACATGTAAGAAAAAATATGTCTTCTTAGTGATAGATGCATTTACGAAGTTCACTAGGCTATATGCAACGCGCTCCACGGGAGCTAATGAAGTGATTACTTGTTTAAGATCTTACTTCAATGCATACAGTAGGCCGAAAGTGATAGTGTCAGATCGAGGAAGTGCATTCACGTCTGAGGTATTTGGAGACTTTTTAAAAGATAATAATGTGCGACATGTGAAAATCGCTACCGCATCGCCGCAGGCCAATGGTCAGGTTGAACGTGTCAATAGGAGTTTGGCCCCGATGCTAGCGAAAATAACAAATGGAGGGTTAGAATTCTCATTAGATAAAGCTCTAACTAAAATCGAGTTTATTATGAATAATACTTTACACAAGAGTACAGGAGTTCATCCAAGTCAGTTACTCTTTGGGGTAAACCAACGAGGAGATTGTATAGATCCAATGAAGGAAAGATTAGAGGAGTTAAATGAAAAGGAAAATGACAGGGATTTAGAACAATTACGAAAGAGAGCTTCAGAACGAATAGTAAAAATGCAAGATTACAATAAACAAAAGAAAGATCAAAAGAGGGTGTGTAAAGAATATAGCAAAGGAGATTACGTGATGGTGAAGAACTTTGTTAGTCAGCCAAACGTGTGTAAGAAAATAATTCCTAAATTCAAAGGACCTTATGAGATACAACAGGTTTTACCAAATGATAGATATGTGATAGGTGATGTAGAAGGGTTTCAGATTAGTCAGATACCTTACAGTGGGGTATGGGAGGTAGATAATCTAAAGCCATATGTGAATGAAAATTCGGAAATCGGAAGCAATCGGGACGATTGTAAGTCAGGAAGGCCGAATTGTGAGCGAAAAAGAAAAAATTGTGCTCTCTTAAAGAGCCAAACAATGGCACTCAATACATAAGCACGCGATATATGTAAAGGGCTGCCATTAGTTAAATATATATTAAGTATACACGCCATCGAGACAGTCAATTTTAGTCTGCCTTGCTGATCGGTCGCGTTTAGTTTATCTCGTTGAATAAAAGTTATATTGTTATAAAGTATTAAATAAGCTGTGTTTCATTTAATATAAAAACCTAAAGATCGAGTGTGTTATTTTTACAAAAGACCGTACCCAGAACGAGAGTGTGAAATTAAAAAGAGGCCATCCCTTGTATTAATAATATTTTCTAGAGAGCCCACAACTTAAAATTTTAGAAAGAGGCCATACCTTAAATATCAGATAATTTTCCTGATCCCTATATGTTCAGCAATTAATACATATTATATATTTCTATCATTTGCAACTTATTTATAATAAGTAAAACATTATTGATTTCTCTCTTAAATCAATAGATAGATAGATAGATATTCTCTATTTTTTTCATCAAAAGGTTTTACAAAATTTTATATAAGAGTAAGGTCGTGGCAATGCTGCCGTCTGCCTGAAATGACATTTCTTATGATATACATAAATTAAAATATAATAAAAATGCAAGTTATCAAAATAAAAAAACTTGTTCAAAAAGCTCAATATTCTTTTCTACATAATATATGTTTCTCAATTTTGACGTGATTTGAAACACAAATAAGTTTAGAATAAGTTTTATTGATTTAACAAACCAAGATTGTTTATAAATACAATATAAAATAGTTTTTATAATAAAAATTAGTTTATATAATATACAATTTAGGAATACCAATTTTGACATGATTTGGAACACAAGAATAGATTTAATGTTTAATGGATTTATTTTACAGGTATTAGCCTTCTAGATTATGTAATATTAATTTTGAAGTGATTTAAAACACAAAAAAAAAAAAAATGTAATTGGACTAAAATACTGTTTTTACAAATTAGATAAATAGGTAATCGAGCCAATCAACTAGGGAATTGATTTTTATAATTAAGAGCGTCTTGAACATATTTGACTAGGCACAACCATCCCATTTCTCCATTTAGGATTTCAAAAAAATTTTCTAAAGTAAGAAAGCTAACTCCAAAGTGTAATCTTCGGAACTCTTGTAGAATGGGACACTTGGCAACGAAGTGGTAAATATCTTCATTTTCTCTTCTATTACATAGATTACAAAGCTGTGGCAAATCTTGTCGATGCGGGATGAAATTAAGATTTAAGATTTCAACTCTCGTTCTAAAAATGAAACTTATTTGAATGGCCGAAAGATCATTACAAAAGTAGTTATGAGCGGTAAGAAGCTGATGGTTCAACCTTTTGTAGTGGATTCTTGAAGCTGATGAAGCTGCTTTGGTTAGATTATCCTGAAATAATTTTTGGTCCACAAGAGCTATAACCTCAGCGAACTGCTTATGCCAGTCTTCAATTCGATCTTCTGACAGATGTAAAACCGATTCGTGGTCAAGTGCCAACTGCTTCCACTCTTTGAACGGAGTCGCATTTCTTAGTAACAAGTTCTTCAAAATAATTCTATGTAGTGATCTTTCGTTTCTTTTCATTGTTCTTACTATGTAATCGGCGCTAGTCTTCAAGTTTTTAATGAAGATTGGCGTTATCCCTGATTCGACGTATATTGCATAATTTGGAGTGCAGTTAGGTAAATGAAAAAGTCTTTTGAAGAAATTTCTTTGTACGAGTTCAAAGTTATCAAAATATTTGTAACCAAAGACTTGGACACCGTATGTCATGCAAGTATTAATTGTTGCATTGAAAACCTGATATTTAGATCTTAGATCGATGTTATGGTTTGAAAAAAAATTTTGGCCACATTATGTTTAAAGCTAATCTAGCTTCTCGACTTTTTTCTTTAACGTGCTTGCAAAAGTTTAGGTTATAAGTCAAAAGAACACCCAAGTACTTGAATTCCTGTACAATATCAATACTGACAGTGTTGATATACCATTTTTCTTCTGGCCGTCTTGTTGATAGCCTGCCTTCAAAGATTAAAATCTTAGTTTTTAAAGAATTTATATGAAGACCCCAAGTATCACAAAAGGAGCTAAGACGGTTTATTTGCATTTGAAGTGTTGAAGGTTTATCAGCAAAAATTACTAGATCGTCTGCATATAGCAGAACGTTTATTAGGGTATTTGCGTAACTTCCTCCAGAAAGATTGTCACAGACGTCGTCTACATATAAGGCAAACAGTAACGGACTGAGAATACAGCCTTGAGGTACGCCTGCCGGAGTTTCAAATTGGTTTGAGAATCTCAAACCATCCCATACTTTTGCGTCAGTCAAAGAAATGAGACTTTCATACATTTGAAGAAATTTTCGAGATATATCCATACATGATAATTTATAGATAAGGGCTTGTCTGTTGACTTTGTCGAAGGCAGCTTTAAAGTCCACAAAACAAGTGTAAAGCTTTTTTTTGTTATCTATAAATTTTTGAGCCATGCTGGAAATTGCAAAAATTTGGTCCGTCGTCGAAAAACCCGGACGAAAACCAGCTTGAAAAATGCTTAGATGGTTGTTATTTTCAATCCATTTAGAAAGCCGTTCATACAAAATTGCTGAGAAAATTTTTCTTATAGAATTTAATACTGAAATCCCTCTATAATTCTCGACTTCGTTGGCATCACCCTTTTTAAAAATGGCAAAGATCAAGGATTTTTTGAAATTGGTAGAAGCAGACAAAGAGTTGTAAACTTTATTATAAAAGTCAAGAATTCTACTGGAATTCCATCAATGCCTGGACTTTTACCGTTTTTACAATTCTTAAGAATAGTTTCCAATTCCAAGAGTGAAAAATCGGCATCGAGTTCATTCACGAGGATATTTGGTAAAGCATACTCGAAGGTGTGAAGATTTTGGTTAACTGAGAGAAGTGTTTTAAAATGAGCAGCCAGCAACTCAGCTTCCAAGGAAAACTTCACACCTTGAGACTGTCCACCTAGTTCGCGTACTGTAATCCAGAACTGTTTAGAGTTGGTGCATTTTTTCAAGTCTTCGGCTTTATTTCTCAAGTAAGATATTCTCTTAATTTTACAAAGATCTTTGTAATTTTTATTTAATCGTAAGTAATAACTTTTGAAAAACTGTGAATTGGTAGTTCGAAAGAGCTTCAAATAAACAAACGAGAGTTTTCGTAGACGCTTGCACTCATTGTCAAACCAAGGATTTTTTACTACAAAATTTTTGGAAGTTTTATGTGCAAAAGGAGCTGCAGCTATAATGACTCTATTTATACTTTGACTTATTTCTTCAACCGTGTGTGTAGATTGCTGAACTAAAGAGCACGAATGGCGATTTAAGAGTTGTTTATATAGCGTTGCGTTGTTTTCTGACCATTTAAGCTTAAAAAAGTCGGAGTTTGCGCTTTGAATTGACTCAGAAATTTTTATTTTGACATTAATAGGAAAGTGGGCTGAAAAGTTCACCATAGCAACCTCAAAATCTTCAAATAAAGCCAGCCAATTAGTTGACATTGCGGCAAAGTCAATAATGGATTGCCCTTGGCCACTAACAAAAGTGAAATCACCAGCCTTATCACTATTAGAACAACCATTTAATATGTGTAATCCGAAATCTGTAATAAATTCAATCAAGCTTCTACCATTGCTATTCAAAATATCATCTTTAGAGTTTCTTGGACATGAAAGAATATTACGCGAATCTATAAAGTTGTAAGAAAAATTTTGATATTTACCAATTCTAGCATTTAAGTCTCCAATAATCAAAACATTCTCATAAGTGTTTCTATTCATAAAATCTACCAGTTGATTGAATTCATTTGCCCAGTTATTACAGTTCAGGTAAACGGGTATAATATAATAGTGTTGGTTTTTACTAATCACGTCAAAAATAATTTTTTCTTGAATAGTTTTAAAGTTTACAAAATTTCCTAATAAATGTTTTTTAATACCGTATAAAATACCCCCACTGGCTCGTCCAATATTACTAACTCTTATAGCAGGTGTGAACATTATCTTAAAATCTTTAAAATATTTTAAATAATGATTTTGGTTATGAGCTTCAATAAAAGTTTCAATTAAAATTATGATATCAAAATCTTCAAAATACTTAAGAAAATTTGGTTGTAAAAGTTTGTTTTTGAGGCCAGTAATATTATAACAACATACACTAATTCTATTCAATATATTATTTAAATGATGGCAGACGACAGTATTTACCTATTGACTAGTATCTCTAACGCGTTGCATCCTTTGAAGAGTAGGTGGCGCCCGAAAGTGGTTGTTGGATGAGGTTGGTTGATTATTCGAAAACGGAGCCAACTTCAGTCCCTCGCTGCTGTCAATGTATTTGTTGTAGTTGTCACCAAACAGCTCAGTTAGAAATGACGACTCTGCTGCTGATTTGACAAGTAAGCCATGTGAAAACTTGTAAACAAAAAGTTTATTGTTGATCAGCAACTTGTTGTCTCCTTTTAGTAAAATTTTTGCGTTTGGGTTAATGTGCAATCATTTGTTTTTTATTTCCACAAGCGATTTTCTTTTCTTTCGGGATAAAAGTGATTGTTCCCGAAAAACACTAAATCCAGAGCCTTTTAGAGTGTGCGCGGCTGCAATAAGCTTTTCTGTGATTTCCACAGTTGGAAGTTCCATAATGACAGTGCCTCTTTCGTTGTTGTTGTTGTTGCGAATTTGTCTGACATTTTTTGCACAGATTTCTTCACCTTCGTTTAATTGTAGAAGCCCCTTGCAAGTATGTTTTGCTAATTGTACTGCATCGGTTTCTGCATCCAGAGGAAGGTGCACTACAATAGTTTTGGTGTTGTTTTTGCGACAAAGAATCTCCAGTTGTGTTTCCAGAAGCTCACATCTTTCCGTCATAACTGATAGCTTGTTGTTGAGTTCGACGTTAATTTCCTTAAGGGAAAGCAGCTCATTGGAAAGACTTAAAAAGTCATCTTTTGTAGCTAAGTTTCTAAGCTTTTCCTCAAGAGTTTCAGTTAAGATGTTTTTGAGATCAGCAACGGATAGATTTCCTATTCCCATTTTTGTAGATGTAGATGCTGAGTTCCTTTTGGCGGACGTCCTTTGTTCTGGCGAGATTTCGGTTAAATTACGTTTGCGGTTCATCGACGAACTATGATACCGCAATTAAATTTGCTTGGTGTGAATTTAGAAAAGTTAAATTCTACGTTTTTATTGATAATTTCTCGCGAAACTTTTGTGAATATCGTTTCAAAATGGTTAAAACAAAGGACTGGTGTTGTTTTTTACGAAAAATCAGTTTAATTTTATTCAAAATTCAAAAAATATAAGAGAGCTAATTAGAATCGCACTTTTACTTTGACAATTGAAACGTCACCCTTAAATCAATAATGTTTTGCCGTTAACTTTTCTTTTGCTAAATCTTAAACTTAAACCGTCACAGTGTAAGCATCTCTTGCTAATTGATTTAATAAAATACTTATCCAGGTGTTAATACGAGAATGAATGAATGAATGAATGCTTTCGGGTTGTCTTCATCTCCTGGATTTTTTTTATATACTTAATTCTGGAATTTGGATTAACGATCCCAAAATTTGTGAAAGTGCTGTGATTTTGAAAATGACACTATAACTATATCACCTTCAGTGAACAAAATACATTTAAAGAGAAAAACTCAAATAATAAATAAAATTATAAAATAAGTACACCAACATTGCTTTGCAAGATTTGAAAACACAATCACTCAAAAACCCTATCAACAAACTTTAGCTTCAACCAAATGCCAAATCACTTCGCCATTTTACGCCGCAGCTCTCTTTCAAACTCTGTTCCTCGTTGAATTCTGAAAGATAAACAAAAAAAAATACGAAAATCACAAAAAAAAAACGAAAAAAGATACACTGCAATAACACTTATACTGAGGAAATTATTGTTTATATATATATAGATGAGCAGCTTTTTTCGAGCAGCGATTTTTTTTACACAGGTTCTTATGGGAGCAAATTCAATAAAAGGCTGCACGCCGCCGCCCAGCGCTGCACGACGGCGGCGTCTCTATTTTTAAATTGTCTGCCTAATTTCATTGCAGCCACAACTGCAAAACGAAAATATCCAAATAATTACTATCTGGCATTACTGATATTGACAGTTTGTTGACAGTACCTGTCATTATTGAAGAAATGAAATCATTTCAAAATTGACTTTCGATTTGATCATATTACGGTCGTGTTGAATACAAAATTATAAAACAGTATTTTATATATACATATGTATATGAAATTCTTTGGAAAATAAAAAGACTTACAAAAACCAGTGCATTAAATTTTCATTGCCTGCAAAGAAAATTTCTCCGAAAATATGGAACGTTTCTCATTGAAGAGTCCTAGAAAAATCTTGACAGACAACGTATCAAACGTTCCTATGTTTAACGCCGACTCCCAAATGAAGATGCAGCAACAGCAGCAAATTGTGCCATCATCAGCATCATCAACAGAGGCCTCCAGCTTGGCCAATAAGGAAGCAACTCCATTCGATCTTCAACTGGAACCCTTATTGATACATAATTTCGACATAGTCATGATCAAAGATAATGTGAAGTCTATTTAGAGAAATATCGTTGGAGAAATGTTTAAACCTAGAAATGAGTATGTCCCACAACATCAATTGACATTAATAAGATCTTTAATACCAAAAAGCAGAAATCCTAGAAATGAGATTACTATATAAGACCAAGAGACATGAGACTTGCAATGATTTTGTCTAGACTAAGCAGCATCCTTACAGGCCATGCTGAATAGATTACTGATGTCAAACCATTTTGGTATGTATAATATTATTAATTTGTGTTTAGATTCAGCTGGATTTAACTTTTCGATCTATTTCAAATTTTCAGAGAACTCAGAAATATTTCAAACTCAAATAAAAAAAAGTCTTAGGGTATTATCACTCAACCATTTTTTTTTTTTTTAATTAATTTAAAGTGCCTCTATTGATGACTTGAATATTATAAACATGGGTGATGACCAAATTGGCAAGGAAGACCTAAGGAGTTTTTCTTTTTTAGCTCTGAGTAGAGCACCGAGCAGAGCTGGAGCCAATCGAGCTCGGTCTGAGCAGAGTATGCTTAGACCTGTCCGATTTATTAAAGAAACAAACCTGAGCACGGAACTGTCAAACATAAAAAAAAATGACAAGCTCACAAAAATTTGTTTTGGTTTTTGATTTTGCTTCAGTTTTATTTTGAGTTGAACAAAAATGGAAAAAGCTATTATTTTAAGGGAAGCATTCAATTTATTTTTTGTATTTGTATTTGTATTTTATAAAAATAATTTATTTCTTACTTTCAGTCGGAGAACAACCAGCTTCGCCCGCCATTTCAATTAGTTTGATTTTTTACCTCCTTTCATCTCACTCGTCACATCAAAAAAGTAAATGAAGTTGGGCGCGCTCAGCTTTTTACTCCATCTACTCCGTCATTTTTTCCTGAGCTCGTGGAGGGCGCTCTGACCAAGGTCTGATCAAAAAAAGAAACAAAAGTTGAGTGCTCAGAGGTGTCTGAGCTAAAAAAGAAATACTGATTTTTTTTTGACAGCTCAGTACCCTGCTCGAACTAAAAAAGAAAAACGCCTCTAGTCAAAACATTAGTTGGTAATCTTGTTTATCTTTGTCGTATGGAATCTGGTAAAGCACAAGAGTGCTTTGGAATTGGTATAAGAATTGTTAATTGAATTAATGCAAAAAAAAAAATAAACAACATTTACTTTTTAATTTGTTTTAGGTATTGTAAGAGGTGTAGACTATCCGTTGAGACAAATTTATTTACTGCCGACAGTTCCTCTTGATTTTCTCACAAATGTTAATTGCTTGGCAATCTGTGGAATACCATTACCATCTTCGATACTTTTAAAACAAGGACCAAAAGTCAAAGGTCCAGCTTCGTATGTTTATAATACACTGGATGAAGCCGCTTCTATGTAGGTACATTATGCAAATGTACAACAAACCTCATAAATTTCCTATAGGGAAACGTTAATCCTTTGGAAAATAAAATACAATATTTATTTAATTTTTTTTTTGTTGCCCTTTAAACTAAACTTAAAATAAACTATGAATATGTGTTTTTTTTTTTTTTTAAACTTCGGATTCTTTGCTGTAGTGAGCTTAGAGCAAGCTTTAACTACAGTAAGAGGCTCATCATAAGTGCATGTGTTAGTGGTTAGTAAATATAATGAAAACTAACACATGCAACACATAAAAATATCTAATTACAAAAATTAAAAAGTATAAAAATAAAACAAAATTAAACAAAAATATACAAAATACTAGACATTCAAGATATCTATTGTTAAAAATAAAACAATATCACGACAGAGGAGCACTGGTTCGAAACGAAATTTTTAGTCTTAATTTACTCATGTTGAAATCGATAGACAAATTGTTTAAATTAAAAAGCCTGCACATACGGTTCAAAGGTTCATGCAAGCCATAGTTGGTTCTATGGAAATCAACGTGTAAAAGTTCAAATCTTCGCAGGTCGTGAGATCCTCCGCGGTAGTTAATGCCGATGCAAGCTAACAAATCGGAAGCATCAATTTGACCATTAATGAGTTGATGAATAAATATAAGGTCATTATTGACACGTCTTTGATATAAAGTTTGGATTTGCAGAAGTTGGATTCTATGTTCATATGGTGGTAGATTGAACGGGTCAGTCCAAGGAAGGCCCTTCAGAGCAAAGCGAATGAATTTATGCTGAATTGATTCAATCCGACTTTTATGTGTTTCGTAGAAAGGGGACCATACTTGTGACGCATATTCAAGATGAGGACTTACATAACAATTGTACAAAGAGAGAGTAACGTATGGATCGTTAAATTCCTTTGCCCAACGTTTAATAAAACCAAGCATAGAGCTGGCTTTCTTAACAATGAAATTTATATGTTCCGTGAACTCTAAATTAGAACTAAAATGAACACCCAAGTCCTTAAAGCTTGAGATACGACCTAGTTTATGCTGCGAAATAGAATAATCAAAAGAATTTGGAAAACGTTTTCTTGAGAAAGTAATTGTTTGGCATTTAGCAGGGTTTAAAGTAAGACCATTTTTACTACACCAAACAGTAAAACTATCAATATCTGCCTGAAGAAGATGGTTGTCATGTTTGTCTTTAATTGTCTTGAAAATTTTCATATCATCTGCAAATATAAGAATCTCACTCGATTGTAGACATGACACGACATCATTTATAGCAAGAATGAACAGAAAAGGGCCAAGGTGGCTTCCCTGAGGTACGCCTGAATGGGCAATGAATGGACTAGAAAGACTATTGCGGAATTACACCTGATAGGACGTATTTTCAAGATAAGATTTAATCAAATTTACAAAAAAGGGTGGAAAACCAAAAGCTCTTAGTTTGAACAAAATAATATTGTGGCTCAATTGATCAAACGCCTTAGAAAAATCGGTATATATACAGTTAATTTCACTTCCACTTTCCAAGGCATTCGAGCATTTGTGCACGAAAGAAAGAAGATTTGTTACTGTTGATCTTTTTTGTACAAATCCATGCTGTTTTTCACTAATTAAATTCCTGGTATGAAAAGATAGGCTTTCACAAACAACTTTTTCAAAGTGCTTTGGGATACAAGATAATTTCGATATAGGCCGATAATTTTTGATATCAATCTTTTCGCCTTTTTTAAAAACGGGAGTTAAAAATGATTTTTTCCAAAAGCAAGGAAATTTGCCTGATTTAATAGAGAGCTCAAACAAAAGTTTAAGGGGTTGAACTAGAATATGTCTACAATTTTTTATTACTATTGGGGGAACTCCATCAGGGCCAGAAGAGTAGTCATCTTTCAATGAAGAAAGATATTCTAGAATAGTATTTTCACGCAGAGAAATACTACTACAAGTTGTTTGGGCATAGATATGGAAATTTTTTAAAATATTCTTCATCAACAACAACAGGTGCCTCAACGAAGGAGTTACAAAAATTATTCGCAAAAGCGTTGCAAATATCGGCGGTCTCACGTAACGAGCAGTTTTCATAAATAAAATTCACCGGATAGCCATCTGAATTTTCTTTGAGTTAACGAGTCTCCAAAATGATTTAGGGTCCTGTTTTAGAGAATTTCCCGTTTCATTTACATAATTTGTATACAAAGCTTTTGAAAGGGCTTTAAATTCCTGGAAAAGAGCAATATAAGAAAAGTGGTCAACTGGTAAAAGAGTTTTTAAGTATAATTTCCATTCTTTATTTCTTTTGTTACGAAGTAATCTAAGCTCTTTCGTGTACCAAGCATGACGAAAATTTAAGTTTTTCGATAATTTTAATGGAACAGTATTTTTCACACAAGCGTTAAAAATATTATAGAAAATAGAAACGGCACTTTGTTTACTAAATCGCATGTAAGGACATATATAGAAATAATCAAAAAGTAATTGATTAAATTATAGAGTTATAGAAGAATATTTAAATCCACTCGTCCGGCACTGACAACAGCTGGTTGAAAGCTTCGGCCAACAAATCCAATTAAGGAGTTGTGTGTAGTACCATTCGGGTTTGTCTAATCGATTTGTTTGTTTTGTGCCAGTGAAATGGAATAAAAATTAAAAAAAAAACAATAAAATATCTATTTATTAAAACAAAAGGAAAGAAATTGGCAGGTGGCATTTTCGTTTTGACAGAACTAGGCATTATAAAAGCTAGAGAGTATGCACGTATGTTTTAAGTGCAAAGCTGCATGCAGAGATGTGTGTAGACTTGCTGCACATCTGTTTTAGCCATTACTTATTATTCTTACGCACCATTTTTATTCTCTTAAAATCTCTCTCTGCGCAACCGACCGTTCGCCAAGTGATTTGTGATTTTCAAAAAACTGTATTAGGAAGATTTGCTGAAAATTCACGCCGCTTGGCTTTGACATACGTGGATCCCGATCAAAATGAATTATTATTACTCTTATTATTTTATTTATACTGAAAATTCTTTAAGTTTATTTATTTATTTTTAATATGTTTTTTAAATTAAATGTATATAGGTATCTGGTCGTGGAAAATATTTACGAATGATTTGCTGAAAATAAAGACACACGCCACTTGGATTTCAGAGATTTCAAATAAAATCAATCTCTGTCTTTGTTCTTATACAAATAAAATTTGTTAAGCTTTTACTTGTATCAAAGCAAAAAAATATTTAAAAATTAAAATAAATTTATTCTCGAATGATTTTGGATTTTGCACCTCGACCCCCCCCCACACACACACACTTAGTTTTTTGAAAGAATTTGCCCAACCCTAATGGAAATCCTGCCTACGCCCTTGAGAAGAAAGAATTTTTATGAAAAAAACATTTAAAAATAATAAAAGATCAATGTATGGAAAACATACTGAAAGATAACCCAATATATAACTTTGTAATTAACGAATCCGTTGAAATAAAGCAATTAACATACAACATTGTCGTAACGCAAAACATTCCAAAAACAAAACTAACTCATAATTGCAACATGTACAGTGTAACTTTATACGGAAATACAGTAACCAATTGTGAAAATTGTATTATTAATGATAATACATATTTATGAAAATATAGCTGTACACGAAAATTTTATCCTTCCAATTTTCAAAGATGTAAAAATTAAGAACAACACTGTTAATATTACTTTATCCGAAATTCATTTCAAAAATATTGAAAATAGAAAAATTCTCGAAGAAATAAAAATAAGTCATTAAGTAACTAATAGTATAACTTTTAGTATTATAGAATAATAAGAATTGCATTATGTATTGTTATTTTTCATTTACCCAAGATGCGGGACGCATCATCTAAGAAAGAGGGAAGTTATAATCATGCATCCGCATAGGAAATCCCAACCAAAAGTGCTGCTAACGCGCATCAATATATTATTCGGGATTTCATCCTAAGATGAAGATATTGTATTACAGCATATACCTGCATCCAAATACCCATCCATCAATTTGTCATCGATTGAACCGCATCCAAACAATAGAAAACCACACAATGCAGAACCCACGCAAATATCCATCCATTCGGCTGTTCAGCAGAACCTTTGTTGGCGATCGTCGCATCATTAGTTTAATTAGGTTACTTTATATTTGGGTGAATATTGTAACTTTAGATTTGATTTAAGCTGGAGCCCGAATGCAACTCTGAGTTGCAAAACAATAAAAATCGTGTTAGAATCGTATTTAAAAGATCCTCCGATTAATATTTTTTTTTAATTTACGTACTTTATATTTCATAAGCATGTTTCATATACATACATATATAGTATATACATAATATGTATGTAGGTACGTATGTCACTATCATTCCATTTATTGCACTTATAATTTAATATCATTAGATTGGGTTACATTATTGTTCCCACAGGAAATGATTGCAAAAGTAGAAAATTATACGAATAAAATGTAATAAGAATAAATTAAGTGTATTAATTTACATTTGTGTCCCCACAAAAAATATAATCGTTGATTTGGCAAATAAATAGTGAAAATCGTTCTCATTAAAATAAAAAAAATGTTTTTTTTTTCACTAAAGCGTTTATAAAGAACTTAACTCGCACCTCTGGGAATTGCAAATGGTCGTCCAAACATTGATTTCGACAAAAAAAGAGTAAAGGAAAAAGTCCAACGTATAAATAAATGTTTTAATCAAAAATATTTAGGAAACGTCTTTTTTTCAGAACTAAGGAAGGGAATTTACTTCAAAAACGCATTCCCTTCCAAGCCATACAACAAAATAGCAATTGCAGATACATACATATTGTAAAGAACTACTTTTGAATTATAACGTAACGACTTTTACATTCGAACTAAATCGATTCTCGAATGCGATGACAACGCCATCTACCATCGTCATTAGAACAACCTGCTGTGAGCTTTGAATGAGCTTTTTCGAACATTGGTAAATGTCAAAGCCCGAAGTAAGTACTGGTGTCGACTTGTCGACAATGATGGCACTTCTCATTGGCAAACTCGAAGAACAACGTACAGAACAAAAGAATCTTCTCAAAGAACAACGTATAGAACAAAAGAACCAACTGGAACAAATGGAAAAACAACATACAGAACCTTCTCGAACAACTGGAAAAACAAAAGAACCTTTTAGAAGAACAGAAGACTCTCATCGAAGGTAAGCTTGATGCCTTTGAGAACAAGTTCGCTACTATTGATGGACGTTTTGATTGCGTCGAAAAGCAATTTTCAAAAGTAGACGCAAAGCTCGAGAGTGTTCAAGAAAAATTCGAAGGCAAAATACAAAGCATAATCGACGAATTAGACAAAGTTCGAAAAATTAAGATTAGGGAAAGTGTTGGCGATTACCCAAGGAAGAAGGAAATACGTCCACCGACTTTTGACGGGCAAACTTCTTGGTCGATCTATAAAAAAAAGTTTGAGGCAGCCGCAGCGACAAATGGCTGGGATGAAGAAGACACATTTATAGCTCTGACGGTTGCCCTCAGAGGATCTGCTGCTGAACTGCTGCAAACCATTCCAGCAGATAAGAATGGTAACTTCAGTGCTCTTGTTCAGGCCATAGACAAACGCTTTGGAAATGGCCATATGCAAGAAGTCTTCCGCGTCCAACTGAATACTAGAGTCCAGAAAAGAGGAGAAACTCTGCAGCAAATTCAAGCGGATATTGAACGATTGGCGCATCTTGCATATCTATCTGCAGGGGATGAAATCGTCAACCAACTTGCAACAGAAGCCTTCATCCGTGCTGTATCTGACATCAACTTACAGCGAGCAATTAGAACTGCTGGAAAACGTACGCTTCCTTCGAGTCAGAGAAGTCGAAGTTGAAGAATGCTCTTGTCAGAAAATCGCATTCCAAAGAAGCCAGCGAGAAGGACTTGCTCGATGCAGGAATTGTATTAAAACCGGACATCTCCAGCGGCAGGGCAGATTACCACTGAGAAGAGCTGCATGCCAACATTGTGGCAACGAAAACTCAACAATTATCAGGACCGTCATCGAAAAAGACATTTGTTTGCCTACTTCTTCGGAAGTATTCGTGTGGACGAAACTAAAGGGTGACTTTGGAAGCCATCGATACCTCATGGTGGAACCAGATGCGGAACAACGTTCCCAAAACATCATGGTAGGGAAGACTCTGGTGGCACCAAAGAACAACATGGTGCCTGTACGGATACTGAACATCAAACCGTACGAAATTAAGCTCAAGAAGGGAGAAGTAGTTGGGCAATGTGAACCTGTATCCGCGATTACTAAGATCACCGAAGCGGAAACAAAGAAGCCCCTGAGCTTTGACAGATTAAAAGACCAAATTCTGAAGTCATCAAGTCTGAGTCAACATCAGCTTAATGTTGCTGGAGATCTTCTTCATGAGTATGCTGATATATTCTCTTCACCCAACGGACAATATGGTCGAACAAAACTTGTACGGCATCGAATTGATACAGGAGATGTAAGACCAATTCGTCAAGCAGCAAGACGGCTCCCTCTAGCAAAACAAACTGAAGTTGAAGAAATGATATCGGCAATAAAGAAAGATGGGGTAATCGAAAATTCCAAAAGCCCTTGGGCATCACCAGTCGTTCTTGTCAAAAAGAAGGATGGAAGCACTCGATTTTGTGTAGACTACCGAAGACTGAACGACGCACTTGACAAATAAAGATAGCTACCCTCTACCCAGAATCAGCGACACCTTAGACGCGATGGAAGGAGCCCGATGGTTTTCAACTTTGGATTCGAAGAGCGGTTATTGGCAAGTTGAAATTCACCCAGAAGATCGGGAAAAGACGGCGTTCTCCACAAGAAACGGTCTATGGCAGTTTAATGTGATGCCATTCGGACTATGCAACGCTCCAGCAACTTTTGAGGTCTACCTGGACGATGTCATCGTGTACGGAAAAACATTTGACGAACATTGTGAAAACCTTAAAGCCGTATTCCAGAGGCTTCGAGAAGCATACCTAAAGTTAAATCCTAAGAAATGTGCGCTTTTTAAGACCGAAGTTAAATATTTGGGACATATCATCTCATCCCAAGGAGTAAAAACTGATCCTGAGAAAGTTGACACTGTAAAGAATTGGCCAACGCCTCAGGACAAACATCAACTCCGGAGCTTTCTTGGTCTGGCCTGGCCTCATATTATCGGCGTTTCGTGAAGGATTTTGCTAGGATCGCCAAAAGCTTGCATCAGTTTACTGAAAAGGGGAAGCCGTTCAAATGGTCAGATGAATGCGAGAAAATCTTTCAAGAGTCGAAACTGCGTTTATGTAATGCACCTGTACTGCCCTATCCAACTCCAGGAAAACCTTTCATCATCGACGCTGATGCAAGTAACGTTGGAATCGGAGGTGTAGGTACTATCGCAAGTACATGACGATGAAAAAGTTGTCGCCTATTACAGCAAGGTACTCTCGAAGCCAGAAAGGAATTATTGCGTTACAAGGAGGGAACTTCTCGCTCTGATATTGGCAACAACGCACTACCATAAGTACATCTATGGACAGAAGTTCCTTCTTCGAACAGATCATGGTGCGCTCAATTGGCTTTTAAACTTCAAAAATCCAGAAGGTCAAGTAGCAAGAAGGATCGAGAGGTTGCAGACGTATGACTATGAGATTCAACATCAAAGAGGAAAGCTGCATTCAAACGCAGACGCGCTATCCCGGTGACCGTGCAAACCAGACTGTAAGCATTGCACACGCCAAGAAGAAAAGGAAATGGTCATCGTCCAACGAACAAGAGCTGATCCCATTTACGGCTGGAACAACGAAGAACTCAGAACGGCCTAACAAGAAGATCCGGATATCGAACCCATTGTTCAAGATTAATCGACATTCAACAAAATCATCATCAATTCAAACCATTTAATTCATTCAATTCATTTAAATATTAAAATCATTCATACTTAAATTCATACAAAAAAATATCATTTATACATTTTGCCAAACATTCAAATCATACACTATGTAATTTCTACAAATTTAAAAACTGTCCAGTTATTTTTTTTTGCTACTTAAATCTAATGTTAAAACTCATGCACAAATTTTTTATCAGCTACACAGTTAATTGTTTTCACTCAAAGTTAATCTTGTATTCTCTTTTGTGCTCATATTCGTTGTACTTTGCAAACAAGAATTTATGCAAGCATCGATCTTTTTGGATTCGATCGTCAAGCTGTGCAGACTTACCTGGTAAATTTGTATCAAACATTTACACAACAAATATACATACATTATTATATATCAGTTTCATCGATGCCTACAATTCTTTTTTTATATTGAGAATTAACAATTTCTTTTCTTTTTGACAAACATTAAAATTCATATACAATCCATTAATTCCTTAACACCCATTCTTGCCTGGAAAGAACACCAAGAAAAACCAGAATGGTGTGATATCTCCGACCGAAGTCCAGCTCTCAAAGCATATTGGGCACAATGGGACTCGCTTCATGTACAAGAAGGGGTATTAAGGCGTAAGCGGGAATCCGTAAATCTTATGTGATGCAGCTATTCGTACCTCGGTCAAAGGTTAACGACGTACTTCAAGAGATGCACGATGGAACTTCTGGAGGTCATTTGGGAGTGAATAAGACGCTGGAAAAGGTACGACAATGGTTCTACTGGTTACATGCAAGAGATGACGTCGAAAGATGGTGCCGAAAATGTGATACTTGTGCTGCTAGCCAGGGACCAGGTAGACAAATTCAAAGTAAAATGCAGCAGTATAATGTGGGCACACCTTTTGAGAGAATTGCAATAGACGTCGCGGGTCCTTTTCCTGAAACTAACAACGGAAACCGATACATCCTTGTAGTCATAGATTATTTCAGCAAGTGGCCTGCAGCATTTGCCATCCCAAACCAAGAAACCAAATTGTGGATCAAATTGTCTTCAATTGGGTGAGCAGGTTTGGCGTTCCCATGGAGCTTCATTCTTACCAAGGAAGGAACTTCGCTCCTTGGCATTAAAAAGACAAGAACAACACCGCTCCATCCACAATCTGATGGGATGGTTGAACGATTCAACATAACTCTTAAAGAACATCTGTCTAAGGTGGTCGGCAACTGCCAACGAGACTGGGACCGACATATCCCATTGTTCCTTATAGCATATCGAAGTGCAAACAATAGCTCGACAGGAAAAACACCATTGGAAATCCTGTTCGGATCAACTATACGGCTGCCAAGTGAAGTGAAATTTGGTTGTCATCCAAATGAGTCACAGGGAACAGAGGAATATGTGGATGACCTCAAGAAAAGGCTTATTGACATTCATCAACAAACAAGGACAAATATAAAATTGTCTAGTGATCGGATGAAAACAAGATACGACGCAAGAGCGACAGCAACGGGATTTCAAGAAGGAGACCTTGTGTGGTTTTACAATCCTCATCGACAAAAGGGGCTATCACCAAAACTCCAACAAAACTGGGAGGGCCCATATACTGTGGTGAAAAGAATCAATGATGTGGTTTACCGTATACAAAGAGGCGTAAGAGGCAAACTAAGAGTAGTTCACGGTGACCGTTTACATCGATATAACGGTGAAAGAAGTGATGAAATTGCTCGGGACGATCAATTCTAAGAGGGGGACAATGTAAAGAATTACTTTTGAATTATAATGTAACGACTTTTACATTCGAACTAAATCGATTCTCGAATGCGATGACAACGCCATCTACCATCGTCATTAGAACAACCTGCTGTGAGCTTTGAATGAGCTTTTTCGAACATTGGTAAATGTCAAAGCCCGAAGGGGAATTATTACATCTATCTGTCAGAATAGAAAGATCGAGATACAGGTTCAAGAGCTTTCTATTGCTTTCGAGATTAGACCAGGGCCCCATTGCACCAACAACTTATCACTTAGCAACTTATCAATTTAAAGCAATTCTGATAAGTGTGAGTGATAAGCGTTGCAGAAAACCATATTACATTTCACTCGATTAAAATTATCAACTTATCATATCTTTGCTAAGTGAAAATGATAAGTGTTTCACCAACTAAAAACCCAACTTATCAAAATCACTTTTTCGCTAAGCACTTATCACACAATTGGTTTTTTTTTTCTCTGCTTGTTCGTTCGCTTCGATCGTCTCTCAGTGAGGAATTTACCGTTTTGCACATTTTGTGAACAAAAAAATTGAATAAATTAAAAACTAATATCCATTACTTTTTTAAAAATAGTCCAATCTTCAAGGTTGAGGTCTTAAAATGATCGGAACACTTACGGCTACTTGGTGTAAAAAAAATTAAGGGGGTTGGGCCACGCCTTCAATAAGAAACATATACATAAAGTCTTTTTGCAATTGATTTTTATTCTTTTAATTGCAAAACATGATGAAAAATTTTACAGTATCAAAAAACAATATTCTACAAATTTATTCCCCTAACCCTCTTCTACAAAAAAGTCAATAGTAGTGTATCGATAAATTCAACAGGAGAGACGCCAGAAACACTTTAATTCTTTCATATTAAATGTGCAAAATTAAAAAAAAGTGAATATTTGTTGATAAATACTAATAAAAATATTCTCTTCAAATGTAATAATTGCAAAAACATCTCTCCATTCATGTGCATTGCTAAATTAAACCACATTAGTTCTTTTCTGAATGATAATATATGTGCGCTAAATTCAAACATTTCTTTGTGCATCAGTGATGACTACGATAAAAGAAAATGCAAACAATTCTCTCAATGTGAGTAGAGACGTTAGACAAACTACACGCTGCCAAAGACCAACAAAAATTGATTCTCATCGCAATTCATATTCAATGTTACGATCAGAGTCACCAGCGTTGTCGCGGGCTCCGTTGAAAAACAACAACAATTCAAAGGGAGCCTATAAAAAAGGTACATCAGTAACTAACGCATTGTCGTCATCTGCAGTTAAGAACTCTTCATTGAATTCTCACTCTAAACTGAGGATTACAACTGATCCAAAGAGAGCTTTAATTGCCAGCAAATCTGTTGCCACCGATGAATGTTGCGAAGGTGCTCATGATTCTAAAGGTCCCGTAGTTGTCGCCGTACCTGCTGATAATTCTGATGATGTAAAGGTGATGGATGGGAATTTATTATCTGTCATTGATAATAATGAGTTTGCTGTGGCTAGCTTGGGTATTCCTGTTGATTATGCTAGTAATTCTAAGGTTACCACAGGCGTCGTAGAGACTGACCATGCTAATTTTGATGATAAAATTGAAAATACTAATGGTCCCGCAGGTGTTGGGGGGTCTGTTGGTATTCAAAATACTGATACTGTTTTCGATTTGGAGTGTAACAGTGAAGTTACTTGTGACGCTGCCGCTGCTAATTTGGTAGCTGTTGGTAAATTTGCTGTTGCTGCTGAAAATGTTGTTGCTGATGGTGGTGTTACTTCTGTTGCTGACAATTTTGTTGCTGATGCTGGAGTTGCTGTTGGTAATGTTGCTGTTTTGGATGCTGATGTAGTTGATGTTAATGCAGATATTTCTCGATCGAAAGTAGATAATGTCGGTGCCGAACACTCACAAAATGTAAATGATGCGGTTGATAAGTGTGCTGATACAATTATCAATCAAGGTATGTCTGCAGCTAATATTAACGTTGCTAATAAGATAATTGTTGGCACCAAATCACAGTGCAATGATCTTAAGATAGCTAAAAAATTTTAATGGTTCCATATTGGTAGTTTTCATCCCAAAACCACTACTGATGAGATTGTCAGTTACATATCTAAGAACCTCGGAATTGAACCAACTGATATTATATGCAATAAGTTAATCAAAATGAATGATGAACGAAAGCTGAAATTTGTTAATTTTAAGATTGGAGTCTCTTTTGAATCGTCTAAGAAAATGTATGTTGATACTTTTTGGCCAAATGGAGTCAAGATTCGCCCCTTTTCGTTCAAGCCAAAAAACCTGCCAGATCTGAGGACTCACTGATGTCCTCAAACATTTATCTACAGCCATCTTATAAAATTGTTCAACCTACAAAATTTAGAAAAACATCACTTAATGTATACTTTCATAATGCAAGTGGTATTCGCACAAAAGTATCTCACTTGTTTAACAATTCAAGTCACCTGGATTATGATGTTATTATTATTGTTGAAACTTGGTTACATCCAGACATATCTTCATGTGAGCTTTTTGATTCTCGTCTTTTCAACATCTTCAGACTTGACAGATGTAAGTCCGCAACGGAGCGTGGAGGTGGAATAATTGTTGCTGTACGTTCTAATTATAATTGTAAGGAAGTTACCTTGCCCCACTCTAATTTGGAGCAAATCTGTGTTTTAATTAAATTATATACTACCTACTCATAATGTTTCTTTATTTTTTATTGTAAGTTATATTGCTCCAAGAAGTACTGTAGAAATGTATGAAAAATATGTTATGAATATTGAATTTATAAATAACATTTGCTCTGAATTTGATAATGTTTGTGTTATTGGCGATTTCAATCTGTCAAATATTGAATGGAACTGGTCTGATAGTGATAATATGTTAATAGCTTGTAATATGTTAAAAGATTATGAATTTATTTTTATTGATTCTCTATATGCTTTAAATCTTATTCAAATCAATGGAATTTTGAATTCCTTAGATAAAATATTAGATTTAGTCTTTATTTGTAATGATTTTTTAAAATCTAAAGTTTCAAATGTTCCTTTTTCACTCTTAAATGAATCCATTCATCATAAAGAATTATTTATTGAAATTGAAATGTATATTTTTTCTAGTGTAGATCTTAATCATCATTCAAAACGTTTTAACTTCAACAAGGCAAATTTTATTGAAATTAATAATTTTTTATGTAATTTCAATTGGTCAAATGAATTTTTAAATTTAAATCTTGAACAAATGTATTTGCGATTTTCTTCAATAATTTTTGATAGCTTTTCTAAATTTATACCTCTTGCTCGCAAAACAAATAATCAACCAAAGCTTCCGTGGTACAATAAGCATTTAACAAACCTTAATAACGCGAAACGTAAGGCTTTTAATAAATATAAGCACACAAAAAATGAGTTAGACTATGCTTATTTTAGCAAACTGCGTAAAGATTTTTGCACACTTAATAAGTTCCTTCACAAGGGTTATATCATGGATATAGAGAGTAATATTAAGAGCAATTGTAACTTTTTTTGGTCATTTGTTAATACTAAAAGAAAATCTAACGGATTTCCTAAAAATATGTCTTATATGGATACCGAAGCATCAAATATTACTTCTATTCTTGATTTATTCGCAAGCTTCTTCCAATCTGTATACTCAACTCCTGTTATGAATAACTCTCCCTGTATTCGCAATATACCAAGTAAGGTTGATATTGGCAATTTACAGTTAAGTTGTACTGAAGTGCTTTCAGAACTTAAATCACTCAAACCTAAGTTAAACTCTGGAGCTGATGGTATACCTCTCTTATTTCTCAAACTTTGCGCTACATCACTTTGTTATCCTCTGCTTTGTATTTTCAATAAATCTCTCTCTGAAGGAGTGTTTCTAGGCACATGGAAGATTTCGTACCTTGTGCCGATTCATAAATCTGGGTCTAAGAATATGGTCGAAAATTATAGAGGTATCTCTAAGCTCTCAGCGATTCCTAAATTGTTCGAGAGTATTGTAAAAAATAAAATTGAATTCTTAACTAAAGAATCTATATCTGAATTGCAACACGGCTTCATATCGGGGAGATCAACTACCACCAATATGGCTCTTTTTTCCAGGTATATTATTAAGTCTCTAGAGAGTAAGTGTCAGGTGGATGCGATTTACACAGATTTCAGTAAAGCTTTTGATTCCGTGAATCATAGCACTCTGTTGCAAAAACTAGAAATGTTTGGTTTCCACTCTAAGGTCCTGAGTTGGATTTCATCTTACCTCACTGACAGGTCTCAAAAAGTTATCATTGATGGCTGCCTTTCTAGTTCTATTACATGTACTTCTGGTGTCCCACAGGGTAGTCATTTGGGCCCTCTTCTTTTTAACATTTTCATTAATGATATCGCATTAGCTGTAAAACACTCCAAGTGCCTTTTATATGCCGATGATTTAAAACTGTTTTCCAAGATTAAAAGTGTTGAAGATTGCTACCATGTACAATCTGATATTAATCGAATTGCGGAATGGTGCAATAATAATTGCTTGAAGCTAAATATAAAAAAATGCAATGTGATTTCTTTTTTCAAATCTAAAAGCCACATTGAATTTAACTACTTGATTGAGTCCAATCAACTTACTCGAGTGGTAATAATCAAAGATCTTGGCATAATGCTAGACTCCAGTTTTTCTTTTAAAAGCCATATTGACTACATTGTGGGTAAAGCAAATTCCCTTGTTGGCTTCATTAAGAGAAATTGCGCTGATTTTTGTGACCCCTTTGCCTTGTTAACACTTTACACATCTCTTGTCAGGTCTATACTTGAGTATGCAGATATAATATGGAACCCAAATTTTAAGACATATTCCAACCGAATAGAAAAAGTCCAAAGGCGTTTCACAAAATTTATATTTTTTAAAATGAATTATAGGTCTAGATGTCTATTGCTTGGAATTAAATCTCTTGAAACAAGACGAACTATTCATGATGTGATGCTTGTGAGGGATGTGTTATGTTATCACATAAGATGCCCTCTGCTTCTCTCATTAATACCAATCTATGCACCACTCAGATCTTTTAGGTCAATGGATTTGCTTTTTGCACAATTTCA
Organism: Syrphus vitripennis; assembly: GCA_958431115.1. Taxonomy (NCBI): domain Eukaryota; kingdom Metazoa; phylum Arthropoda; class Insecta; order Diptera; family Syrphidae; genus Syrphus; species Syrphus vitripennis. The sequence goes on along the minus strand of OY288111.1, from coordinate 8,259,347 downwards.
CAGGACAAGCTACGGTTGCAATGAGCCTGTTTCTAGAGCTATCAACAATTTCAATGAAGTTTGCCATTATATTGACTTAAGTTGTCCTAGAGAATCTTTTAAAGCTTGTGTTTTGCTTATTTTTATTTTTTAGTTGCAATGTATAATTTATTATAACCATGATTATTTATTATTATTACCATTTTATTAATTTTAAGCCATAATCTGTTAGCTGTAAAATTGCTTGTAGATGTAAATAAATAAATAAATAAATAAATAAATAAAAATAAATTCAAATAATACAAAAAAATGGATTTTAATGAAAAAAATTTTATAGAGATAGGTTAATAAATTAATTTCTTAATTCCAAAATTCTCACCGGATTTTCAATATTAAGGTCGCAAAATACTGTCATTAAGACAATCATGTATCTCATAAAAAAAAATTTCAAAATTATAAATGCCTACACTGAAAAAACTTAAAAATAAATTGCAGTAGTGTTTTTTATCCATTCAATTAATAAACTAATTAATTTAATTTGGTATAAAAAATTCAAAATATACAAAAATAAACATTTTTATATTATTATTAAATATAATATTTAAATATTGATAAAATATTTTAAAGATGTAAGTTCAAGTCTCTTACTTGATAAAATTAATTTTCCAATTTAATATTTTTTTGACTTAAATTTTTTGATACAAAGATCGGTTAAGATTATCATTAATAACTTTTGACAACACTTACGGATTTAGATAAAATGTCTTTCATTCGCTTATTTTCATATATAAAACATAGGTGTACATGACCTAAAAACATACTAAAATGTTCATAAGAAAAATTGAAAAAAAACATCGAATTATTTTTTATTTTATTTATTTAACAAATAAGTACTTGATGACGGTGATAACTGCCTAGAAATCTTACTTCGAATTACCTTTGTTGTATTAAAAAGATAAGGGAGTACATAACATATACAAAGGTACATATGTACATATATTATGTATGTATAAATTACTTTTTAGCTTATTGATATACTGAACTTTATACATATAAGCAGTTTTTAATATTATTTGCATGATCTTATATGTGCATTAGGGTGGTCCTTATTGAAGTATTTTTCATTATTATTGAGAATAAAAAAAAATTAAATTAAAAAAAAAATTACCTAAACCTAGCAAAAAATGTATCGAATTTATTTTCAAATTTAAGCTTACAAAAATAATCTACCCTCTTCTCTAATTTTTTTCTATTCCACTAAGCAATTTAACAGTTTATATCTACTTATGTATTATTATTTATTTATAACAATTTAACAGTTTATATCTACTTATGTATTTTTATTTACATATATGCATTATATGTAAATATCTATATACACACTATGTATATGTGTTATTTAAATAAATAAGAACTTTATTTATCCATTGTAATATATATTAATCCATCCTTAGCAAGAATTCGTACCGAAATACAATTCTGAAAAAGAATTGATAAGTCAATTTTTTCTTAGCAAAATTGTGCTTAACTTATCATAATTTCCATCGATAAGTCAAACAGACAGAATGTTAGTGCAACAGAAACTGATAATTTTAGTCATTTTTGATAAGCTTATCACATATCAAATCGAAAATTTAGAACCACTCAATTCATGTTTGGTGCAACACTTATCTGATAAGTTGAGTACTTTTCACTTATCAAAACTCAAAAAAATATTTATCAAATCTCTTGTTGGTGCAACAAAAAATTATCAAAATTCATGATAAGTTGCTAAGTGATAAGTGATAAGTTGTTGGTGCAATAGGGCCCAGATCTAGATATTTCCGTATATATAACAGTTTATTTTTGAAAGTGAAAGAATAAAGTTCGTGTAAAGTGTTGCATACTGTTGTGCCAGTGATTAATAAAAGTGATTTCAATTGAAGTAAAGTGTGTTTTATTTTAAATGTAATAAGAAGAAGTTAAGAAATAAAGTAAATAAGTTTTTATTGCGAACCCTTTGCGGAATATTACAATATATTATTGTTCAGCACTTAAATAAAATTTTGCTCAAAGATTTATTCCTAAAAATAAAAAAAACATTTCTTCTTTTCTGATCCTTATTTCTCGCTCTAACAAGGAGTTTTAATTCATTGTTTCACACATCTGTACCAAAATACTTTTGATTGGTGCATAATTCATGTCCCTTCGGTTTTTGGACACACGTAATCTGGATTGGTAATTTTATTTTTAAATGAAGGAAATTATTCTTATCAATACACTTTCCATTTTACTTTCCATTTACTTCCTCCCCCCTCCCTTAAAATGTCAGCCAGAATCACTGTGCTTATCAAAACGTACAATAATCTTCAACTCACATAACACAGATTACAAAAGGGTCATCATATCCCTCCCCATAAAGTAATTGTAATCTCTGGATTAACATTTCAACAATTGAGAATTACGCTTTTTATAGTAAGAGAGTGGGTGGTAAGGAGAAACAATTTGTACGGAGCATTTGCTTTTAACTCTTTGGTTTGAGTTTTATTGATTAAATTTCTTTGCTATTGTAAGGTGTGTATTGTGAATGTGCAATAGTGCATAGTGGAGTAGTATTAACTATAATAGATACGCTCATGTATTTAGGACTGTTTTCGTCGAACGCTCATGAGGCCCATAACTCCTCATTCATCTTAATCATAAACTTACGAGAGCTCGGTGAATTGTGTTAATAAAAAAAATAAATTTAATTACTATATATACATTGTGATCCAAGCGCGTGTCTATATGACTTTACCCCAATCAAGAGACAAAATAAAATAAAATTAAGTGCGAAGTTAGGTACCTACATATTATAATTAATTAAACCATGGACATCAAGGTACGGGAATTTGGTATGGGCGTTTATAGTAGATGTGGAAGCTTCAGTCCTTGTATTATTGTTTTTAGTAATAGTAGGGGAGCCCAGGGTGCTAAATCGGGATTTACTCGAGCGTCATTGAGACCTACTGGATTGCGAAGCTTAGATTATAGGAAGAAAAAAATGTTATATGTATATACACTTTTATCAGTGGGGGGAGCGGCTATAAATTTTTAAAAATGTAAAAAAAAACTGTTGCACGGATATACTCGAGCGCGTCAGATATTGATAGCATCCATGATTTTCGTATTTTTGAAAATGTATGAATGTTAATCTGACTGTTTCCATGGTGGGGGTGGTCGCACGTAAGGGTTGAGAATGAAAAAAAAAATGTAATCGAGCGCGTCAGATTTTCTGAGGGGGTGTTAAGTGAATCTTAAAAAAAGCTCTTACATAAAAATCTGACGATTTGGATGTGACCCAAACTTGCGGCCATTATTTGAATGTGCCAAAAAAAATCGCCATTTTGAAATACTCGAGCGCGTCAGATTAAGATATATACGGTTCATCTATATACCCTAAACGTACTGTCTCATAATCTGACGATTATCTTAAGGGATTCGCCTAATCTGACAATTGGAAATTTTTTTTTTTATTTTTTCAAATCTTTGAACTTAACAAATTAAAAAGCTGGGGGAGAGTACGATAACTTTTGCGCCAAAAATTGATTACGGATTTTTGTAGAGGGGTCCAAAATAAGTATTTTTTACCATGGGTGGGGGTGTCTATCTTGCCCCTTTTGGGCGGGAGGGGCAATTTTATGAAAAGAGTACTAAAAAGGGAAAAAAATCATTAAAAAATAACGGTAATACTTACAGTTAAGTTTAATACTGTTTTTCACAGCCAGTATTTTGTACTATAAGCCACTTTTTGAATCAATCAAAAATTATGCACAGTTTTCGAAAAAATGAGTTTCAAACAGATAATTCGTGAAAAAAAACACAAAAAAAAGTTTAAAGTATAATTTATTAAAACTGTAAGATTTAATATAATTTTTTTTGTAGAATTCGGTGCTCTTTTGATTCCTTATCAAAAACTGAAAACTAGATCATTTTATGACTTCTAGTTTTTGAGAAAATTGAAAATTACTTATTACTTTTTCGAAGGACGGTCATCAAAAACTTGCTTCATCTCTTCCATCAGCTCAGCGAACATTACCATCGGCAAATCCTCTCGTGAGTGGAACCACTTTTACGCTCTGTCTTTTAACCTTAATGCAACGAGCACCCTCATATTATTGTCGTTCAGTTTGTACATCATCTGCACATTTCTTAACTGATGTTCAAACTGCTCAAACGGCTCTCCTACCCCGCCAAAATATCCCACCAATTCTTTTATTTGATTTATATTTTCTCCTCTGACTTCATTAATTTGTCTCTCATTTGTTTGCCTCTCATCGTAGTTTCTTTCATTTTGCCTCTCACTATAGTTGCTCTTCTTCAACAAATCATTTTCTCTCATCAGTAAATCTTTCTCTCGTTCTTTTATTTCCATTTCTCTCTTTAGTAGCTCAATTTCTCTCTTCAGTTCTTCTATTTCATTGTTTTTTCTCCAGTCTTTTGTGTTTGTCTTTCTGTCGTTTTTTCTGCATCTGCGTCTCGGTATTCTTCATCATCGTCGTCGTCAGGTTCATTAACATCAGCACTCTCCTCATTGTTGTCGTTGTCGTCAACCTCAACTTCTACTTCAACCTCCTCGTCATTGTTTGTGTGTGAGAGCGCGTCGCCTCGCCCTATTCCACTGGTTTTCATCCTCAATTTTCTCAACGACGCTTTCAACTGCGAAACAGTAAAATTTTTCAGGCTGTCTGCATGCTGCATCTGCCATCGTGTGTTTCGTCTGGTTTGGTTTCGCTATGTTTAGTTTGATGTAGTTTTTTTTTTTTTTCAATGAACAAACACTATAGAAACCACAAAAACACAACAAACAAGCGTCAATGACTAAACCCTTTGTATATGAAAACTATAGTACTATCATGGTGGAAGTCGAATGGGGCGACATCTAATTTACCTATGCAACCCTTACTCTTTTTTTTGCGGAGAGATTATGGAGGTTTTAAATGATATTTATTGATAGTTTTTGGATGCAATAATCCAAAAAATAGTCTACTCTTGCCCATACCACCAATTTTCGACGCTTAAAGACTCCCCAAATCGAATTTTACACCTCACATTTTGCAGCGCCACCACCAGGACCTCTGCAACCCTAAAAATAGTACTATAGTTTTCATATACAAAGCTAAACCAACCACGCACACGCACACTGATGTTTTGTCTTGTAGTTTTATTTTCTTTTGTTCTAAATCTTTAGGTTTTCGTTTGTTCTTTCTTTATTTTATGCGTTAGATTTCGTTTTCTTCTTATACAATTCGTTTGTATTTGGTTTTTTTTTTTCTTAATAACTTATTTTTTCCGCGATGGGCTGGATGAGTTTTTAATCCCTCTTCTGAAATTTTAACCGATTCTTTCGTCAATAAAAACACATCTTGTCACTTTGTCAGTTTGGCTGCTCATTGACTTCGTTGCAAGTGCTTCTCTGTGGATAATGCAATGGGTCCACATAGCATGCGGTGCTTTTTTACGAATAAGCCCTTGAATTCCTCCATACCTGCCAGACATTGATCGAGCATCATCAGTACATACCCCGACACACTTTTGCCAATCCAAACTATTTTCTGTTATTAACTTGTCAAGAATTTCAAACAAATCTTGAGCCTTTGCACTTTCCGTATTGCTTTTACAGAAAAAAAAGTTCTTTAAATCAATAATGTTCTTGCCGTTAATTTTTCTTTTGCTAAATCTTAAACTTAAATCATCCTTTCTTATTGGAACCGTCACAGTGTAAGCGTCTCTTGCTAATTAATTTAATAAAATACTTATTCAGGTGTTAATACGAGACGTTGTGTTTTTTTTTTTGTTGTTCTTCACTTCATCGTCGAATGAATGCATTTGGGTTGTCTTCATCTCCTGGATTTTTTTATATACTTAATTCTGGAATTGATGATTTTGAAAATTACATTCTGGTCCTTCTTCGTCGAATTATATTGAACCATTTTGGAGTCTTTAGTGGCGTGTTATTATAGCAATACCTACCTACTTTTTGTGCGATTATTTCCAGTCTGAAGAAAGAGCCACGTTTGCAATTTGTTTAAAAACGTGTTTAACGATATTGGCATTTTGCGAATTTGACAATTTTTAGTAGTTTTTTCATTTTTTTGTCACCTGCTATACATTATGAATGTGGTCAAGGCAAAACGTGGTCGTGCTAAGGCATAGGGGTCGTCTTACCAAGGCAGCTGATTTTGCTTCGTCTGTGGATATAAATACTCCGCAGAAAATCTTGAGTCAAAGGAAGATGTTACGATAAATGAGTTATTGGAGTTTCTACAAAACCGGTGTGCTTGTTTGGAGACATGTTCGGTTTATGTTCGTCATTCTAAATCTCGAAATAAGGTTCAAAATACAGTGAGGTCTCGTGTGGTTGAATCGGTTCAAAGCTGTTTGTAAGGACAATCATAATCTGGTGAATTGTAAAAATTTTCTAGCTCTTGGATGGTCGTCGAAGTTTTGTTAGGGATAAATCGTTATGTTTCAACTGCTTACGATCAGGACACGCTGCCAATAGATGCTTTTCACACCAATGTTGCAAGCTATGCAAATCTCGACACCATGTTTTGGTCCACCAGGATGGTGCCACTTCGTCTCCGGTTCGCACAAATTCAAATCAAAGCCAGTCATTAGTTGTTGCTACTCCTGTAGAGCCTAGTGTCCTGTCGTCAAATCCAGGTCCGTCGTCTAATCTTAGTCCTCTGTCTGTGGTTAGTAACCATTCGTCTAAACGAAACTGCAAAGGCGACACTATACTTCCTACTGCTATTGTTAAAACCCAGGACAAAGAAAGGTCGTTTCAAAACGTTCGCGTGCTACTCGATACGGGTTCTCAAGTGTCGTTTATAACTGAACCGACTGTTCAACGTTTGGGACTTTCGCGTAGCCATTCTCGAGTTCCTGTGTTTGGAGTTGGTTCTACTTCTTCAGGTGTTACAAATGACATGGTGACAATTAGACTGATTTCGCGATTTAGCTCAAGCTTTGTTGATGTGGATTGCCATGTTCTTTCAAAGATAACTTGTTTGCTGCCTATTTCACTCATTGAAAACGTTAAAAAACACAATCTTATTTCAGTTCAGCTTGCCGATCCTTATTTTTATAAACCTGGTGGTATTGACATTTTAATCGGGGCAGATAAGGTTTTCAATATTATCACAGGGCCCACAAATACTGAATTGAGTGGCATTCCTAACTTGGTTCCTATAATTTTTGGATCGGTTGTTGCTGGAACATCTGCACAAGGTCGTAGGCTGGATTTGAGTGCTGGTATTGAAACATTTGTACGCAGTTGGATCATTCGCAAGAGTTTGATCTCGAGAAATTCTGGCATTTAGAGGAAATCTATAATGAGCCCACCCTCTCGATTGATGAACAAAGGGCTGAGGAGTTGTTCGCTTCATCTCATCTAAGGCTTTTTAATGGTCGTTATGTAGTTTGGTTACCATTCAAAACCGATGAAAATGTAGATTTCGGGAATTCGTTTACCGTTTCCTTACGTCGCCTTCTCGCCATGGAACGAATATTTGTTTCAAATCGTTCATTAAGGGATCAATACCACAAATTCATGGAAGAGTATCTCTCATTGGGTCAAATTCCTGCTGCAGAGGTATATCAACCATCCAACAGGTCTTATTATCTTCCTCATCATGCGGTGTTTAAGGATGATAGCAGCACCACACAAATAAGGGTCGTTTTCGATGCGTCCGCCAAAACTAACTTTTTTTTGTCGTTGAATGATTCACTTCTTGTTGGTTCTACCATACAACGTGACATATTTTTTGTTTGTATTCGTTTACGTCGTCATTTATGCACCATTTCGGGCGACAGCGAAAAGATGTACCGCCAAATTCGAGTTGCAAGTGATCATTGTGATTTCCAAAGGATTGTTTGGCGTAACATCCTGAGGATCCTGTGAAACATTACAGGCTACTCACAGTAACGTATGGTACTGCGTGCGCTCCTTTTTTAGCAGTTCGAACGTTAAGACAGTTGGCTCTAGATTCTTTTGAAGACTACCCCGTCGCGTTTGCAACCGTTCTAAACGACTTCTACGTTGATGATGTCATAACCGGGGCAGACACCATATAGATGAAGTCATTACTCTTCAACAGCAATTGGTAGAGCTGTTGAAAACCGGAGGTTTTAATTTAAGTAGGTGGGCTACAAACTGCTGACCGCTTCTTTAGTCGTTACCTGAAGACCAACGTGAGATGTCGCCGTTGGAATTTGAAGAGTTTGACTCAGTGAATGTTCTTGGTTTGCAGTGGTGTCCTTCAAGGGATAGGTTTTCCCACAAGGTAAAGTTGAGCCAAGGTGTTGAATGTACCGAACGTAAAATACTGTCAGATGCATCTCGAATCTGCGATCCAATGGGTTTTCTCACTCCGATAATCATTACTGTGAAAATTCTTCTACAGGACTTATGGAGAGAAAAGGTGAACTGGGATGAGGAAATTCCTGAGGAAATGGCTGAACGCTGAAAGGTAATAAGACAAGAACTACCACTCGTCGTGGCTGTTCATATACCCAGAATCATATGGACTAATAAAAGGAATTATGAGTTCCATGCATTTTGTGATGCATCTTTGGATGCATACGCTGCAGTTGTTTACTGCAGGAGTAAGAGCAAGGACAGTTCTATTTCGGTAGCATTGGTATCTGCAAAGAGTAAGGTTTCTCCCATCAAGGTTTTGTCTCTTCCTAGGTTGGAACTCTGCGGAGCCCTATTGCTAACACGTCTAATAAATAAACTTAGAATTTCTTTACAGGATAGAGAAATGAAAGTTTTTACTTGGACAGATTCCTCAATTGTGGTGCACTGGCTTTCATCTCCTCCGAAAAAATGGTCAGTTTTCATCGGAAATAGGACGTCGGAAATTGTGTCAACTATTCCTCACAAACTATGGAATCACGTTCGATCCGCAAGCAACCCGGCTGACTGTGCAACACGAGGAATCCCACCATCTCTTTTGCCTTTAAACGAGTTGTGGTGGAAAGGACCTTCGTGGTTGTGACAGGAGAAGAATCAGTGGCCTTTTTCGAATCCTTGCGAGAAGGAGTTTTCAGAAGAGCAGTTGGAAGAAAAGAGAAACTCGAAAATGCAGGTTTTTATTTCAAATGCTACCGAAGAAAACATTTTGCAGAAAATTTTAACAAATTCATCAAAATGGTATAAGTGTCTCAGAGTCGTAGCAGCGTTGTTTCGGTTTTGCTCTAACTGTCGCGTTTCTAAGAACAATCGAAATTACGAATCCCTATCGGTAAAAGAATTGTGTCAAGCTAAAATTGTGCTAATTAAGTTTTGTCAAATGTCTTCATTTTCGCCGGAAATCGTCGCGTTGAAACAAAACAAAAAACTTTCAAGGAAACATAGTCATTTAAATCTCGCTCCATTTCTTGATTCGGACGGTGTGCTTAGAGTTGGTGGGCGTGTACAAAACTGGTATATATTGTATTGTATAACACTCATCTAGTTATAGAAAACTTATCATAGGTTGTAGGTAATGTAAGATCAGTTGTAACTTAGCCACGAAGGTGTACACTCATTTATAATAAAGTATGAAGACACAAGTTGACACATAATCTTTCATTTATTTGAGATATGGCGCAGTCGTAAAAAAGACACTAAAATAAAAATAAAAGAAGTGCATAGTGCAATTGTATTTAAATAAAAATCAAAATGGATAAATTTAGAGCGCCCGGACCTTTAAATTTTGAAGGAAACGTGAGCAATGAGTGGACAAAATTTAAAAAGCTTTTTTTCCATTTACAAGAGGTGAAAAACTAAGTGATGAAGTTAAAAATGCCATGCTATTAAATTTAATGGGCGAAAAAGCAATTGAAATTTATGAAACATTAGACATATCAGCTGCAGATGCTAAAATCTATGATAAAGTGATAGAACATTTCGATTTATATTGCCATCCTCAAAACTACGTAATTTATGAGCGATTCAAGTTTTACTCACCAGGCGAACAATTCGATAGTTTTTTAACTGATATTGTCAGCCAAGCTAAAAAATGTGAATTCGACTGTACATCAGAAACTGTAATAGTTCAGGTGGTACGAGACCTCATTGTTTTGGGTATAAGAGACGGAGATGCCCAAGAAAAGCTTTTGAGAAAGAAGAAACTGACACTGAGCAAAGCAATAGAGTTTTGTAGAATAGCGGAAATAACACAAGAGCAAGCGAAAGAAGTGAAATTGCAATCTACTGACGAAGATGGAGATGAGAAAGAAAGAAAGAAAGGAGGATGCAACCAGAGAGGGAAACAAAGTAGGTAATTACAATATGAAACACCATGACGAAGCGGATAGTTTACAGAACTGCAGTAAGTGTTCATATAGACATAAGCCTATATGATGTGCCCTGCTAAAAGGAAGCAGTGCAACAATTGTGGACAGTTTAATCATTTTTATTATGCATGCCCTAGTAGAAAAGTTTATAACGTAGATAATAATTTAAATAGTAGTGATGAGAGTGATGAAAATTATCCGAATGTAAATAATCTCACAATTGAATCAGTTGTTGTTAGTTCAGTAGAAAATAATCGATCCGGTTGGTTTGAAAACATTGATGTTGGCGGGAAAAATGTTCATTTTAAGATTGATACTGGTTCTGAAGTAAATATTTTACCGACTGAATTGTTTCGGAAACTTTTTATTGATTATGAGTTGCACAGAACAAATATTACATTAGAAGCTTATGGTGGATTTCAAATAAATGTCATAGGTAAGGCATTTTTGCAGATAAGTCACAGAAAAATGATAGTAAATACCTGTTTTATAATCGCGAGTTTTAGGTCGGCACTGATATTAGGCTTGGAAACGTGTTTAAAGTTAGATATATTAAAAAACATAAATGAAATAAAATTAAAGTCCGGGCAAATAGATTACGAAAAAGAAAAAAATGAGTTCATTAGCAAGAATAAGGATACTTTTACTGGGCTAGGTTGTTTTTCTGATAAATGTAAAATTTACTTAAGAGGGTGCAAAAGGAAGCGTAAAAGCTCCACGAAGAATTCCGAAAAGTCTAAAGCTGAAGTTAAAAACCCAATTAGATGAAATGGAAAAGTTGGGAATTATTCAAAAAATAGATTAGATTATTCAAAATATTAGATTATTCAAATAATAGATGTTTTAGTGGAAAAACCAGATAAATCTTTAAGATTATGCTTAGATCTACGTGACTTAAATTTAAGCATCAAGAAAGAACTTTTTGAAATTCCACGGCTGGCAGATTTAACGACAGCTTTTGAAGATATGGAATATTTTACGGTCATTGACTTGAAAGATGGATTTTGGCAAGTGCCTCTAGATAGTGAGAGTAGTGATTATTGTGCTTTTAGTTCAATTTACGGATTATACAAATTTTGCGTTTGCCATTTGGAGTTGTTTTTCGCCTGAGATGTTTCAGAAGTTAAATACAAAATATTTTGGAGCCTTACCACGAACATTTATTTATTTTGATGATATTCTTGTAGGAGGCAAGAATAAAGAAGACCATGATAGTAATTTAGACTAAATGATGAAAAGAGCAAAACAAATTAATGGAAGTTAAGTATTTAGGTTACTTATTTTCAAAAAATGGTATTTCTATAGATTCAGCTAGAATAGAAGCATTAAAGGCATTGAAGAAGCCTGAAAATAAAAAGGATCTTCAAAGATTCTTAGGATTTATTTATTATTTGCGGAACTTCATAACTAACCTATCAGAGTTAACCTCTTATCTTCGAGAACTTTTGAAGAAAGACAGTGAGTTTGTTCGGATGTCGCATCATACACAAACATTTAATACACTTATAAATAGAGTATCTCAGGCTCCCGTTTTACAGATTTTTAGTGATTCTTTGCCTATTGTAATCCAAACAAATGCATCTCAGAGTGGAATTGGAAGCTGTCTTCTACTGAAAGACAGACCGGTGTGTTATGCATCAAAATCTTAAAGCAAATCAGAACAGTCATATGCACATAGAAAAAGAGATGCTGGCAATTGTTTTCGGGAGTCTCAAATTTCATTATTACATTTATCGGAGGCCGTTTGTAGTTTTGACGGATCACAAGTCACTTGTTACAATAATGAAAATATCCATTTTCCAAGTCCATTCTAGTAGACTACAACGAATGAAACTCAAACTTTTAAATTATGATTTAACTGTTGAGTATATGCCAGGAAAACATATGTTCAAAGCGGATACTATATCTAGAAGTTAGGGCAAATTCTTAAACGCAACATTTTCAAAGCAAACCACATGCAAAGCAAATGAAGAATGCAGTTGAAAAGGCAAAGCAAGTGAAGTGCGCAAGATATTTTTGACATTTGCCGAAATACATTTGCATTTGCGCATGAAAATAAAATCTACTACATTTAGGGACAATCTGCTTAGCAGGGATTATTACGTTTGCATTTTGGAATTGTTTGCTTAGCATAATTTGCGCAAGTTTTGCGTTTAAGAATTTGCCCTTATATTCAATCCAACGATAACAAAGACATAGATTCCTCTCTTAATGAAATCGTAGGTGCATAGTGTAGAAATATCAGACAGTCACATTGACCTTATCAAGAAAGAAATAAAACTAGACCGAGAACTTATTTTACTTACTCAAATGTGTCAAATTGGATGGCCAAATGAATTGAAAAGGGTTAATTTTTTAATAAAAAAGTATTGGCCAATAAGGTATGAAATTTACTACGAAAACGAATTATTATTTTTTAGAAAACGTGTTTTAGTTCCTGATAAATTGCGAACGCAATTACTCCAAAAACTTCACGAATGTCACTTAGGGATAACAAAAACCAAAGCAATGGCGAGAATGTCTATTTATTGGCCAAATGTATCCTCAGACATAGAAGAGGTTTGCGAGAAATTTCAGTGCACAAATTCAAAACTACCATTAATTCCGCAAGAAATACCGGACATACCATTTTACAAAGTAGGTTGTGATATTTTAGATTTTCAGAATAAGCCTTATCTTGTTCTTGTAGATTACTTTTCTAAATGGTTAGAAATAAAACTGCGCTATCCGTGAGCTCAGTTTTAAAAGATATTTTGTCAACCCATGGTTTACCAAATCAAATAATTAGTGACAATATGCCGTTCAACTCTTACAGTTTTAGAAAATTTGCCAAAGAGTGGAACATAACACTGACAACGTCAAGTCCTTTGTATCCATGTTTAAACGGATTGGCAGAAAAAGGAGTGCATATTGCCAAACAATTGCTAAAAAAGGCAACTGAAGAAAGAAAAGACATTTTTAGTGCATTATTATCTTATAGAAATTCACAAATAGCCGGTACAAATGCTACCGCTTTACAGCTGTTGATGAGTAGAATTCTAAGAACGAAGATTCCAATACAAGACTGTTTGTTAAAACCAAAAATTGTTAAGAACACTAGAAATATTTTTATGAAGCATCAACAAAATTATAAAACTAACCAGGATAAACGCGTTAGAAATGAAAAAGAAAAGACTTTTGTTCTGGTTGAAAATATCGTTATACAGAGAAACAAAATTTGGGAGCCAGCACAGGTAGTTAAATCCCACAACACTCCTAGGTCTTATTTTGTGCAATCTCAAGATAGAAATATACTCCGACGCAATTCATGTCATTTGAGAAAATCAGTTCATCAGCCACAATTTAAATCATCTGATTTTGAATTGCAAGAAAGTCAAGATAAAAGTATAGGTACTTTCACCCAACTCGAGTAATTTAAACAAATCGGTTAATGAGCCACAATTAAAGTCACCTGAACTTGAACTTGAACTGTCAGAAAATAAACAAAACCACGGAAATATGTTTCAAGCAAGAACACCTTGTCTGGACATACCGACTGAACAAAGTAAAATTGAAACAAAAAACTCTGCGACTGGTTGCGACGTAACTAGATCAGGCAGAGAAATAAAACCGGTAAAAACTATATGCACTGAATCAATCGTTTGATTATTCATTATAGTTTTCTTTATTATATTAATTAAAAATATTGTATTTTAAGAACAAAGAAGTAAATTAAATAAAAAACATGAAGTAAAATTAAGAAAACTATTTATGTTGAAATTTGATTAAATTATTTATTAAAAATAATTATTAATTTAATTTAAAAGTTTATAACAACATTACATGAATATTTTCTTTACTTATTTACTTAAATAGACTTAAGTGTTTAATGAATTCTGTTGTAAAAATCTAAAAGTTTACAACAGCATCCTAATGCGGGAGATGTTATATATTGTATTGTATAAAGTATAACACTTATCTAGTTATAGAAAGCTTATCATAGGTTGTAATTTAAGATCAGTTGTAACTTAGCTACGAAGGTGTACACTCATTTATAATAAAGTATGAAGACACAAGTTGACACATAATCTTTCATTTATTTGAGATATAACAAAAACTCTGAACTATCTTATCGTGAAAAACACCCTTTCATGCTGCAAATCAAATCGTATGTCTAAACTTATTGTGAATTACTTTCATGAACATTATTTACACGCCGCGCCGGTGTGACTTTATGATCGGTTTATTGAAAAAGGAGTTTTTTATTTTTGGTGCTAGAAATCTAGTTCGAAAGGTTGTACACGATTGTATTTCATGTTTTCGACAGCGGCCCGAAACGTCGAAGCAGTTAATGGGAAACCTTCCCTCTGAAAGAATAAGATTTTCGCGGCCGTTTAGTAAGGTTGGCTGCTACTATGCCGGTCCTATAGCGCTAAGACTATCGCGCGGCCAAAATCCCAAATTCGTGAAAGCTTACATTGCTCTTTTTGTGTGCTTTGTCACAGAGGGTATTCACACTCCGAGTCTCCGACCTCTTAGCCGCGTTCGAGAGAAAAGTCTTAAGGAGAATTGTTGGCCCCATATGTGAGGAAGGACGATTCCGAAGACGGTACAATCATGAATTGTACGCAATCTACCTTGAAGCAGACATATAGTGACAAAAATTAAGCTCGGTAGACTCCGGTGGGCAGGGCACCTAGCTCGCATGAGTGAAGAGGAACCTGCTCGGAAAGTCTTTTGTGGTACATTCTATGGTAGACGGCAGCGTGGTAGACCATGCTTGCGCTGCAGAGATGGCGTAGACCAGGACGCCCGAAGACTTGGGGTGTCCAACTGGATGGCGTTGGCTCAAGACCGGGATAGGTGGAGAGACTTGTTGAAGGAGGCCAGGACCGGACCCCGGTTGTCGAGCCGATGATGATGATAATGATGATATATTTCTATCATTTGCAACTTATTTATAAACCAATCATAATTTTAAATTCCTTAATAATAATTTGCTCATTTAATAACTTTCAATTAAAATAATTTAACTTTGTTAAACTTTGCCAAACATAAAAAATTATCCATTTATTTTTGTATAGTTTCTTAACTCTAGCTGTTACTTTATATTTTGTTAATAACTATTCTCGCTGGAAAGTTACGCTATTGCTGTAAATTGTTAGTCTATATAAAACTAAAAGTTACTCTCTAGTGGTACTTTTTTCTTAAATCAATAATGTTTTTGCCGTTAATTTTTCTTTTGCTAAATCTTAAACTTAAATCATCCTCTTTCTTATTGGAACCGTCACAGTGTAAGCATCTCTTGCTAATTAATTTAATAAAATACTTATACAGGTGCTAATACGAAACGTTGTGGTGTTTTCTGTTCTTCACTTCTTCGCCGAATAAATGCTTTTGGGTTGTCTTCATCTCCTGGATTTTTTTTATACACTTAATTCTGGAATTTGGATTAACGATCCCAGATTTTGTGAAAGTGCTGTGATTTTGAAAATTACAGGTACCATAGAAATAAGTATTCCCGCAGATTCTCCCACCATAATATTCACCATATCGAAAGCAGCTGGTAGAATAAGTTCTTCTGGGATAGTGTGAGTTTTTTTGCATTTCGCCACCCTGTACGAGTGTACGCCACTTTGAATGGTGCTAAAAGTGCTTCGTTAGGTACTGAAGCTTGTTGAGTGAAAACGTTTTTTTGTTTTTGTAAACCCTTTCTATGGTGAATGGTATCAAGATTTCTATTCAACTTACTTGGGAGTTGGGAGCATACTTTCTGACAACAGAATATTTAAACAGAGCAGACACTGTGGTCTTTCTTCATTGCTTACTTCTATTGAAGTAAAACAAAGTCCAAACAGCTATCATCATATTTGAGATATTTCCGCTTTTTTTTCTTTCCGATTTGCCTGTTTAACAAAAATCTGTCTATTTTGTCGAAAACATAAACGAAGCGACTTATCCAAAAGGAATAAAAAAAATTAATTGTCCACGGCTACAGTCAGAAGAAGAATAATAGATGTAATGTAGAAAGAGATAAGACAAAACAAATGTCAAATCAAATTCGTAGGGTGCGTTCAGAACGAAATGATTAATAGTAGGCGTTCGGAATGTTTGATCAATTTGCATGATGCACCATTGAATCCACTCTACATGGCACCAGGGCGCCACGGTGCACACTGTGGGAACCCCTGCTTTATGGGGTTCTCGGGTAATCTTTGACCCACTTTAGAAAATAAATAAGATTTTTTCGAAAATTATTTTTTTAGGAGCTTGACGTTGCATGGCTTTTACTAAAGTGTTGAAATTAATATAATTGACGTATTATTTTATAAAAATATTTTTTACTTTAGGATTTTTCTGCGTTAGCGGACCTAGGGTCAATATTGACCATACCGTATAAATGGAACGTCGATTAGATTTTTTTTTTTTTATCTGTACTCAGTTATTGTTGTGCACTTGATTTGTTTTACTAACAGCTCTTTTACATAATTTTGTTGACATTTAGTGACTGACACATGCTTTTGCTTGCAAGTTGGATTATTTTTTTATTTGAAAAATGAATCATGTTCTGAATTCGAAGATCATCTTGAGGAAGCTGATTCATCGGATAGCAGTTCAAGTTAGTGAGGATGAAAGAGCATCGGTTCGTGTCGAAATGATGAAGTCAAAAAATGGCCCAACAACTTATTCCAAAAAACCCTTTGAAAACAGTGCCGGAAGAGCCTCGAGGGAAAACATTATAAATTTGTTGCCAGGAATGACACGTTATTCCTCCTCAAGAATCACAGCAGAAGCAATTTCAAGCTTCGAATTATTATTTCCACCTCCTCTGTTTCGTATTATTTTGGCTTACACAAACATTTAAGGCAAACTCATTTTTGATGAAGAATGGACTGATATTGATAGTACGGAACTATTTGCATTCATTGGACTTCTTTTATTGGCTGGTGTTTTTTTTATCAAATAACGAAAGTCCTGAAAGCTTATGAGATTCTCAAAAAGGAAGACCAATTTTTGCAGCAACTATGTCCCTGAAGATTGTTGAACATATTACCGAACAGCAAAAGAAATAACTAACCACTGCGAGTGCTTTACAATGACTAAAAAAGCTTTATTAAATATACGTAATGTTATTAAGTTAAGATAATGTATAAAAGTTTTATGAATGTAGAATGTAAGTTAATCAAGGATTAGTGGGAAATGAGAAAGTAGAAATTGCTTTAAATAAATCAACAAAGAATTTCAAAAAGATTGTAATGTATTTGAATTTGGCAACACTGTCCACCCACATAATATGACGTTTGGATGAATGTCTCTTTTTCTAAATAGTATTAGCCCTGTCTTTGTCATCATTCATTTTAGACTTTCTTTGCTCTCTTCTCATCCAGACGCCATCGTAACTAGAATAATATTATTTGAGTACTATTTTATAATTTAAAATAAAATAAAATTGTGAACTAATATTAAAAATAAAATACGACTTTTAATTATTCACGACATAACAAAGATATCTAGAGTTAGCAGGTCCGATAAAAGAGTAACTCGAATTGAACGGGGTTTGTTAGACAAATTTGCTCCTATACGTGAGTTGTGGAATCATTGGATTGAGATCTTACAGAAGCTTTACAACCCATCTGAAAATATTACAATAGATGAACAATTGGCAGCATTTAGAGGGCGAATTCCATTGCGACAATACATTCAATCGAAACCTGCGAAGTATATGGAATCAAATTTTGGGTACTTTCTGCACCGAGCTATGCTTGGAGTATTCAACCTTATACGGGCAAAGAGCTCGGAAGCACACCAGAATGAAATCAAGGTATGCGTGTGTTCTTGATTTGGTTGTAGGACTGAATTGGCATAATCCTACGACCAATATTTCACATCTTAGTAACTGCGACAAATGTTGCTGGAGAAACAGATACATTCGTTGGAACAATACACAAAAACAAAACCGATTTGCCAACAGAAACAGTAAATGTAAAAGGAAGAAAAATCTTTCATCAAATTTTGCGTGTACCAAGGATACTACTATCTTGTCATATATTCAAAAAAAAAAAGCTGTGAATCTTCTAAGCACTTTTTATCATGTTTCGAGAATAAGTAATCACGCAGATAAAAACCAGCTATAATAATAGATTACAACAAATGCAAAGGTGGTGTAGACACATTCGACAAAGCCGTTGGTTGCTACACTTGCAAAAGAAAAACAAAGCGTTGACCTCAAGTGGTCTTCAGTAATATGGTTGATATATCCACTTATAATACTTTTGTCCTATTCAAAACGCCTAACCATGCCTGGAAAGAAAACTGTCTTGCTAAGCACCGTTACTTTTTGGAAAATTTGGGTATGGAGCTTGTAACTCCCTATATAAAAAAAACACCAAACTACCTCGAGCCTCTCTTTCCCTTGAAATCGCCAAAAAAAAAAATACGAGATGCATCCAAAACAATCCACAACCTTCTTCGTCAGCTCAGGCGGAAAACAGGAAAGAAAACAACGAAGAGAAGCCGCTGTCAGATATAATGTCCGAAAACAGATAATAAGACAGGTTTATTTTGTGACATTTGCGATAAATTTATATGTAAGAAATACTCTAAAATCATCACTTTATGTACAAATTGTTATTATTATTATTGTAAAAAATACATTTGAAGCTGTAATAAGATCATTAAATATAAACTTAATTAACATTTACTTTATTAAAAATATTATAACTATTAAATTATAAACCATACCAGCAACATTTAATCAAAAATTATACATGGATTTTAAAATAACACTAATGGGTCAAATTTGACCGGAAGTTCGTTTACGTTAGAAACTTTGAGGATCATATGAAGGTTAAAATGTTCTTGGTCTTGAAAATTTAAAATTAGTTTTTTTTTGGTAATTTTCGCAAATTTGTGAGCAAAGGATCGGCATTTAAACATAATAATTTAAAAGAAGTTGAAAATGGTATATGATTGTTGTTTTCAGAAAAAATGAATATATACTTCCTTTGAATTTAGCCATCCTGAAAAATGTTTAACAAGAAGGCATCTCCTTCGGCAAGTTTTGTTTCGAGAAATACTTTACTTTTTAAAAAAAATATGCAATTCTTGTTTCTAATATTCTATAATCTGTATTTGGAATGCCATCTAAAGGTTTGAAAAAAATGGATTTTAATAGAACGGTGACGTAATTAGAAAAGTATGTGTTTCAATGAATTTAAGTCTTATTCATATACATAGGGACATACATAATTTAACATACCTGGGGTGGGACAATAGTCCATAGTTAGATTATTATTTTTTTTAAGCAGGAAATAAGTCTAAATTTTTATATAACATGGCTCTATTAAAGTAATGCATCGATTTTACCTTGTCTAATCAATAGTTTTACTTTTCGTTTTTTCACAAAACAAGTAATTTTTGATTCAGTTGATAGGAAACAAAACCCCTCTAGAAGCTGAAATTTAAGCTGAGATAAAAAAAGGTCTTTTCTTCCGCAACTTAAAAGCTAACAGAATTAAAAACCGAAGACTGCCAGACAAGAAAAAAGAAAATCCACTCTAGTGTCTAACAAAGTGTTTATAATGATAATAAACCCCTGCACTAAAAAAAATCCATAAAACTATTGCATGTCCATAAAAAAATCCACGTGTACAAATCTACACCCTATTTCTATGAAAAGCATTCAAAAATTTCAGAACTTAGTATTATAAATCATTGGCGGGTGTTGCGTCGTTGTCGCCTGAAAAACCCTTGGAATTTAAACATCAAGTGGCATGCCACCCGGTCCAGGACAACTTTTTATCCTAAAATATCTATCTCGGCGTATCCACTCGAATTAGATGTGCGAAACTAAGCCGGTGTTGAAAATACAATAAAAATTCATTTAAGTTTACACGCTTTTCTTTAATTCTATCGGACTCTACATAAGCCTCAATACATAATATTCCTCCTTTAGTTGTTCTCCACCACTTGTAAAAAAAAACAGCAAGAGATTGTCTAGGTACATCTACTCTATATCAGGGCTGTAAGCAAGTGCGTTCTTGGTATTTCAAAACGTTGGATAGGCAGACAGCAGTAAAAAGGCTTTATCACCACCATCACACACTCTTAGTCGGAGAGAGAATAAAAAAAAAATTATTTGTGAAAATGATTTTCCATCCCGAACCAGTGAGCAATTATCCTCTGAGTTGGAAACCTTTGTAGCAAAAAGGGGATATATTACCGCTGCAACTTCGTATTTCTCTCTATGCAAATAACATAAGGTGCATAAGGACGATGAAGCAAGACGAAAAGGCTACGATGACAAATGCGATGTAGTTGTTGTCTGTTGATGGCAATGGGAACTACGCATATAGCAATGCTTCCAAGAGAACTTTTTTTTGTGCGTGTATCAGCCCTCGATGACGACAGCCGATGATTGAAGCTTGTGATACATTAATCGTTCTTTTATTCGATTGTTCATTCGGCTTTAAGTCGTTTTGCAATGCGAATTGAATACCACAGCGATACAAGGGAGCTGACGGAGACGGGGATGCGCTTGCTATCGTGAATTGTGAAAAAGGCAAATCTAAAAGTCGACTATACAGGGTGAGTCATGAGCAATGCGACAAAATGCTAGGGCGTGTAGGTTGCGTTGAGACAAAAAAAAAATCGTATGGGAGGGGGGGGTCTATTCCCCCCCGTTTAGCCGGGAGGGGCAATTTTCGAAAAAAATGACTTAAAATGGAAAAAAAATTATTTAAAATTAACGGCTTCATTCAAAATGCTATGCGATACTTTTTTGAAAAGCTAACAACTTTTTCTTTCGTTCTGTGTTCAAATAAATCTATTCTAAGAAATAGTTTTTGAAATATTAATTTTCAAAGTCAAAATTTTGAAAAAAAAAATGGAAAAAAAATATTCAAATTAATTTTTTTTAAAATTTTACGTAATTAAGTGCTAATTTTAATTTCAAAATTAAGTGCTGTTATTAATTCTAATTCAAAATCAGAAAACCGGATGCAAAAAATGTATGTCGTTCTCAAGAAATTAAAAGAATTCTAAAGCTAAAAATAAAAAATTAATGATCGCTAAACTTTTTAAAACAAGAAAATGATGATTTGCTTTATTTATAAGTCCTTCCAATAAAAAATATAGTAAAAATAAAAGGACGATTTAAAGCAAATCATCATTTTCTTGTTTTAAAAAGTTTAGCGATCATTAATTTTTTATTTTTAGCTTTAGAATTCTTTTAATTTCTTGAGAACGACATAAATTTTTTGCATTCGGTTTTCTGATTTTGAATTTGAATTAATAACAGCACTTAATTTTGAAATTAAAATTAGCACTTAATAACGTAAAATTTTGAAAAAAATTAATTTGAATATTTTTTTTTTCCATTTTTTTTTTTCAAAATTTTGACTTTGAAAATTAATATTTCAAAAACTGTTTCTTAGAAAAGATTTATTTAAACGCAGAATGAAAGAAAAAGTTATTGGCTTTTCAAAAACGTATCGCACAGCATTGTGAATGAAGCCGTTGATTTTAAATAATTTTTTTCCCATTTTAAGTCAGTTTTTTCGAAAATTGCCCCTCCCGGCTAAACGGGGGGGAAAAGACCCCCCCTCCCATACGATTTTTTTCTTGTCTCAATGCAACCTACACGCCCTAGCATTTTGTCGCATTGCTCATGACTCACCCTGTATAAAATATACAAGGAAGATATCGGGACCTGTAAATAGTCCTTTGTACCTTCTCAAACACTGTTAGCATAGGGGGGTGAATTTTAATTAAGTTTCAATTTTTTTTAGCGTCAGAAAGTTTTTATCCAACAGTTATTTCATTGATAAAAAAAAATATGATAAGGATATAATAATATGTACTTATATGTTTTCAGTAGATCTTTGCACCCTGTCTTCTGTGGGCAATGTGAGTTTGCACTATGTTTTATGTTTTTAGAATGGTTAGGACGGTATTGATTGTTATGTGGGATTATCATTATGAACATTTGAGTGATTTTGAATTAATAAAAATTAAGGAAACAGTTGTAGTTCCGTTTTTTATTTCAAATGTCCTTTCGGCAATTGTCGGCAGCATGCTGTTCATGGAACAGTATTTTTAACTCATTGTTTGTTTGTGAAGAATGGAAGAATGAATCGCGTGTTCTTGTAGTGTGACATTCATTGTTCAGCGAGTGCCATTAAGAGCAAGGATTTTTTTTTTCTTTTTTTGCCACAAGGAAGGTTTCGGTTTTACTTAATACGAAATTACATAAAGCTTTGCACCAAATGAAATAAGACCAAATTATTAACTTGGATATGTAGGTATATTTCATTTCGAAACCAATTAATGTTTTTTTAAATTTCGCTGGTTAAACCAGCGATAGTTAATCCTGCAAATTAAACAATCAATAACTGACTTCACAGGCTATTTTTAAGTGGTGTACTCGTAAGTCTAAGTAGGTAAATCTATACCTGCACCAATATGTAAAAGGGCCGAAGAAACTAGTAACGTAAGCACACAAATAATTTTTGAAGTTAATTCAGGGTTAACCTAACATATTCGGTAAGTTGATTGGGGATTTACTTTAATTTCACACTGAAAAACCGGGTGTAAGTAAAGCGTTAAATCTAAAGATCGATATTAATTGACCTGACTCAGAAATTTTTTTTTTTTTTTTTACAATTTGCGCGCGCTCAAGGGGATGGTGTACCCTTTATATGTTTTTCAACACAGCGCGGGCGTGATGGATAGGGATGGGAAGGGAAAGGTGTACGGAAAGGTATGTGGCACGAGGTACTGAGACTGAAGGTGGTGGTTGTCTCAGATATTATCTCCAGGGTTGGCGGCTGGGCTAAAACGGAGAAAATGCCATGTGTCCCTTTATAATTAGCATTATTTTCTTCATTGTCATATTTTTTGGGCATACTAGTATTTACTCAATTACATGTTGTTAGTGTTATGCCTGAACAACATGTAACGAGTAAACCAGCGGCCCAACAAAAATCAATGATAATGGAATAAAAAACATGATATAGAACTACGGCATTTTGATCATTTGATGCAATTGAAAATTTTCGATTTCGATACATTGAAAATTAAGTTTTTATATACATATTTCATATGAAGAATCAGGAAAATATATCGATTTAAGGATTTTTTTTTAATGTAGAACGAAAAAGATTTTACTTACACTCAGAAAAAAAACATTGTAATATCAAGAATTTTATACTTTCAACCAAAATTTTTTTTAAATTTAAAACATTAATTTTATGCTTTTTTATTTTTTATTTTTGAATTGAAGATTTGATTCTTAAAAAAATTAATAATGAGTTGTTGCTACAACAACTTTTTGTTGAGTCAACAATTTTCAAATCACAATGTTACAAGAATGTGAAATTCTTCGGAAAGCAATGTTTTTTCTGAGTGTATACTTATCTGCAAACCTTTTTTTTTGGGAGCGTATCGGAATCCCGGTTTTTATAATCCCGTTTTCCAAAAATCCAAAAAAAAGTTTTAAAATCCCGTTTTCTAAAATCCCGCTTATTCAAAATCCGGATCTATTACAATCCCGCAGGGGCGAACGCAGATAGGGGTTTTGGGGGTTAAACCCCCCCCCCCCCCCCCGAAACATCTGGAATAAAAAAAATAAAGATTCATTTTCTTAAAGAAAAAAAAATACAAAGTTTTATTTTCGTGCCATAAATTCTTCCATATCTGTTAAGAAAAGGTTTCATAATTCAATATTATTAGCGTATCGTCCAAGAAAAGGAGTTCGCAAACATTTGAAGTTTTGGTCAGTACTTGATCTTACCCAAACAGGGATATTAAATAAATTATAAAGTAGAAACAGAATTAAACAACTTTATTTATATTCACCCGTATTACGATTGTCGTTTTAAATAAAACGACAGTAAAACAACAGTGCCTAGAAGCCATATTTGAGGTTTAATTCAAACTTCAACATTCTCTCGGTACTTCACATATTGCATGCTTAAATACTGACCCATTAGAAGTTAGGTCAAAATTGAGTTACGTACAGGTACAGGCTTTTACAAGCCTCAGATCTCATGAATAGTTTATCATACTTTAAGAATACCAGTATTCATGATTAATATGATTAATTCATGAATTAGTTTTAATTTTATCCGTCAACAAATAGGACACATCCTCATAGAAAGATCTTTTTTTTGCAACTTCCCAAAAATCGTTTTTTCGAGTTAGGTCAGTATTCCATTAAGCATGCGATATCTTCCCTTTACAACGATAGGCGTTTTACTGACACGTCAAATGTCGCTTCTAGAGGGAGTCATTTTAGTCAAAACGACTATCGTAATAGGGGTAAATCATTTTCATACTTCAATTTCTTTAAATATCTAGTAAGGTAGGCAATAAGTAACTTTAAGTAATTAAATATGATGTATATGAACATATTTGCTTTTCATTAGAGTACTTAGATGAAAATAATTTAAAAACCGAAGGAGTCAAACCTCATGCCCTGCTTGCTTCTATACAAAATTCTCAATTCATAATAGCTTTGACAGTAGTTAAGCCTATTTTCAGCTTAATAAAAAATCTAAGTGAGTTTTTGCAAAAAAAAAGAATGTGATCTCAGTCGATGCATTGAATATGCAAGTCATGTAAACGAAAAGTAAAATGAGATGCGTCAAAACTCCAATGTTAAATTTAATGAGATATTTACTGCAGCTAAAGAAATGGCAGACAAAATGGGTATTCATTTAGTAGTCCCGCGGAACGTTGCAAAACAGAATAACCGTGACAACTATGAAGGAGGTCCAGAAGAATACTTCCGTCGGTCCATCTTTGTTCCTTTTTTAGACCACTTATCAATGCAGCTAAATACCAGATTTCTTGACCATCGTGAGCTACTTTCAAAAATTCAAAACATTCTGCCGCAAAAGTGTTCTGAGCTGGATACAGAAGAAATACGTACAACTGTTACTACTTTTGCAAAAGAATGGCCAAATGACATCATAGGATCTACTGATGATTTTATAGCTGAGATGATGATGTGGCGCCGGTAACAATTTATTTACGTTTTCTGAATATTTTTTAAGACTTTAAATTAATTTTGGTTACAGGCATTGCTAAAGTATTTCGATGGATAGACGTCCAAAAACATTTATTGACGCTCTCAACTGTTGCGATGCTACATTATACCAAACAATACATCGCTTTATGCAGATCGCTGCGACTCTTCCCGTGTCTGTAGCTTCAAGCGAACGGTCTTTCTCTTGTCTTCGCAGATTAAAAACGTATCTGCGAAACAAGACTGGCGAGGAGCGATTAAATGGGTTGATATTGCTTAACATATATAAAGATATTGAGGTTGATTATAAAGAGGTCCTTGATTTAATGGCGAAAGTTCCAAGGCGTATGGATATACTCTTTGTATATGAAAACTATAGTACTCTCATGGTGGAAGTCGAATGGGGCGACATCTAATGTATGCGGGCAACCCTTACTCAAAGTTCAGGAGGGGATATATTGTTTCGGAGAGAGATAAAGAGTAGATGAGAATATTTTAAGAAAGAGAAGGTATATAGAGTATTTAGGAGAGTAGGAGTGAATAAGGGAGAATATGAGGAAATGGTTATAATGAAAGAAATAATAAATGGAAATAAAGGAAATTCTGTCTTGGTTTCGTTTGTTTACATTTTTTTTTGGTGGGTTTTGGCAGTCTCTGTTGGTTTTGTTTACATTTTTCTGTCGTTATTTAACCGTAACCTGGTACTCAAAGGGATGGGGAAAATTGAGAGCTGTGCTTTGGTTTTGTATATTTTGATTCGTTTAGAAGTATTTTTTGCTGGCAAAACTTTCGGGATTTCGGCTGCAAGTGCAGATGATAATTTTTTTACATTGAAAGATTCAGTGATCTGAGTAATTTTCATTGTTCGGTCGCTTTTTACTGCTTGTAGTGTAAAAAATAATAAATTGATTAATTTTAATTGTTCGGTCGCTTTTTATGCTTTTTAGTGTAAAAATTATAAAAAAATTTATTTAAAAAATTGTGTAAAATTAACTTTCCTAGAAGGAAAAAAATTTTTGCTGTGTTTGTTCGTTATATAGTGCCTTATAATATAACTAACGTAGTTGCTAATTTTTGTGTTTTGATTTGTGATTTTAACCACCCACCCCTTTTTGTTGAAAAAAATTAAATTTTGCCGCCTTTTCTTATATTTTTTCTGTACCCACCCCATCTGAAGCCGTAAGTTTTTTTTTGATTTTTGCTTATCATAGGGTGTTCCTAACATTTTATTTTTATAAATAAATTTTTTTATTGATTTTTAAATTACGTGCGACGAACTTTCGTTATAATTGTTTCCTTGAAGCAAATTAATTAAGTAATAAGTGAAAATAGTTGATATATGTAATATAGTTCAGTGTTCATTTTAAGTTTTTAAAGCTTAAAGTGAAGAAAAACAAATATTTCCTTTTTAAAAAAGTGTTTCTTTTTAGTGTCAAATATAGTGCGAATATATCTGTGTTATTTGTGTTGTGTGCAATATTAAATTTTTTTGTGCAGTGAAAAAAAAAATTGTGTAAAATTAAATTTGTTTGTGTTAAATTAAAAAAATGGTTAAGTGTTGTTATGCTCAGTGCGGGGCAGTGAAACATCGCCCAACAAGCGTTTCTTTTTTCAAGGTTCCGCGTGATAAAAGAAGACCGGTCTTCGCGAAGCATGGTGGTGTTTCACACTTGGGTCCGCTGCCCTATATGTGTGAATCCCACTTTTATTTGAAAGACCTTGAAATTCGGGCGGGTTGCAAGCGTCTTTCGAAAAATGCCCTTCCACTTTCTTATTTTTCAATTTGTAGCTGCTCTGATGAAGCTATTGATCCCACATGCTTCCAACTTATGGAGTCATGGATTTCTCCTGCTCCTCCCACACCTCCCATAGCTACTTTTGCACTTCCACGTGCACGACCAGTACCATATTGTCCTCTTCTTCGACCTATTAGTACACCAGCCCCTCTACCTTCTCCGGCTGTTTCTCTTGAAAATTTAGCTCTATTCACCCAGAATACCTATGTAAGAGATTTATCTCTTCCTAATGTTCCTTTGTCGACACCTATTACGCCGTCGCAATTTCCATCCCCCAAGTACCGATCGTACAAAGCTCCCCCGAAACCGGTTCGTATTAAGACAGCGCGACAACGTCTTTTCTTGACCCCGAAGAAATTGCAGAAATGTCCTAGGTACAATTTAAAAAAAAATTTAGATATTCAGATGAGTAGTTTTTCGGAAGAGTTGCGTACTTTTATTTTAGCGCAACTTTTCCACAAGAAGAAAGCACCTTGGAGAAATAAAGAAAAATCACTTTTTCAAAAGATTTTCTTTAAATCCCCAGCGTGCTATTCTTTTTTGATTAGCGTAGGTTTTAGGCTGCCATCGGTAAGTACTATTTACCGATGGCATTCTGAAATTAGGTTAAAAGCTGGATTCACCCAGAATATGAAGGACATGCTAACGGAAAAGGCCAAAGGAATGTCAGCGATGGACAAGAAGACAGTTTTGCTTTTCGATGAAATGGCAATCCAAAGGGAACTGGAATATAATATCAAGGATGATATTATATACGGTTTCACAGACTTTGGAGAGCTGGGAAGGAATAGTATTGTTGAGTGTAAAGCCATGGTTTTTACACTTAGAGGTCTCAATACTAATTGGAAGCAAACCGTTGCTTACTACGTGGGATCCCCAAATGGAACTGTGTTGGCCGAAATGTTAAACACAATTATAACGGGAGTTTTAAGTTGTGGTTTAACAGTGGTTGCAACAAGCTGCGACCAAGGTTCGAATAATGTGCGAGCGTACAAAACGCTAACACAAAATGCAGTGGAACAACATCCCTATCTGGAGATAGAGGATAGGAAAATATTTTTGATGCACGACTATCCTCACCTTTTTAAGTCTGTAAGGAATATTCTGCTGTGTCATCAAATTCGTGCTGGAAATGATGTTGCTGACTGGGGAGTTTTGAGGAAAGTTTTTGAGGAGGACTCGAAAGCCAATACCTTCCAAGTTTTCTTCAAACTTACGGACGCACACATCAATCCAGGAGTACACGACAAGATGTCGGTGAGGTTAGCGACCCAAGTTTTCAGCCATACTGTAGCCACGGGGATTATGTATGCTGTGAAAACAGGTTGTTTCAAGACTGAAGCAGAGAAGGAACTCGCCGAGGGAACTGCACGGTTCATTATTAAAATGAACAATTTATTCGACACCTTGAATAATGGCCAGCGGTATTCGCGAAATCCCAACGAGCAGGTGCTATCGGATTCCACCGATACCCTGATGGCCCTAAAAGAAGCTGGAGAATGGATATCAACGTGGCGATCCAGCAGTACCAGACAAATTCCACCATGCTTCGAAGGATTGCAGCAAACAATTCATGCAATTGTGCTGATGTGGGAATACCTCAAAAGCGAAGAGCAGAGCTATTTCCTACTCGCACATTTGAATACGGACGTAGCGGAAAACCTTTTCTCTATGCTACGCTCTTATGAAAGGAACCCTTCGGCTTGGAGATTCATCCGGAATCTCAAGCAAATAATATTTCATAAATTTACCGGGCGGAACATTCGGGGTATGAGGATTCGGGCGCGCAACAACTCATACAGGAAGAAGACCTTCAAAACATTGAAGACAACATGGACTATCAATTTCAACTACCCATCGAGGACGATCTATTGGAGTCAGTAGTCGTTCATGCCGTAGAAAAAGAGAAATCTAACGACTACGAAGATGTAAATGTCTCAGACATAGACGACGAAGAACTACTGAACATGATAGACGCGATAGAAGAGGATTTCGATGAAGAAGAAATGCCCGTTGAAAAAATTGTTAAGAATTTCAGTGAAAATCTTCAAGGAGCGGCTGCTACATATTACGTCGGGTTTGCAGCACTTAAGCTCAAGAAAAAATTGAACAATTGTGAAGTTTGCTGGAAGTTCATGGTGGATGAGGATGAAAACAGCAAAGTTAGAGAAGAAACTTTGCTGATCAAGCTCCGAGCATAGGCGTCGAAAACCACTAGTTCGGAGTTCGGAAAGCTGACGGTTCCTTCGATACTTTTCGAAGAAGCTATTAAAGCTCTCCGAATCAATTTCGAAAAAAACAGGGAACAAAAAGAATTCCACGAAAGGATCGTGGAAAAGTGGTGCGCGGAAGTGATGGAAGAAAATATATTATCACAATGCTGTACAAATGATCATAGGCAGATCATTATTAAATTTATTTTAAGAGGGCTTATTATATTGACTTGCAGGAAGAGCAATAAGGATTTCAAGAGGGTGAAACACAGGATAGTTTAAGTATATTTAATGACATGTAATATATATGTAATAAATAAAATATTTTATGAAAATGTATTAGATTTTTATTATTATATTTTTACTAACCTTTTTTTACAGTGCCACCAATCAACATTAATAATAACTAATTTTTTGTCCACAGCTATATATACATATATATGATATTTTTTTGTCCATAGCATACCCTTTTAATAATATACCCTCCAACAAATTAAAACACAAAAAGCATTTAGTAGTTTTAAGTATGGTTAGATATGTAGTTGTAGTTGTATTTAAGTATTTTTTCATAATAAAAAAAACCAAAAAAAAACCAAAAAAAAACAAAAAAAAAACAAAAAAAAAAACCAAAAAAAAAACCAAAAAAAACCAAAAAAAAATCTAGTTGTAGTTGTAAAGCTTTATTTACTGTAGTTCCTATTTTATGAATTTTAATGTGCAATCTTAGTAGTGCAATTTTTTAGTAGTGCAATTTTTTAGTAGTGCAATATCATGTAGTCCTGTTGTAGTAGTTTTTACATGCAGTAGTTAGGAGGCAGGCCTACTGGGGAACCTCGTTAAAAAAAACGCGTCTAGTATTCTACCCCATTGGGTGATGTGGAAAAGAATACGAAATGCTACTTTTATTTTTTTCAGATTCAAAGTTATTAAAAACGGCTGACTTGAGATTAGAAACAAGGAACTTCTAATTCTTACTGTCGGATTTTTAATATTACCGTAAGTATAATGCCTGTTTTGAAATCTGGCACAAAATATAAAAAAAATGACAAAAATAAATCATTTTTCAATTCTTGGGTACCTACTGCACTGAGCTGACAAAATGAGTCATATATTAAATTTTTTGTCATTTTTTTTTTCTTTTAATGATTGAAATAGGTCTGAGTTGTAATTTAAGTATTGTTACCGTTATTAAAACCCATTTTGAATTTTATCAAAAAATGAAAAAAATAGCCGTACAAAAATATTTTTTTTCCCATTATCAGGTACTGGTACTACAATTGACCTGACGAAATGAGTCGAATGTTGGATTTTTTTGAAATTTTGTATTTATATATTTTTTTTTTATAGAATCACTTAGAAGACTCTATACATGACTAGGAAACGTTTGAATCATCCAAATCGAGCTGGTAGATTTGAAATGATGACAGTTTGTATCTCACACTTAAAAGAATTTCAAGAAAAATCATATGAAATTTTTCAAATTGGTGATTATTATAAGCTTTCATTTCAAGAGTTCTTGCTCGATTTTATTAATTTAAACGTATTCCAGTCATAAATGATGTTCACTATATGTTTATGAAAACCATTTAGAATTTTAATGAAAAATAAAAAAAAATGCTATATAAAAGTTTTTTTTTATTGTCAGGTAGGTACTGACTTCAACGAATTTAGTGAAAACTCGGATTTTTTCTCATTTTTTTGTATTTATTAATTTTTTTTTGTAGAAACACATAGATAAACTAATTAAAGACTAGTAAACGTTTGAATCATCGAATTCAATCCAGTAGATTTAAAATAACATCGGTTTATATGACCCACTTTTGACAATTTCAAGAAAAATGTTATGAAATTTGTTTAAGTGCTGCTTACGACAAGCTTTCATTTTAAAAGTTCTTGTTCGATTTTAATTATTTAAACACACACTAGTCTTTAATTGTGTCCTGTGTGTGTTTTTGAAAACCAATTTAAATTTTGACGATAAAATAAAAAAATAGCCATATAGAACTATTTTGTGCATTTTCATATTATTTAATTATTCTCATTAATTTTCTTAGCTTCATAGGTATTTTTATTTGAGGTTGGATATAAATGTCCAAGTGCCTACTTATGAAAATAGTTTTTTTTTTGCAAGATTTCAGGAAAGATACCTACCTAACCTACTTATATTGAAATTTGTACTTTATTATTTTCATTGTACCTAATGATAATGGGGTTCTCACTTACAGACAATCTACCTAACCACCTAACCAGCTACAATAATAAGTTACAAAAATCAATTTAATTATCAATCCTGAAATCTTCCAAAAAAAAACAAAACACGAATAATTACCTACCCTCAAAATCTTGCCATTGATTTCAATGCATTCAAATCGGAACAAAAAAAATTCTTATAAGATTTGAGGGTGGGTATTCCTGTTCGTAGATTGTTTAAGGTCTATTTTGTCTAATCTAACCAGGTTGAATTGATATTTGCATTTTCTTATCGCATGGAAACTTGCGCAAAGTAATTATTTTTATTTAAAAGAAATTTAGAAAAAGCTAGTTGAAAAAAAATAATAATTTTCCGGTCGGCCGTTTTGCCGACGGCAAAACATATTAATTTTTTATTCACTTCAACACAAGAATTTTTTAATCTAATTCTTAGTTAATATCTTTATTGTTATTTTTATTGTTTCAACAGGAAAATTTCACTTAAAAACAATAGGTATAAAAAGTAATTTTACAAGAAAAAAAATTATAAATTTATTTGTTTATTTGCAAATATCAATTCACCACAACACAACACAACACAATTATTGCACCAACTTAACTTCTTGATATAAATGGACACTCGCAAAAGCAAAAACATTGTTATAAGTTAGGTATAACTGAATATTAATGCCAATTAAAAACTTCACATCAACATTAGAAAACCACCCCCAAATGCCACCAAAAAATGGACAGTCAATAAGCCAAAAAATAATAACAAAACCTCAAGCTATAGAATTATGTATGCACATTTATATTCTTTGTATATGTTTTCATATACAAAGATATATTCTACCTTGCACAGTGAAAATAAAGCAACAAAACTACAAAAGGAGAAAAATCATATCCAAAGGAAAAATCAAACAAAAACATACTGCTAGACCTACATTTTTTGCTCGCCAGCATGAAGAAGGCAAACCTGAAAAACAGATGGTTTTGTTTTCTTATTTTCTTATTCTGTTTGAAATTTTGTTTTAATTTTGAATTCTCCCAACGAAACAAATTAGTATTCCCTTCTCGCTCCTACTCCCAATTGCCGTCATTCAAAAAATTCCCCTACAAAAAGTCTCTTTGTAATATCTCTCATATCATCTCAAAAAAAGAGCTTACAACAGCGCCACCACCAGGATCGGGGCAACCCTAAAAAAAACTCGCCATGAGAGTACTATAGTTTTCATATACAAAGATATACTTTTGTAAAATGTCATGCAATAATGCATATGTATCCCAACACTAGTTCCTTTAATACTGTAATAAAATAATATATTTATGCAAATCTCATATTTTTTTCAAAACCCCCCCCCCCCCCGAAATTTTTTTCTGCGTCCGCCCCTGCAATCCCGCTTTTTAAAATCCCGTCATATCTCGCCAGCTTTTGGTCTGTGTCACTGCGGAAAAACAATTCCAGCGAACACAAAATAATGTGGAAGCGTGGCATCGCAAACTAAAAGTTGTAGTTGGTAGAACAAAACTGGATGGCTTGTACAAACTCATTGCGAATTTGAGAAATTGAAGTTGATAAGAAAAAGAAAGCGATGTTATTTAAAAAAAACTAATGTGTTAAAAATCAAGAGCTATACAAATAATTCTGAGAAATAGATAGAAAATGAGCAATACAGTTTTTTTGAGTCGTATAGCTTATATTATATAGTTGAATTAAATACGTAATGTATTGCTTTGTTACTTGATTAAGGTTTTTTTTGTTTTGTTTCAAAAGAATATTACTTTATTTGATGTTTTTTCTTATATGTTATATGTGTTAAAGGTCACAATAAAATGCATTTAAATATATCTTATTTTTTAATTTGTTTTGATTTTTTTATGATTTCGATTTTGCAATCAAAACTAGTTGATTTTTTAAAATAAAACAACTAGTTTTGAATGCAAAATCGGGATAATAAAAAACGGGATTATAAAATTCGGGATTATAAGAAACGGGATTACAAAAAATGGGATTATAACAAACGGGATCTTGATAGCGAGATTTAAAAAACAGGATAATAAAAAGCGGGATATCGTACCCAACCCATTTTTTTTTATTCTTAGTACCTACAAATATTTTATGAATTGTTCTGCCTATATCATCATAAGTTGGTATTTATGTAGATTATATTATGAAATCAGCACTTATTTAAAAAATAAAAACGCTTTACATTAAACTCTTTTGGTTTTGCTTGATTTTAATAGGTTCCGGTAAGAAAAACCCAAATTTTAAAGAAAGTGTTGCGGACTCAATAATTGTAGAAAAAGAAATTGAAAAAAGTTACTATAGTAACAATTATTATAAGTGTGCGAATATACATAATTCCGTGTTAAAAAAGTCTGCAAATAAAAAATAAGACATTTGACAAACAGAAACAGCCCATAGGAATCAAGTGTCTATTTTGAATTACTACGCAACTATCGATTTCTTTTATTTCAATTTTCTTTTTTTTAAACAGGCACAAGTCCACTTAAAATGATTTAGTGAAAAATGAGAATGAATAATTTAAAAACACAGTTTTGTAAAGCACCATTTTCTAAGACCAAGAACATAATTTAATTTTTATTTCATGAATAAAAAACATTTACCTAAAACAATTATTTTAGTGAAAAAACAATATGTGATTTCTGCCATTTTTCCAAAAAGTATGTGACGTATCGTTTTTCCGTTGTAATTACCCGTATTTCCATATCATATAAGGCTTAATTGAGTTAACTAGCCAAATGTCAGCGTGAAAATAATAAAAAAATCTTGTTGGAAGAGTAATAAAAATCAAGAGGTACGAAACGAATTGCTTAAAAAAAAATCAAATTAGAATATTTATTGCTAGGTCAGTTGGCTTTCAACTAAAAACTAACAAATACAAAATGATAGATTATAACCGTGGATAATACAGAAAATAAGTAAACTTTTTTTTTGTGAAAATGCCGAATTTGATTTTGAGTACTCTTCGAACAAAGGGCGATACTTTTTTCTTTATTTAACTGTCAAAATCAGAAAGAAAAACTATACGAAGACGAAATACTGGATAGCTCAATACCCTGGCCTTGACGTTGGCTAACTCCAGATAATCATCTCGAACAAATGCCTATATACCTAGATATAGTTGTTGTTGTGTTTAATATGTAAATTGCATCCTTTTTTGTCGTTTTTTTTTTTGCGTAATTTTATTTGGAGTTGGAAAGAACACACCTGGGCCCTATTGCACCAACAACTTATCACTTATCACTTAGCAACTTATCAATTTAAAGAAATTCTGATAAGTGTAAGTGATAAGCGTTGCAGAAAACCATATTACATTTCACTCAATTAAAATTATCAACTTATCATATCTTTGCTAAGTGAAAATGATAAGTGTTTCACCAACTAAAAACCCAACTTATCAAAATCACTTCTTCGCTAAGCACTTATCACACAATTGATAAGTTTTTTTTTCTCTGCTTGTTCGTTCTCTTCGATCGTCTCTCAGTGAGGAATTTACCGTTTTGCACATTTTGTGAACAAAAAAAGTTGAAAAAATTGAATAAATTAAAAACTAATATCCATACCTTTTTTAAAAATAGTCCAATCTTCAAGGTTGAGGTCTTAAAATGATCGGAACACTTACGGCTACTTGGTGTAAAAAAAATTAAGGGGGTGGGGCCACGCCTTCAATAAGAAACATATACATAAAGTCATTTTTCAATTGATTTTTATTCTTTTAATTGCAAAACATGATGAAAATTTTTACAATACCAAAAAACAATATTCTACAAATTTATTCCCCCAACCCTCTTTTACAAAAAAGTCAATGGTAGTGCATCGATAAATTTAACAGGAGAGACGTCAGAAACACTTTAATTGAAATAATACAAAAAAATGGATTTTAATGAAAAAAAATTTATAGAGATAGGTTAATAAATTAATTTCTTAATTCCAAAATTCTCACCGGATTTTCAATATTAAGGTCGCAAAATACTGTCACTGAGACAATCATATATCTCATAAAAAAAAAAATTCAAAATTATAAATGCCTACACTGAAAAAACTTAAAAATAAATTGCAGTAGTGTTTTTTATCCATTCAATTAATAAACTAATTAATTTAATTTGGTATAAAAAATTCAAAATATACAGAACCAAATATTTTTATATTATTATTAAATACAATATTTTAATATTGATAAAATATTTTAAAGATGTAAGTTCAACAGGGGACTTGATAAAATTAATTTTCCAATTTAATTTTTTTTGACTTAAATTTTTTGATACAAAGATCGGTTCAGATTATCATTAATAACTTTTGACAACACTTACGGATTTAGATAAAATGTGTTTCATTCGCTTAAAGACAAAAAACGCTTATTTTCATGACATAGGCGTATATGACCTAAAAACATACTAAAATGTTCATAAAAAAAAATCATCGAATTTTTTTTATTTTTAAGATAGTCGTAAGAAAATTTTAAAAATTATTAATATTACTGCCCAAAATTGGCTACACAGTTGGACCATTCATTATGAGACACCCTCTATATTTTTCAATGTACCAACAACAGTTTATATCTACTTATGTATTATTATTTATATGCATTATATGTAAATATCTATATACACACACACACTATGTATATGTGTTATATAAATAAATAAGAACTTTATTTATCCATTGTAATATATATTAATCCATCCTTAGCAAGAATTCGTACCGAAATACAATTCTGAAAAAGAATTGATAAGTCAATTTTTTCTTAGCAAAATTGTGCTTAACTTATCATAATTTCCATCGATAAGTCCAACAGACAGAATGTTAGTGCAACAGAAACTGATAATTTTAGTCATTTTTGATAAGCTTATCACTTATCAAATCGAAAATTTAGAACCACTCAATTCATGTTTGGTGCAACACTTATCTGATAAGTTGAGTACTTTTCACTTATCAAAACTCAAAAAAATATTTATCAAATCTCTTGTTGGTGCAACAAAAAATTATCCAAATTCATGATAAGTTGGTAAGTGATAAGTGATAAGTTGTTGGTGCAATAGGGCCCTGATATCATCATTTGTTTAATTTTGAATTAAAATACATACATATATGTAGTTTTTTTGTTTAAAGAACCCTTTTGTAAGATTAAGAAGCAAGCCCCTCCCGAAAAAAAATCCTTGCTACGGCCTGCCCATCCCCATAAGAGAGAAAGTTCTTCAACCAAATGTGCAAATTGCCAGCAAAGTCATCGATCTACTGATCATACATGTGACAGTCGATTGAAGTACATTCAGATGAAAGAGAAAACTACAAGAACAACTAAACGCAATTTACGTGCTCCACGGCATCAGGGACTTAACTCAAATATGCGAGTCAATATTATAAGGATTGGGAGTATACATGATTTTTTCTCGCTCTGCCTACAAAAAAAAACCACGCTCTACACAACAGCATCGGCAGTCACAGCTTCAGCTATCTCAACAACCACAGTCAACGAGATGGCAGAACCGCTTTCGACGAATTTTCATATTTCACATGAGAATGATCTCTTTTCTCAAGAAGAACTTGCTTCGCTTACGATAGAGATCAATGCTTGATCAATGTCCAAGTCCAAGATTGATTAATTTCATCATGTCATTGCATAGCTACATAGCTACTTAAAACTTATGCTATCATAATGCAAAGTAATTTAAATAATATAAAAATTATATGTTCGAATGTCCGAGGCATTCCTTTGTACCAATATATGAAAACTATAGTACTATCATGGCGAGTTTTTTTTAGGGTTGCAGAGGCCCTGGTGGTGGCGCTGCAAAATGTGAGGTGTAAAATTCGATTTGGGGAGTCTTTAAGCGTCGAAAATTGGTGGTAGGGGCAAGAGTAGACTATTCTTTGGATTATTGCATCCAAAAAATATCAATAAATATCATTTAAAACCTCCATAAGCTCTCCGCAAAAAAAAAGAGTAAGAGTTGCATTGGTAAATTAGATGTCGCCCTATAAGACTTTCACCATGATAGTACCTACTATAGTTTTCATATACAAAGGGCATTCGTAATATATGTAATGAGTTCTTTTATTTTCTCTTAAGAGGCCTTCCCCTGATGTTTAAACCTAACATTGGTGAAGAACTCGGATCAATAGGTTCTACTTTTAGTTCCCACTTTTAGGTGAAGGGCCCTTAAATGCTAATGTTGATATTTGTATTGTGTGTGAAACTTGGCTTGGGTTTTTTTAAAATATTAACTATAGGTACCTATAGGTCATAGATTAGATAGAAAAAGTTTGGGCGGCGGCGGCCGGCGTTGTAGCCATCCTTCTCAAAAAAGAAATAAAACACGTTTTAAACTAGAAGTCGTAAATGGTCTAGTTTTCAGTTTTTGATTAGGAATCAATAAGAGCACCGAATTCCATAAAAAAAAATTATATTAAATCCTATGGTTTTGAGAAATTACACTTCAAACTTTTTTTTTGTGTTTTTTTCCTGAATTTTCTGTTCGAAACTCATTTTTTCAAAAACTGTGTATAAATTTTGCCTGATTTAAAAAGTGGGGGAAAGTATGATAACCGGGGCGCCGAGAAATGATAACGGATTTTTGTAGAACACGGCAATACAAGCATTTTTTACTATGGGAGGGGGGGTCTATCTCCCCCCGTTTAGGCGGTAGGGGCAATTTAAAATATATGTACGTTAAATGGAAAACAAATAATTAAAAATAACGGTAATACTTACAACTAAGTTTTATACATTTTTTTAAAGCCAACACATCTGTCTATTAGCCAGTTTTTAAATCAAGTCAAAACTATGCATAGTTTTTGAAAAAAATTGTTTTAAACTCAAAATTTAGGCAAAAAAAAGTTACAAATAAGGTTTAAAGTGTAATTTTTCAAAACTTTAACATTGCCTACTGTTATTTTTTTTACAATTCATTGCTTTAATTTATTTTTGATCAAAAACTGAAAACTAGATGATTTATGTCTTCTGGTTCTTGAGAAAATTGAAAATTACCAAAAAAAATATTTTAATTAAATTATTTTTTCCTTGCTTGAGTATTTACGTAGTCTTATTTTGATGGCAATAATCGAATATGGATTAAGATATACCTAGGATAAATTAATTTTTCTTAAATCTTTTGCATTTAAATCAAAAGAAACTTTGCATTCACCGCACCTAGCACCCACCGCATCTTGAACGCACCCCAAATCCCATAGTGAGGCCAAGCAGGGGGGTTGCACCACCCATACACAACTCGGTGTGGCATACACCCAACCTCGCACCTACCCCAAATCCTACAGTGGGCCCAAGCAGGGGGGTTGCAGGGGGGGCAGCATGCCCCCCATACACACCCCACTGTTGCATACATATAAACTCGCACACACCCCACTTTTGCATATACCCAAACTCGCACCTACCATTATTACTATCACAATAAGACCACTCAAGCAAAAAAAAAAACATAAATAAATTAAAATAGTACTTGTGGTTATTTTCAATTTTCTCAAAAACTAAAAGGCATAAAATCATCTAGTTTTCAGTTTTTGATTGAAAATTAATAAGAGCAACGAATTATTTAAAAAAAAAAATTATTTATAAACTTATGGTTTTGAAATATTGAAATTTAAAATTTATTTACTATACCTACGAGTATTTTTGTTCAATTGTGTTTTCTCGAAAGAAATAAATAATTTTTTTCTTATTTATGTATGTATTTACAAAATGATGTATTAATAATAATTCCGAGACATTTTAATTTGGTGTTGGTGCTACAATGACAATTTTCATTATTGAAATTTATAAGCAAATTGTTATTTTTGAAGAAAAAACCGATCATTTTTTCATAAGTTTTAAATTTAAAAAACTTGATTTTTTTTAGAAAGGATGGGGCGCGAGGTTGGCCTCTATACATCTTAATCCACCCCTTTTATATTTAGCGCGCACAAAAGGGGATTTTATGTACCCTTTACATGTCAAAAACACAGTGCGAGCTTATATCTTCGGGATATGTGTGCTTATATTAGCTTCGTTTCGTAATCATTTCCATTATGGAGAGAATTAAGTTCTTCCATAGAGAACATCTCACCGCCACTGCTGCTCATATTAATGTTCGATAATGCTGCTGCTGGTGACGATGACAATTGTGAATTTTGTTATTTATCCATGAACTTGATGCCCTCTGTGTACGTTTTGGTCCATATCGGGTAGGTTAAGCTGGGAAATCAGTTATTGATAGATGTGATAACACGTTGACATTTGAATTAGTAAGGTCTGGTTTCAGAGAGCGCCTTATCTTACTCTTATTTCTAAATATTTATTTCTGCTTTTTCAGACCAAATTGGTTGGTTTGTGGCTCTCGTTGCAGTTTGCACACTTAAACTTTTCTTTATTCACACACTCTTCAGTCTTGTGTGAACTGTGAACCAGCACAGAATGAACAATATGTTTAAGCTGGCAGCTCTTTTCACCGTGGCCAAACATCTGACAGTTGCGACACTGGGTGATTTTGTTTTTGTGATTTCGTTGATAATTCCAATTAATTTGCGTATGTAACACAGATCGGAAATTCTTTTTTAACTCTGGCATTTTGATTGAGCCACTTTCAAGGAAGGAAACATAAAACGTTTCCGTGTAGTGTAGTGTAGTTTCTTGTGACACATTACCTTATTACATTACATTACTTACATTCAAGTTCAATTCTTATAAGTTCAGCTTTTAATACACATGTATCAAACGAGCTCAGGCCATAAAGTATAACCTTGAACGCTTTATAACTTTTCAGGTCATGCGAGAAGTACTGACATTTAGTTTTAGAGTTTATCTAGAACTTTTTTATAAGAATCTATAGATTCCCACATTATTTTTATCCCGACAGATGTAATTTTAATACATACTTTAATACATACTCTGTGAATTTCATCATTTGATGCACGAAGTCCATGACTAAAAATTTTAGAATCAATGTTTCTTTCCTTAAAAATCAATTAATGTACATGACATGATAGACATGCGAATTTCAAGAAATGAATAGTCTTAATAAACAGAATCAATTTTAGTGTTCTGAAATATATTAATAAATTAGAGTGGAATAATAAACTATGTTCCTTACATCCTAGTTCGAAATCGTTCTGGAATATTTATAAAATTATTAAAAAGAAAAATACGCAAATACCACCCTTCAAGTCATCAGGGATAGTTTTTTTTTACTAAGAATGTAATGCAAATGCTCTTGCAAATACTTTTTTTAATAATCATGTTGCTTCTGTAAATCTTGACCCACTTTTGACTGGGTTTCTGTGAATTTAATAGAACTCAAATTAGAGTCCCGATGATGAACATATTATTCTAGAGAAGATATAGAATATTTGATATGTCATCCGCAAAATCAAAAATCTCCTGCAAATGATGGCACATAAGAAAACAATTCCTTAAAAAAACTTCCCATGAGTAGATTTTCGTTTATTTGATAAATTTATTAAATGCATGTCTAAGAACTCAATATTTTCCACGAACATGGAAGATGGCAAAAGTTATTCCAATATTTAAGCCAGGAAAGCCTCGTAGTGATGCAATGAGTTACAGCCCAATAAGCCTACTGAGTAGTATCAGCAAGATCTTTGAAAAGTTAAGTCGAGAAAAATTAGGAACTTCCTTAAATGATAACAATTTGGTTTCAGAAAACGACTCAACACGTCACACCAGATTCTCTAAAATCAGTAGACACGTAAAAGAAAAATTTACTGAAAAAAAATTTACAGGACTAGTTCTGCTAGATGTAGAAAAAGCATTTTATACTGTGTGGCACAATGCACTCATACACAAACTCATTATGAATGAATGTACAGGTTTTTTAATTGGGTTAATACAAAGATATTTGAGCGAAAGACAGTCCATAGTTTCACTAAACGGAACCGGCTTCGCCTCTAAAATTATTCATTCGGGTGTTCCCCAAGGATCAGTTTCATCTCCTACCTTATTTAAAATTTTTACAGCGGATTTCTTGTCCTACAAAGCTGTGATTTTGGTATGTACGCTGACGACCTTGCGATATGCTTATCCGATGAAAATCCTACCAATATAATAAGCAATATTCAAAATCCCCTTGTCCTTATTATTAAATATTATAAACATTGGCGAATAAAAATAAATGCTGGAAAGAGTCAAGCTCACTTTTTCACAAGAAAAAGAAAGGATTGTTTCTTACGCAGCCGTAACTTACTCGTACAACGTACATATAAATAACTGTAAATTCATATGGTCAACTCTGTCAAGTACTTAGACAAGTAGTTGACCTTTGAGGATCACAATGAAATGATAACAAATAATATAAATATTGTTATCAAATTGTTATACCCGATTATTAACATAACAAACTAATAATTTTTAAAGTCGTTTTTTAAGCGATCTTATAATACCTGTTCGGGGAGACTGTATTGAAATGCATCAGAAAAAACTGCAGATATTTTAAAACAAAATTTTAAAAATGATGCTCCCATGGCACTTTTCAACACAAAATTTACAACAACAGGCAACAGCATTGCAAATAAACCGCAAAATTGAAGTTCTCAATGAAAAATTTTTCAAGAAATGTGAATTAAGTGAAAACTTAAACTTAAAAAAAAAAACTAAAAACTATCAAATAATGAAAAAAAATTTGATAACGTGATATTTATTTCTTTGTTAATACTATTGTAGTGTAACAAAACCTTTCATTCACAAACGTAAAACCATTTCACATTTCATTGATACCCGAAACCATTTGTTCCAAATTAATTCATTCCTTTATTTTGTCAAACGAAACTGAGTGTTGTGCTCAGGGCATTGCCACCACTTGGGTGACTCTGCACATGAAGTGACATAGAAAGATTTTATTACATTACCTTCATTCTTAGTCATAATAATGCCCCAATATAATGTAGACATTAGAATTAGAAAACTGAATTACAATACAGGGTGAGTCATGAGCAATGCGACAAAATGCTAGGGCGTGTAGGTTGCGTTGAGACAAGAAAAGAATCGTATAGGAGGGGGGTCTATTCCACTCCGTTTAGCCGGGAGGGGCAATTTTCGAAAAAACTGACTCAAAATGGGAAAAAAATTATTTAAAATCAACGGCTTCATTCACAATGCTGTGCGATATGGTTTTGAAAAGCGAATCACTTTTTCTTTCATTCTGTGTTTAAATAAATCTATTCTAAGAAACAATTTTTGAAATATTAATTTTCAAAGTCAAAATTTTGAAAAAAAAAAATTGAAAAAAAAAATTCAAATTCATTTTTTTCAAAATTTTTAATTTCAAAATTCAATGCTGTTATTAATTTTAAGTCTAAATAAGAAAACCGGATGTAAAAATTTTATGTCGTTCTCAAGAAATAAAAAAAAAACCAAAACCTCCTTTTTCTAAAAAAAAACATTTATTTTTATTGTAACGAAGCAATTTATTTATTTATTTAGCATTAATCTTAGTTTTTTTACTTTTTTTTTAATTGGAGTTTTATGAGAACGTAATAAAATTAAATAGTATTGGAATAACCCAGGATTAATATTATTTTCATTGATAACTTCTGAAAACTGACCTGTCAATATTTTTGCCTTGGCCTGCCCGCAGCCCATGGGTTCTACCTGTTATGGGGACAATAGGGACAATAAAACCGCATTTTTTTTAATGAAAAAAAAAGAAAATTGCAACGCAAGATAAATAAAAGGCATTGCAGTTTTGCTTAGTAATTATTTCCAATTTGAATATTAACTCATTAACACGTAACGATGTCAAGCTCATACACCCGAGAAGAATTAACGGACATGCATTTCTGCTACGGTTTAGCTAATGGTCGAAGTCGTGAAGCCGAAAGACTGTACGCTGAAAGATATCCCGATAGGAGGTGTCCCCATCATAGCACGTTTCCAAGAATCCACCGACGTCTAAGAGATCATGGAGTGCTGGAGCATCGAAGAAGCAAAAGGCCAGTTTCTGATGAGTCAAGAATCTTAGATGAAAGAATTCTGGATTTAGTCCGAAATAATCCCTCCGTCAGTACAAGAAGGATATCCACTATGCTTGGAGTGTCCCAATCTAGAGCATGTCGAGTACTTCGGGCGGAAAATTTACACCCGTACCACTTTACGCCTGTTCAGGAACTCACCTCAAACGACAAGTTATTGAGAACCGAATTTTGTAGAACATTACTACTTAGAAATGAAACCGAACAAAACTATTTTAGAAGAATATTCTGGACGGATGAAGCTCAGTTTACTAGGGATGGGGTTACTAACTTCCACAATTTACATTATTGGAGTAGCGCCAATCCACACAAAAAAAAAAAAACAAAACAAATCACAACACCGCTTTAGTTGTAATGTTTGGCTTGGTATTGTTGGACACACTGTGATCGGGCCCCGGTTTTTGAATTCCATTATTAATGGAGAATCATACCTGCAATTCCTACGAGACCTTTTACCCCATTTATTAGACAGCGTTCCATTGGTTATAGCAGATACTTTAATCTACCAACAAGATAGTGCTCCAGCACACTACAGCTTACAGGTGAGAAACTGGCTGGATGATCATTTTAGTGACCGTTGGATCGGAAGAAGGGGCCCCACGGAATGGCCGCTTAGGTCAC
The DNA here is from genome assembly GCA_958431115.1 of Syrphus vitripennis. NCBI lineage: Eukaryota > Metazoa > Arthropoda > Insecta > Diptera > Syrphidae > Syrphus > Syrphus vitripennis. The sequence continues at coordinate 8,215,235 of OY288111.1, read as the reverse complement.
CAGATTTAACTCCCCTGGATTTCTATGCATGGAGATTTATGAAGAATTATGTTTACGAAGTGGAAATAGTATCATTGGAACAACTGAAGGAACGAATTGAAGTCGCTGGAGTCAAATTGCAGGACAATTTGTCAAGCATAAACTTATGTGAAGCCATTACAAGGAGATATAATCTATGCCTTCTAAACAATGGAGATCATATCGAGAATTTTTTATAAGTACTTCCAATAAAAAACATAGTAAAAATAAAAGGAATAAAAAAAACTAAAAAAACTAAGATTAATGCTTCTTAAATTGCTTCGTTACAATAAAAATAAATGTTTTTCTTAGAAAAAGGTGGTTTTGGTTTTTTTTTAATTTCTTGAGAACGACATAAAATTTTTGCATCCGGTTTTCTTATTTTGACTTAAAATTAATAACAGCATTGAATTTTGTAATTAAAATTTGCACTTAATTACGTAAAATTTTGAAAAAAATGAATTTGAAATTTATTTTTCAATTTTTTTTTCAAAATTTTGTCTTTGAAAATTAATATTTCAAAAACTGTTTCTTAGAATAGATTTATTTAAACACAGAATGAAAGAAAAAGTTATTGGCTTTTCAAAAACGTATCGCACAGCATTGTGAATGAAGCCGTTGATTTTAAATAATTTTTTTTTCCATTTTAAATCAGTTTTTTCGAAAATTGCCCCTCCCGGCTAAACGGAGTGGAATAGACCCCCCCTCCCATACGATTTTTTTCTTGTCTCAACGCAACCTACACGTCCTAGCATTTTGTCGCATTGCTCATGACTCACCCTGTATAATTAAAAATATACATTTGATAATATTAGTAGGGACAGGGTGGGAAGGTTATCGGAATGAGTTGGAGTGAAGAGAATTTCGTAGGACTGTTTTTGATATATTAACATCAAAACTATTTGAAAAGTTGTTGGAAATTCGCAGCATACGAGACATAGGTTATAGTTGGTTCGGTGAAAAGGAATACGGAAAAGGGGTACTTACTGATCTAACATTTCGCCGGTTGGTATTAAAGGAAATCAGACCCAACAGAGCAGGGCAGTCAATGTTACCAGTTAAGGGTAAGTTTCCTTTGCATTTTCAAATTTGGTTTTTTATGTAGGTAATAGATATACTCACTTACAGGTATCTTTATAATTGTATAAATAGCAAATTCAATACTTTTACGAGAATAAGGAGTGATTTATTTTTGTGAAAATTCGAACTCAATTTTCAAAAATGTGGGCAGCTTAAGTAAATAACTTTTTATTTATTTGATTTGGTTTTATGAGAACATATAATATGTTATAATGAATATGTTTAAAAAAAAATACTTTGAAAAAATATTGTGAAATGGTTGAATTTATATCACTTTGAATGAACGTTTTTAACTATAACTTTTCCATTTTTTATTTTTTTTTCAATGAAATAAAAGAAAGATGATAGAATATGACTCCATGCATTCAGATACTGTTTGAACTAATTTATAGTTGGTTTAAAGGTGTGTTTTAATAGAAAAATATAATATTACCATTTTGTAACTTCAAAATCGTGGGGCTTTTCAGTTTTAATTTTGATATATCTTATGTTCATTCTTTTAATTAGCCTATTGAATTATACACTGAATAGGTTTTCAACAAAAAAAAAAAAAAACATTTAAACATTTAAAATAGCAAAATAATTTATAAGAATAAACAAATAAAATAAAAATAGTTTTATTTTAATTTATTTTAATTTTATTTAATTTTTAATTTAACAACTTAAGTTTAATTATTTATATTTTAATTTCCTTACGCGTTTCGGAAATATTCCACCCGAAGATGGAGCAGTAGCCCCGAAACGCGTAGTGAAATTAAAATATAAATAATTAAACTTAAGTTGTTAAATTAAAAATTAAATAAAATTAAAATAAATTAAAATAAAACTATTTTTACTTTATTTGTTTATTCTTATAAATATAAAACACAACTTGGAGACAAGAAACCCATATCATGTAGCAAAATAATATTTCCAGATGTGTAATGTCATTGTGAAGGAAGCAGAACCTTCACAAGTTTAAATTATTTTTATTATTTTTTTCTGATACATTTTCTACTAGGTTCAATTTAAAAAAGTTATAACATTCATTAGTTTTTTTTTTATATAAATTTTCCAAAAAAGGTCTTTTTTGCGTTTTCATACAAAAAAAATCTTTCCACACGCACACAAAGAAGTTTGCAGTTCAAAAAAATCCACTGCGGTATCAGCGCCAACTCTTTTTGTTCTCTCTCCAAAATAAATATCGCACATGCACTCTCATATATTTTGTTCTTGTTTTTTCACATATCTCTATACATATTTTATATTTTTTTTTGGTGGAGGATAGTCCAAGTTGAAAAAAAGTATATGGCACATTCGCTCGCATATAATTTTGTCTGTTCTGTTTGTGTGGCTGAAATTGTTTTTTCTTCTTTATTTTTTTCATCTCGCCATTGTGTTTTGGATGAACATTTTTTTGTAGGTTTGTGTGTCAAGGTTGCTCAGAAAAATTTTAAAGGGAGGGTCAAGTATATTGCACATGCGCTCTCACATTTCTTTGTTGAATTTCAAAAAATCCTGTTTTACCTGCCTAGGTTGCTACTCACTTTCAAAATTTTAAATTCCGTACAATTTTCCTAATTATATTCCAACCTGCAATACAACCGTTTAAATGAGCCGGTAAGTGAAATGTTCTTTCAAAAAATTCTCCAAAGAAAACTTACATTTTACATAATACCTAACTAATAATGAATATTTTTTTTGCAATTAGAAGATCATATAAAAAACAAAAAAATGTGTAGGTAGATATCTACAATAAATAAAAATATCCACCGCCACCAAACCGAAAACCCCTCTCTAGCATTATATTGTTTTTTTTTTTCGCTCATTCATAATATGTATATGTATTACTATTCTCATTCCTCAGTAGGACATACTCGTAACATCCAAAAGACAAAACAGCAAAAAAAACTTAAAAAACATCATTCGCGCCGCGCCGTGCCTGTGTCATCGCCACCGGCCGTCGCGTTGCGTTGCGTCGGTCAGGCTCATCTCTCATGTCTCAGCACAACAGGCTTATAAGGCTTATAAACTATAGTACTATCATGGCGAGTTTTTTTAAGGGTTGCGCGGACCCTGGTGGTGGCGCTGCAAAACTTGAGGTGTAAAATCCGATTTGGGTAGTCTTTAAGCGTCGGAAATTGGTGGTAGGGGCAAGAGGAGACTATTTTTTGGATTATTGCATCCAAAAAATGTCAATAAATATCGATTAAAACCTCCATAAGCTCTCTGCAAAAAGAAAAGAGTAAGGGTTGCCCGCATACATTAGATGTCGCCCCATTCGACTTCCACCATAAGAGTACCTATACTATAGTTTTTATATACAAAGCAACAGGTTCTGGCCATAAATATGTAATATGTATGTATGCCTGTGTGCGCTTGTGCACCTCTGTCTGCTAATGCATACCATAAACCATACCCATATGGCTCTGTGGCTGGCATTATCTGGCTCTGAGCTGAGAAAAGTATTGCACAAGAGGTTATAGAAGAGAATCATTCTTCTACTAATACATTCAAATGTATTTCCATGAGGTCTGAGTTTGCTTCTGAGGTAGACCCACCCTTGATCAATACCTGTAAACTATTTTTCAATTGACAATCTAATCTTTAACAACAATCTGATCTAATGAGCGGCAAACATGTTAAACTTATTTTCTTACTTCAAACAATTTGCTGTAAAAAAATAACAAATTTTCATTTTTGGACTTGAATACCTTTTCAAAGGTATGTATAAAATTTGTGCTTTTGCCATCGAACACTTCACCGAATATGCTCAGCGTAACCTTTTTCACGATCGTAAAGAATCCGCTGCCGCGCTTGTCCACAATTCTACAGCTGAAACGGTGGATTAGCGGAAACCTCCTATCTATTCCAGGTAGTAAATGCTTTAACTAGTAAGCATAGAATTTACTAGAAGTCGTATGCATAAAATCATAGTAAATACTTGAAAACTAGTATTTACTGGAAGAAATAGTATTTACTTGCCGCGGATGAATTTATTTAGTAAATACTTTGGGGAGAGTATAATAACCGGGGCGCCGAGAAATGATAACGGATTTTTGTAGAACACGGCAATACAAGCATTTTTTACTATGGGAGGGAGGGTCTATCTCCCTCCGTTTAGGCGGTAGGGGCAATTTAAAATATATGTACGTTAAATGAAAAACAAATAATTAAAAAATAACGGTAATACTTACAACTAAGTTTTATACAGTTTTTTAAAGCCAACACATCTGTCTATTAGCCAGTTTTTGAATCAAGTCAAAACTATGCATATTTTTTGAAAAAAATTGTTTTAAACTAAAAATTTGGGCAAAAAATAGTTAAAAATAAGGTTTAAAGTGTAATTTTTCAAAACTTTAACATTATCTACAGTTATTTTTTTTTTAGAATTCATTGCTTTTATTTATTTTTGATCAAAAACTGAAAACTAGATGATTTCATGTCTTCGAGTTCTTGAGAAAATTAAAAATTACCAAAAAAAAAATATTTTAATTAAATTATTTTTTCCTTGCTTGAGTATTTATGTACATAGTCTTATTTTGATAGTAATAATCGAATATGGATTAAGATATACCTAGGATAAATGAATTTTTGCAGCTTATTTAAATTCAAAAGAAACTTTGCATGCACCCCACCCCACCTTGCACCCACCCCAAATCCTATAGTGAGCCCAAGCAGGGGGGTTGCATCACCCATTAACACCTCGGTGTGGCATACACCCAACCTCGCACCCAAGGCCGTAGCCAGACAAATATTTCGGGGGGGTTATGTTTTCTGAAAAATATCTTTTCACCTTTTATGTTGTAAAATATTGAGGGTAATAAAAAATCTTAGATTTCAAATTTCAGTTATATTTAATGAGTAGTATTTATATGTATGTATACATACAACGGAAAAAGGTAAAATAGGTTAAAGAAGGAACAACAAAGAGTAAGCAAAAATTAACATTATTTTACATAAGTATATCTAATCGCTTGGCCTTTTTTACTCCAAAAACATCAATCACTTCGTCAGTATTGATTTCGATATGTCGATGAATTGACATTAACGCTAATCCAGTTAACCGTTCTTCACCCGTGGAATTTCTTAAAAATGTTTTCAGTCGTTTCAGCGTCGAAAACGTTCTTTCAAGAGAGCATGTTGATACTGGTAAAGTTGCCAAAATTTTTAAAAGTTTATGTATATCCTTACTGCAGTCTCCAAGAGCTGTTATAGCTGTCTTTGAACGTTGGCTTTCTTCCTGTTCAAGACATTTTATCTTCCACATCATAATATCAGCCTTAAACGTGTCCCAATCCAAAAATCTTTTATAAAATTGGAAGTTTTCTGCGTTAAATTTTTCTTCACTTTTCCCAAGTACTGAAGGTATCAAAATATACAGTGATGATAGGAAAGACTTATGGTTCTCAAACCGCATTTTAAGCTGAGTTATGAAATCATCTAGCAGAGGAATCATAACAACTATCCTAAAATAATTTTCAGGATCTGAGGTGTTTACATTGGCTCGGTGCTGCTGCCTCAATGCTGTTCGTGGAGTTTTTAAAGTTTCATTTTCATCCACAATATTTAGAAGGCCTTGCGCAGCGTCAAAGATATCTTTGAATTCAGCAACAACATTTTCTCGAATATGTTTGCTTCTATTATTTTCTTTAGAATTGGTCTCTACTCCTGTCGGAAAGGCTTGCAGTCCGAATCAAAGTTTTTGTTATAACCAAAAGAATAAATTATCGGATTGTGAGTCACTTTCTTCTTGAAGAACGTCAACGTTTTTCTGCCGCCCACTTTCCAAGCTGCTTCGCTGGTAGAGGCTTTTCGTTTTGTAATTAGAGCAGAATCTGAAGTTTGCTTTTTATTCTTTTCAATTTAAAAAAAATATGTATTTGGTTGTCTTTTGATGTGAATATTATAGTCATTGTCTTTTGATAAAAACAATCACTATTATAATTATACACAAGTCAGTGTTCAACAAATAATAGGTACTTTATTTGAAGGGTCGAGGTTTCAGAAAATTCAACATGAATTCCTAGAAATTTCACATTTCACCTAGATTAAAGTGTTGAAAAATTCAAATTCAATTATGGTGTGGATAGTGAATGATTTAATATTTTTCGATATTTGAAAAACAAAATTGATAAAGGATTTCGGGGGATTTAAAGAAAGATTTAGATTAGATTATATTATTTATTACATAAAAAACAAACACTAAGGTTTACAAAATTGTTCAATCAAATCGTTGAATTTTTACATAAATAGATTTGATAATGGCTATGGCCTTAGCCGTCTGCCAGGATTTAATATATATGAAGCTGTAGATCGCTGCATCCGAAGTTGTTTTTTCATTTAGAATTGCAGCTCTCGAAAAGTATCAATGATATTGGAAAAAGAAAAAAAAAACCAGAACAGTATTGTTGTCATATAAATCCAAGGCTTATACCCTTTAGTATATGCACTAAGCAGTTCATATCTACTTTGTTTTTTTACTCTTTATAATAATTTGTTGTTATGCAAATTAATGGCTTTAGAACATGAATTTAAAAAAAATAAAAAACATCGCCTCTCGAGTTGAAAAAATCTAATTTTTCTATGTACTTTTTTTTTGGTACCGTTAGGTGATCCAAAGTTATAACGGTATAAAGTTTTGTGAGTTTTGTTTTTATGTTTCATGGTTAAAAACGCTTAGTAAAAAAAAAAAAATAAGGAACATCGCCTCTAGAGTAAAAGACGCTCTTCACGATACAATTTTTTGTTTTTTATTTTTACCGTTAGTTTCGTCTATCTGCACGTCTAAACAAAAAAATAATCTGAAAAGTTTAAAAACCCATTAAAAACAAATATAACGGGATAAAATTTTTAAAAAGTAGCGGACATCGCCCCTGGGAAATTTTTTGCCCAACATTTTGGTGTTTAAAATTTCCCAATTTCATTGATACTTTTCGAGAGCTGCAACTCTAAAAGAAAAAAAAGAAAAAAAATGCAGCGATCTTCAGCTTCATTAATATATACGTAGTTTTTGAATATAAATTAACTTAAACACTACTAGGACCATGATATCATAAAAACCTCAATTCCACGTCTGCAATTTTTATACGAACTCGTTAATTATGGCATACCGGTAATTATTAGCAGATTTTAAATATTTATAAAGGCTTTCCTAATTAGCTCCATTTAATATACACTTCGATTGTTCCATGATGATTAATGGTAAGTGTAACACAACCGAAATACATAAATCTAAGTTCTTTGAACACGGGACAGATAGACAGAAAATGGAAACAGCCTTCTTTGGCTTTAAGGGTATGTTGCCCATGCAAATAATGGTTAGGTGATGTGAAATTGAAATATATCTTCTAAGTTTCACGATATATTTAATTAAAATAAAATGTATTATTTAGTTATAGAATACAGCTAATTGGCAAATGTTAAATTTTTTTATCAGTTCAAATGTTGATTCAAAGTTACCAAATTAGTACTCACTTTTTGAAAGCTGTAAAACCTATTCAACATCTATTATATTTTATTATTTTTGTTGTTGTTTATCAAATCAGATTCAATTTACAAAACAGAAATTGTAACCATAGGTTTTATAATTTAAATTTTAGAAAAGAGGTTTATTTTGCGTTTTTTAACAACGAATTCTCTTAAACACGCACACAAAGAAGTTTGAAGTTCAGAAGAAATCCACTGCAGTATCAGCACCAACTCTCTTTGTCTCTCAAAAGTAAGTATCGCACATGCGCTCTCATATACATAGGTAGTTAATTTCTGTATAGGTTTCTTGTACTTGACTTCAATTTTTTTTTTACAAAATTTTGAGGTTTTTTGTAAGTACATACTTTTTTCTAAAAGTCGGGAACAGTAAAAATATTTTTATATTTTCTTTATAATATTCAAAGAAATCTTTTACGAATTGTGGCCTTACATTTTATGTGTCACTACTATTTGTCCAGATATTGGTGATCAAAGACAAAAGTCATCTTTTCGATTCAACATCAAAAATTTCTACTCAAAAAAATTAAAGGATAACAAAAAATCAAATTAAAGATGAATAAACAACTTATCTGACGTCTTTTATTTATTTATTCATTTATTCAGTAGCAGTAATTAAAATACATATACAATTTAACAATTTTTTTTAGAGATTTACGATGTATACAATTCCATTACAACTATAATCTATGTAATATATAATTACAACAAAAAATTTTTTGACGAAAAACTAAAATTTTAATTAAGGGAAAGCTACAAACAAAAACCCTCATACAAAACTTAAGGGTAAGTTTCCTTTGCATTTTGATGGTAGAGCGCTAACTAATTGTTACATAATTCTGTTATTTGTGAAGTAAATTTGTTGAAATTTGGTTTTTATGTAGGTAATAGATATACTCACTTACAGGTATCATTATAATTGTATAAATAACAAATTCAATACTTTTACGAGAATAAGGAGTGATTTATTTTCGTGAAAATGCGGGGCAGCTAAAGTAATTAACTTTTTATTTATTTGATTTGGTTTTATGAGAACACATAATATTTTATAATATATAGGCTTAACAAAAAAAAAACTTGAAAAAAATGGTTGAATATATATCACTTTGAACGAACGTTTTTAACTATAACTTTTCCATTTTTTACTTTTTTTCAATGAAATAAAAGAAAGATAGTAGAATATCACTCCATGCATTCAGATACTGTTTGAAATAATTTATAGTTTGTTTAAAGGTGTGTTTTAATAAAAAATATCAATATTACCATTTTGTAACTTCAAAATCGTGGGGCTTTTCAGTTTTAACTTTGATATTTCTGATGTTCATTCATTAGTCTATAGAATTATACACCATATATGTAGGCTTTACAAAAAAAAAAAATATTTTAACATCAGAAATAGCAAAATATTATATATTATATTGCAACACTCCCATATCAACATTTTTTGCTGGATTATTTTTAACTTCCCATAGGGAGTTATTGTAATCGGTCCGATTTGTCAAATTGAAATTTTTGACATTTCTCGACGTTTCAAGGTCCCTAGAGCCTATATCAATCATTTGTAGAGAGATGTCTGTGTGTGCGTGTGTACGTACGTTCGTACGTCCGTATGTTCTGGTACCATTTTTCGTCGTCGATATCTCAAGAACGAGTAGAGATATGGACTTGAAAAAGTGAAAATTTTGGTTGGGCTCAAATATCTCAGGAACAAACAATGCTATTGACTTGAAATGAATTTTATTCGACATATTATGACGTCATATAAATTTGATATGAATTTGGAAAAAAATCAATATACCGTTATTTTTTAAAATCAAAAAAACTCAAAAAAAAAATTTTTATAACTCGAATATCCTAAGATGGAAAAACGATATTAACTTTAAAATAATTTTATTTTACGAAAAATGTTGTTTTTGACTACTGGTGAAAATTTCAAAAAAAATCAATGGACAGTTTTTTTACAAAAAATTAAAAACTACAAAAAATTCTACCAAAAATTGGTATAAATTGTCTTTAGACTCAAATTTCTCAAAAACGGGTAACGATATTGACTTCTTGTTTGTTTTATTTTCTACATAACATAATTGTTAGCAACTGATAAAATTTTGACAAATATGGAATGGACAGTTTTTTAACAAAAAATCAAAAACTGTTAAAAATTCTAAAGAAAAGTAGTTACAATTGTATTTCAGCTCGAATATCCTGAGAACGAACAACGATTGTGCCTTCTAAAATATTTTATTTTATACATAGTACAATTTTGTATGAACGGTTACATTTTGACAAATATCTAATTGACACTTTTTGACAAAAAATATAAAAAAAAATAAACTAGAAAGTGGTAAAATTGGTTTTTCGACTCGAATATCTTGAGAACGAGCAATGATATTGACTTTGCCATTAGGTATTTAATTTTATACATAATAAATTTTTTTACAACGGATATATATTTGACATATACTTAAATGTGCATTTCGTAAATTTCTTTAAATAATTAAAATGCTTTTCAATCTTAAAATAATGATTGTTTAAATTTAACAGCTAAAGTTTGTTTCGCAGAAAATTTGGTTATTTGAAAAAAACTAAATATAAAGTTTTCAAGATCACAAATGGGAAGTTATCAGTGTGGGTCGCACCCAGCCTCTTTTTAAATTATTTAATTTATAATTATGAATTTTACAATTGGTTTATTAGAGCATTATCAGATAAGTTACAATTTTCATAAAACTTTATTTTTGCAATATTTATGAGAGTGTCAAAAAAGTTGATATTGGTTAATTCATGTAGTCTCTGGGTTGTGTAATAGCGTGGCAAATTAAGCATAATTTTTAGTATTTTATTTTGACATCTTTGAAGTTTTAATATATATTGTACAAACTCATAAATGTTTGGTACAAATAATCTTGTCATTTTTGCTTTACTTGCAAAATATATAAATTTTCATTTTTTGTAAAGAGAGCTCCTGTGTGACCGATTGATTTTAATGGTTCACCAGACGAAATACGAACTTTTGTCTGTTTTTTGTTTTGTATGCATATTCCCACGTTAGCGTGGGATAGAGAAAATATCACACAGTAGCTCATCGAATAATAAGCTTTGTGCATTAATCTATGTCTGAATAAAATCATTATAATTTCACCTTTCAAGAAGTTCAGTTGTTTGATTTCGTACATTTTGGCGACCGTGACAGGACACAACTAAAAGAATTTAGTGTGCCTGAATTTTATTAACATTTCAAAAAAAAAAAAGTGTCAGTTATTCAGTTTACATTGATTGTGTTATTCTAACCAAGATCATAACAATTTGTGTGTGCTGTGTCAATTAACTTTATAATCATATTCCTACCTTAAAAAATAAAAAAATAAAATATTATTTAACGCAATTATCATGGCTCAATCGCTGAAAGAGCTCACTGACCTTCAAGAGAAAATTGGAACCGAGATCTGCGTTCTTTCTCGCAACTATAAGAAGGATGGTAACGATCGGAAAACGGTTACAAAACTACAGGAGAGAAAAGAAAAGTTGGAGAACTTTTGGGACTATTTCGACACCAACGACAGTGAAATTCGCGATAAGTACTCAAACCAGCTACAACATGAGTATTTCACCAAGGAATATTACGAAGAGTTTCGTAAGGTTTACGAAGCAGTGAAGTTGGACATAGTCACTCGGTTGACAAGACTGCAAGAGCCGGGCGCAGAGCAGATCCAGGAGGAGCCACCAGCAGCACCGCCATCACGATTACTGTTCTCACCACCACCAGCAGTGCCAACTAAGATTAATCCACCTGAAATCAAACAACGGCTTGAGCATTTTAAAGCCTCTAAGCCAAACACGCTGTCCCCAGGTGAAAGGTTCAAGGTGCTCTCGAAGTACCTCCAAAAATCATTGGATGATTGCTCACCAGAGCTAAAGGGCACCGAACCCCAAATGTTTGAAGTGAGAGTTTCAAACATAAAGGAAAACTTTGAGTACATTAAAATATTATATCAGCGGCTGGATGGTGATCTTAATGAAGAAGACATTGAAAATTATTTTCATCTACAACAGCAGCTAGAGTTACGATTGATGCGGCTTCCAAATCAGCCTTTATCTTGCACATCATTGAAACTGCCGAAAATTGAATTGCCAAAATTCGACGGGAATTATCTCAAGTGGCGTCAATTTTATGATCTACTAGAAAACCTGGCGAACTCCGTTTCGCTCCCAGATGGCTTTTCTCTTGAAATGTTTCCCGAATTTTCTTTGCTATAAACTTCACGGACCTTGAGACCTTTCCAACGAATGCAAAACCGTGGAAATCGGTTCGTGCGTTCTGGAGTTATAGCGTCAGGAAGGTAAACCCGACTTATTTTTATATAGTAGATTTTTCAATTTCACTATTGACAATTAAATTGATTTTTGTAACTTATTATTAGAGCTGGTTAGGTTGTTAGGTATATTGTCTGTAAGTGAGAACCCCATTATCTTAGATACAATGAAAATAATAAAATACAAATTTCAATATAAATAGCTTTCCTGAAATCTTGCAAAAAAAAACTATACAAAGCATTGCACCACGTGTTGTTGAAAAATGTTGTTGAAAAAGAAATTCCAACGTGGCGCCATCTATGAGAAGTTCACAATAGATGGTCCGACAGTTTTCTGTAAAAAATCTGATTTAAGGCGCCATCTGTTTGAGACTTATGAAACTTACGATTAATAACAAACATCAACATTGACAATCAGTTTATTGTTAATTATAAATTATTAAGACCATTAATCGAAATATAAACTATCCTATCATCTAAGTTGGACCAAATTACGTATATATGCCAATTTTCATGAATATCTGTTTTTGAGTTTTTGAGTTTATTCGGAACATACACAGTGACACGGATTTTTTATATATTAAGATTCAAGCCAATGATCCTTGAGCAACCAATATCACTTGCCCAAAAACTCTATTTTCTGCGATCTAATCTGACCGGAGAAGCACTCGGACTAATTCAAGGATTTCCAGCTACAGACAACAATTTTGAAGCAGCTTGGCAGACGCTTATGGATAGATACGACAACAAACGGCTTCTTTTGTCAGCCCAACTAGAAAAACTTCTGAGTCAACCATCATCATCTGGAACCGCCTCAAGTTAAAGGAAACTACACGACAACACAAAGGAAGAAATTCAAGCACTCATCAATCTTGGTTTCCGCGCTCATGACTGGGATCCTATTGTAGTTCACCTAATGCTTAAGAAAGTGGACAAGGAAAGCAGAACACTTTTTGAGCAATCGTTAGATGATCCAAGAAGCAGTCCTTCCCTGAAAGAGCTGCTTAAATTTATTGAATCCCGGTTTCAAACCCTTGAAACAATAGGCAATACAGACGAGAGAAGGAAGCCAGCATCTGTAGTAGCAGCCAAAGTTGATGGCTGCCTAATGTGCAGCTCAAATAGCCATAAAATATTTAATTGTAAATCATTTCTTTCTCTTTCAGGTGGTGATCGTGAGAGAACTGTTCAACGGCTTGGAATTTGCCGTAACTGCCTTAAACCAGGACATGCCTTCAACGCATGCCAGTCTAGGGGATGCCTGAGTTGTAATGGCAAACATAATACCCTCTTGCACTATAAAAGGGATTCCAGGCAATCTTTTAAAACCAAACAAGCTAATAATCAAAATCATTCCATAGGTGGCCAGCAGCAGCAAACAGCTCAAAGGGGGGAAGTTCCATCAAATAATTCAATTAATTATTTTACTCATTCCACAGGTAGCCATCAGCAGCAACCAACTCAAAGGGGGGAAGGTCAATCAACATCAACCAACCATTATACGATTTCCAATGCAGCAACTTGTTGCAAAGGAAAGCCACGGCAAGTTTATTTAGCAACGGCATTGGTTAACATCAGGTCGGCATGCGGAACATGGGTTCCTTGTCGTGCCTTGCTAGATTCAGGATCCCAAATTCATTTTGTGACTACTGCCTTTGCACAAGCACTGGGTCTCCCGAAGCACCGATCGGAAACCTCAATAAGTGGCATATGAGGACATGGCACACAAACACAATTTGCAATAGCACTCACGCTGGAATCAAATAATTCAAGTTTCAAGGCAAGTATTGAAGCAACTATACTAGCTAGGATAACAGATTACCAGCCACGATGTGAAGTTCCATCACAACATTGGGATATTCCGTCGCATATTCAGTTAGCTGATCCAGGATTCATGTCTAACCAAAAAATTGACATGCTTATCGGTGCCGAGTTGTTTTTCGATCTTCTTCTTCCAGGGGAAATGACTGTTGGACCTCAACTTCCTAAACTCCGGAACACTAAACTAGGATGGATTGTCGCTGGTGGAGTTCAAGCTACAAGCCACATTGCTATTTGCACTATTGCCACAAAGCCATCTCTATCCTCATTAGAGAAACTTGTGAGTAGGTTCTGGGAGAACGAGACGCATGATACTCCAATCAAACGGATGAGCAATGAAGAGCATAACTGTGAGGAATTTTTCAACTCAACCACTACAGTTCTTCCAAATGGAAGATTCATGGTAAGTCTTCCGTTCAAAAAAGGTCCATCTTGTTTGGGTGCATCTCTGGAAAGGGCACGAAATAGATTTTTTACTTTAGAACGACGGTTTGAAAAGGATAACACATTGCGTGACCTCTACTCTCAGTTCCTAGTGGAATATGAAGAATTGGGCCATATGAGTCCCATTCAAGATTTTGAGATCTCACAAAATCATTACTTCATCCCGCATCATTGTGTGTTGAAGCCAGAAAGCTCCTCAACAGCATTGCGTGTGGTCTTTGATTGTTCAGCAAAAACAACATCTGGAGTTTCTCTCAATAATATTCTAGGTGTAGGACCAACAGTCCAACCTGACCTGTTTTCAATAATCATTAATTTCAGATTAGAAAGATATGCATTTACAGCCGATATAAGCAAAATGTACCGACAGGTTCTAGTAAAGCCAGAAGACAGAGCCTTTCAGCTTATTCTTTGGAGACCTCAAAGCAATCAACCTCTCAAGGCATATAAACTAAACACATTGACCTACGGATCAGCTTGTGCTCCATATTTAGCAACCAAATGTCTTGTCCAGCTTGCAGACAATTATCAACAGTTGCACGAAAGAGCATCCCAAACTATACGTGAAAATATTTACGTTGATGATCTACTTGCTGGAGCGGACACAGTTTCAGAGGCCAGAGAACTACTTGAAAACATAACACTTCTTCTAGGAAAGGGTAAATTTGAATTAAGAAAATTCTGCTCTAATGATAACAACATTCTCAAGAATATTCCTGATGCACATAAAGAAAGGTTAGTAAGATTCCATCAGTCTGACGTAATCAAAACCTTGGGATTGATTTGGAATCCAACACTCGACCAATTTGAATTTGGATTTAACTCAGACAAATTCACTGCACCTAAGACACCTGTAACACGCAGGACTGTCTTGTCAGACCTCGCACGATTGTTTGATCCTCTAGGTTTGTTAAGTCCAGTTATAATGCTTGGCAAACTCTTTTTACAAGACTTGTGGAAAACGGAGTTCTCATGGGATGACGAGCTTCCCATGGACTTGACAGAGAAGTGGAACAGGTATGTAAATCAATTCTTTGATTTAGAAAACATAAGCATACATTGTAATGTGCCCATTGCCAAAAAGAACCGAACTACATGCGTTCTCGGATAGTAGTATGTCTGCCCTTGGAGTATGTGTCTACGTCAGATGCATAGACGAATCAGGTAACATCTATGGTAAGTTACTTTGCTCGAAATCTCGGATTGCTCCAATGAAGGCCGTAACAATCGCTCGTCTTGAACTTCAAGCTGCAGAGCTCTTGGTTGAGCTGGTAAGGAGAATACTCAAGACATTTAAGAAGTATGTTCATAAAATAGCATACTACACGGATTCAACAACTGTGCTGGCTTGGATTAATTCACCTTCTTATGTGTGGGATACATTTGTGGCAAATAGGGTAGCTAAGATCCAAGCTGAAACTCAAATGTCACAATGGCATCATATCAAAGGAGAAATTAATCCAGCTGACTTAATAACGAGAGGATGTACTCTCGCGGACCTTTCATCATCATTGACATGGTTTGAAGGCCCATTTTTTCTTAAACTAGATGAATCATGTTGGGAGCCAAGTAAGTACACCATTCCACAGGTGGTTCCAGAATTGCGAAAAAATAAAACGGCATTGTTCACTGCAGCTCACGATACAAATATTTTGAACACTGTTAATCATAGAAACTTTCTATACATTGCAGAAAATATTTTCATATTGTAGCAGATTCTTACGAAACGCTCAAAAGCCCAACCTCCTCAGAAGGAGTAGCATCCTTTCGGCTGATGAACTGCGTGAAGGAACCCGCCTTCTCATAGTGTACACTCAACGCATGGCCTTTCCAGAAGAATACAAAGCTTTGAAAGACAATGTAAGTACAAGTTCTCAATCAAGCTTGGCAACATTAACGCCCTATTTTGATAAAAAACATAACTTGATTCGAGTGGGAGGTAGACTAGCAAATTCTGCTCTTTTGCCGGATGCAAAAAATCAAATTCTTTTACCTAAGAACAACATAGTCACAAGGTTGTTGTTGGAGCATTTACATAGAAAAAACTTACACATATCCCATAGGGCCCTGATAGCAATCTCTCGACAAGAATATAGGATACCAAGCATTGGAAGAGAAGCAAGATCAGTGATCAGAAAGTGTATCATATGTGCTAAGTCCAGACCAGCATCCATAACACAGCTAATGGGCGACCTACCAATGGAAAGAGTAACACCATCTCGTCCATTTTACTACACAGGGGTTGATTTTGCTGGTCCTATAAAATCACATTACAAAATCAGAGGTAAGACTCCTTCAAAATCGTATCTAGCAATTTTCGTATGCTTTTCCACAAAAGCAATTCATATAGAAGTTGTTGGAGATCTCTCTACAGAGTCGTTCATCAACTGCCTTAAAAGATTTGTAGGCAGACGTGGATTGTGTCACACTATTTTCTGCGATAATGCGACCAATTTCGTCGGCGCAAGCAACAAGCTCAAGGAGCTTAAAGAAGTTATGCAATCAAAGAGAATGGAATCAGCCATTCAATCATCATGTATTCAGACGGGAATTAATTGGCAATTTATTCCTCCTCGGTCTCCTCACTTTGGGGGACTCTGGGAGTCAGCTGTAAAATCAGCTAAAGGATTGTTGATTCGACACTTGGGTGAGGCTTCGTTAACATATGAGGAGCTCACCACAATCACAGTTCAAAAAGAAGCAATACTTAATTCAAGGCCTTTAATGCCAATTTCATCGGACCCAAATGATCTAGAAGCTCTCACCCCCGGACATTTTTTGATAGGAGCACCACTTCTTTCCATAGCTGAGCCGGATGTCACTGATAAAAAAGTAAGTTCCCTCAATAAATATCGACAGATCCAGCATGTTCAACAATCATTCTGGAAGAGATGGTCGGGTGAGTACTTACATCTCTTACAACAACGAGCTAAGTGGAAAACTGAATCCCAACACTTAGAGCCAAATACTCTCGTTTTGTTGAAGGAACCCAATATGCCACCAACAAAATGGAAGTTAGGACGTATGACAGAAGTCATTAAGGGAAATGATGGATTGGTTCGAGTTGCCAACATCAAGACCAATGGAGGAATTCTCCAACGAGCTATCCATAACTTGTGTCCCCTGCCGGTAGAAGAAACAGATAAAACAGATTCTCCACCAGATCATGCAAAGAAGCCACCTCTACAAACTGATGGAGAACCGAATAAATGTCCAACATCACGAAAACTCAGAAGCGGCAGAGTTACAACGGGATCTTTACTAGTATCAATGTTCATCGCACTCTTTATTGCGCCAGCTAGCTCAACATACATAGACAACGACGTAATGATAAACCAGCTCGATAACGCAGTCGGAATCTACTTCGAAGACATTGGAACACTGCGTGTTGTTAATGATTTTTGGAGCGTTTACGTTTATTTCAATCTTACCAATTATTGGTTAGAATTGACTGAAATTAAAACATATTTAAATGAATTGGAACGCGCTTGTGCTGCAGATAAATCAGAGAGGATATACTATTGTCATGAGACTATCGACATTTTTCGACAAAGAGTAGCTGTCATTGACCAAAACACCGAGTTCATTAATGGGTTTAACACCTCAAGCCGGACAGTGATTCGACATCGCAGATCTCCATTCGATTTTGTTGGTAGTGTGGCACATAGTTTGTTTGGTATCCTCGATCAAGAAGAGGCTCAGCACATCCAAAATCAGATTGACCTAGCAAATAAACATGAAATTCACTTATCTGCTCTTATTAAAAAACAAAGTTCTATTTCAGATTCAACAACAAATATTTTGAGACGCAATACAATGGAAGTGAGAAAGCAATTCCAGACATTGAACACATATCTGGTTAGAACATTTAATGCAATTGGCAAACAACAAGATGGCATTGGCATGAATCAACACTTTGTTTCCCTTACATCATATTTAATTATGGTTTTAATAAATTTTCAGAGCACTCAAGACATTCTACTTGATGTCATACTGGATTTGAATCATGCTAAAATCAATCCACAGCTCATCACACCAAAGCAACTTAACGACCAGCTGCAGATTGTTCAGGGAAATCTTCCATCAACCTTAAGATGACCTAATCTTTCAGTGTTGGACATGTTCAAAATCGTAACAGTCAAAGGACGGACACTAAAGGATTCGATCGTTTTTGAAATGCTGATACCATTAGCACAAGATCAAGAATTCCAGGTGTTTAATCTAATTCCTTTGCCTATCAATCACAACAACATGAGTCTTCTAGTGGATACATCTAAGCCGTACCTTGCAGTTACATTAGCAAGAGACAAATTTTTTGGACTAACGGAACATGAGTTCTCATCATGCAAGCCTATAGCCGCGAGAAACCATCTGTGCACTCAGGTTGTCCCGACTAATATTCATCAACACAATTTGCAAGTCTGTGAAATGGCCCTACTGAACCATGAAGATAACGCATTGACCGATTGCATCTTGAATGAAATACCACCTCAAAATCGGTGGCTCGCACTCAAGCAATCTAATAGTTGGTTATTTTCATTGATAACTAATTCAACAGGTTTTCTCATTTGCAACGGAGTAACGAGCAGCATATTCTTATCAGCCAATGGAGTGATAGAGTTCAAAGATATGTGCACTCTCAAAATAGGAAACACCATCATAAACGGACACTCAAACTTCAAAACTACCATTGCCAAGTCGTTCATACCAAGTCTAAAAATCAACAACTGGATTGGAACCCGTAACCTGTCAAAAGACCTTGTCCCCCCTTTGACGGTAAGCACTATTGATTATGACCAATTTAAAAATCTTTCACAGGAAATAGAAGACCTGAAGAAAGACCTGACATCACCTGCAGAACCCCAATTGAACATCCATGATTACCATCATTATGGTTTGAGCTCTTTGCTGGTGGTGACTACTATTGGAATGATAATCACTTATTGCCTACGGCAGAGAAGGCCAATTCCAACACCAAGAAGAACAGTTCCTCGCTTTGAAGCCACCTTATAAATTGAAGGTTAGGAACCTCCAAGGAGGGGTGTATGTACAAACTCATAAATGTTTGGTACAAATAATCTTGTCATTTTTGCTTTACTTGCAAAATATATAAATTTTCATTTTTTGTAACGAGAGCTCCTGTGTGACCGATTGATTTTAATGGTTCACCAGACGAAATACGAGCTTTTGTCTGTTTTTTGTTTTGTATGCATATTCCCACGTTAGCGTGGGATAGAGAAAATATCACACAGTAGCTCATCGAATAATAAGCTTTGTGCATTAATCTATGTCTGAATAAAATCATTATAATTTCACCTTTCAAGAAGTTCAGTTGTTTGATTTCGTACATATATGTTTTCGTACAATCAAACCAAACAGGGGCACCATACAAAAGTATCGCTTGAAAGATTGTTTTAAACATAATTAGTTTATTTTCTTTACTGAGTTTGGATTTTGTGCAAATGAGAGGATTTCTAATTATGAATTCAATAGTGGTATTTATATGTTTTTGGAAATTCAGTTTTTTATCAATTATAATACCGAGATATCTACAATGCTCGGACCAATCAATATTTACAGAAACTAACTGATGTTGAACGTTTCCCGGTGAAAAACATTCTTTGCGGTGTCGAGTGAACCAAATAGCTTGTGTTTTCCAGGATTAATTTTAATTTTCCATTTGAAGAAATAACTTTCCAATTGGACTAGAGAAAATTGCAATTTTTGGTGGACATCTAAGTATGTAACACCAGAAAAAAAATAGCCGTTCTCCAAGAAAAGGCAAGTTAGAAACGAAGATACTAAAAAGGATGGGACCAAGGACAGATCCTTGGGGCACACCAAATTCAATATTTTGCACAGAAGATCTATTGTTTTGCACTTTAACTAAAAATTTTCTACTGTTTAAAAAGCTTTGAATAATTTTGATTATTGGGATTGAAAAATTTAGCATATACAGCTTATGTATCAAAGCGTCATGCCACACTGTGTCAAAAGCTTTAGCAATGTCTAACAGTATCAAACCTGTCGATTCCTTTGACAAAAATTTTCCAGTGACGTGTTTTTTGATCCTTACAATTTGTTTATTTTTAGTTTTTCTTGTATTATTTTTTCTAATAACTTACTAAGGCAGTTGAGTAGGCTGATAGGTCTGTAGCTATTGACATCGTCCTTAGGTTTGTCAGGCTTAGCAATAGGTATAACCATAGCTGTTTTCCAGCATAAAGGAAAGTAGCATGAATTTAGACATCCATTAAATATAGCAGTTAAGTATTTATTCCAGATAGAGGAAGGATAACAAAAAATTGTGAAATTAAAGTTGAATAAACAACTTATGTGACACGTACTTATATGTATGTAGGTATACCCACTATTGATTAACTTACAAAAATAAAAATATGAAAATGCAGGTGTTTTATTTTTTGTATATAATATATAACTGGTCTCTTTCCAATGAACTGTTTTTGTTGTTTTATTTGAATCAATCTAAATATCTAACTCATATGAAGCAGTTTGATACCACTGAACTACCTATTGTATATTTAAATAATAGACAAATTAAATTTGTTGATGTTGTCATGAATCTTGGTTTTAAGATAAACAGGTCGCTCTCCGCAGTGGACCATATTAACTACGTGATAGGTCCGAAATATGCGGGCTTACGAAAGCTTTGGTTGTCTTCAAGCTTCACCCCAGTCAACACAAAGCTAAGGCTTATCAAAACACTGTTTCTACCTCTCATCGACTACTCAACAACGGTGTACTGTAAACTTGACTCCCATCCTAAATACAAGCTGCTTGTAGCTTTTAATGATACAATTAGATATGTAGACTTCGTCGATACAATCACATATCGCACTACCATGCTCTTGTACTTGGTTGCACTTTTCAATCAGCATACCTCTTCGAAAAATTCAATTTGCGTACCTATTCCAACAGAACCCGGAATTTTATTGTGTCCACTTTTAAATACTTGAACTCTTCGCGCCTCTTCTTCGTCCATGCTACCAGACTTTGGAATCCACTTCCCAACATGATAAGCTCTCAAAACTTTAAAAAGTCTGCATTACAATTTATGTAAATAATCCACAACAATATTCTTGCCGCTTCATTCTTCTCCTACTCTTCTGTTTTTCTATTCTTCAATCTCCCAATTTTTCAATCTTCAACTCTGCAATCCTCTTCTCTTCTCTTTTTTTGTGTCTTTTGTAAATATATTTTATTTTTTTTTATTATTTTTTTTTTTACTTAAATTGTTACAATATTATAATGTTATTTATCTCTTCGGTTTATATAATTTCTATTTATTATTTACTATAATTGCTTTGAATCCACGAATTTCATGTACCTACTATATAAGTTGACAGTTGACAATTAAAGCCTGAGGATGGAACTTGATTTGTAATTACCTCAACTAAATTAATAATATATTGAATTGAATTGGAAAAAAAATTTAATGGATTGTGCTATTTTTGGTGATTGCGTAGTAGTGGTACCTATCTTAAAAAATAACTAAATTAATTGAAACTTAGAAATAGGTATAAATCTTAAATTTTTTTTTGTTTGTATTTAAATAATTTATTTACACCTTATTTTGACTTCATTTGAGTGGATACACATTTGTTTAAATTTAATTTTACATAAAACACTACATTTAACGCAAAACGATATAAACAAACACGTAACTAACCTGAATGCATTTCAGAGCCTATGCACTCCATCATCAGCAATCGCGACTAAGCTTAGTTGAGCAGCAACAACATTGACATCGGTACTTTTCTCTTTTAATTTTGTTTTTGGCACATTAGATTAAGTAGGCAAGACTCAATATTGCCGTTGTCTAAATTTAGTGCATTTTTATCTTTTTGTATGTAAAACGA
This sequence comes from Syrphus vitripennis, assembly GCA_958431115.1. Lineage (NCBI taxonomy): Eukaryota > Metazoa > Arthropoda > Insecta > Diptera > Syrphidae > Syrphus > Syrphus vitripennis. The sequence continues at coordinate 8,193,214 of OY288111.1, read as the reverse complement.
TTCAAATGCATCCAATCGTCTGTGGTAGTTTGAGTAGGGTTAAATTTTCAATGTTTATGTTGTTATGATTCTCATTTAAAATATGTGACGCAATCGCAGATTTTTGTGGCTGATTGAGACGGACACAATTCATATGTTCTTTGAATCTTGTCTCAATGCTTCGTTTTGTTTGGCCATAATATTTACGTTTGCAATCACCACATTCAATCATGTAAATCCCTGACTTACTCAAACAAGTAAATGACCACAGACGATTGGATGCATTTGAATCGTTTTACATACAAAAAGATAAAAATGCACTAAATTTAGACAACGGCAATATTGAGTCTTGCCTACTTAATCTAATGTGCCAAAAACAAAATTAAAAGAGAAAAGTACCGATGTCAATGTTGTTGCTGCTCAACTAAGCTTAGTCGCGATTGCTGATGATGGAGTGCATAGGCTCTGAAATGCATTCAGGTTAGTTACGTGTTTGTTTATATCGTTTTGCGTTAAATGTAGTGTTTTATGTAAAATTAAATTTAAACAAATGTGTATCCACTCAAATGAAGTCAAAATAAGGTGTAAATAAATTATTTAAATACAATTTATTGGACTTCATGCCGTTCAACGTCGAACCGTTATTTTTTTTGTTTCATCTCAGCGGACATTTTTTTTACAAAGATATAGAAAAAAAAATCATTCCCTTCTCTTTTTTGTCTAGTGTAGATACCTACATAGATAATAGAGTACATTTATTTTGTGTCATAAATTTCTTGGGTCACATAGGTACCTACCTACCTATCAAACCGTTTAGAGCAAAAGTTATAGATTTTTCAATTATGAATGTAAATAGGTACCTACCTATATATTCTGCCTTTACTGTTTTTGAATTCGAATAACGGCCCTTCCCGTTTAGAACATAATTTTTCGACCCTTACACAAAATTTTTCTTTCTTATGGGGTTTTCCATGGGTAAAATAAATCAATTTATTTTTGATCCAGATCAGTCAAAGATCAGATTTCCCCTGTTTTTGCATTCCATGGGGCAAAATAAATTGATTTATTTTCGAAATCTGCAGATCTGGATTTTTCCGCAGATTCACTCCTCTTGGCACTAATACTAATACAACTTTCAGCTGTTAGCTTGACTTGTTTTAGTTTTCATCTATTAAACAAATAAATTTAACAAAAATGGAAGGAATTTTAAATGAATTGGTAGATGCATCACCTTCATCTACTTCTTTTGAGAAAAATCAAGCGCTGAAGATTTTTTTGATATTGTTATATTCTGCTAAGGGTTCGCAATAAAAACTTATTTACTTTCTTTCTTAACTTCTTGTTATTACATTTTTAAAATAAAGCACACTTTACTTCAATTGAAATCACTTTTATTAATCACTGGCACAACAGTATGCAATACTTTACACGAACTTTATTCTTTCACTTTCAAAATAAACTGTGTCCAATCGGTAGCGCCATCAAGCTTATATAGGGAAATATCTGGTTCTGGTCTAGTCTCGAAAGCAATAGAAATCTCTAGAACCTGTATCTCGATATATAGATGGAATAATTACCCTTCGGGCTTCGACATTTATAAATGCTCATTCAAAGCTCAGTCAAAGCTCATAGCAGGTTGTTTTAAATCGCGAAGGTACTAGATGGCGCTGTCATCGCATTCGAGAATCGATATAGTTCGAATGTAAAAGTCGTTACATTATGATTCAAAAGTAGTTATCTAATCTTCTTTACAATATGATGAAAATTCTATTTCAAAAAGAAAACAAAAATCGGGTTAAAATTTTGTAAAGGATGTTGTAAATAAATATTTGTTTACAAGTTCACGAAGTTACACCGATACAATGACAAAAAAAAATCAGTTCCAATTGTATTCCATGGGCCACGAAAAAAAATCAATTTTTTGATTGAAATCTGGATTGCCCATGGAAAATCCCATTACTTTACTTTAGCTACTACCTAATTTGAATTTCAAAAAATCCCATCCAGCCTAAAAAAAAATTAAATGCCATATTTAAATACCTAAATTTTCATACCTAATTACATACCTATATTCCAACCTAAAATTTCAAAAAAACTCTCAAAACATACTTTTTACGTAATAATAATAGGTACGAGTACCTATCTAACTTGCCTATAAAGAATATTTTTTTCTTTTGCAATAAATTAGAAGAATTCATATGACGAACAAAAATATGTTCTTCTTGCATGCAAAGATGGCCGTGGCGCGATGGTATGCGTGGTCGCCTGTCAACCAAATGGTCACAGGTTCGATCCCAGCCGTAGTCCTATGTCTTGTTTTTTCCATTATCATTGATCATTGTTGGGCCGCTGGCTGGTTTACTCATTACATGTTGTTCAGGCATAACACTAACAACATGTGATTGAGTAAATACTAGTATGTCCAACAAATATGACAATGAACAAAATAATGCGAACTATAAAGGGACATAGATCTAAGACATGGCAATTTTTCCGATTTAGCCCAGCCGCCAACCTTGGAGATAAAATCTGAGACAACCACCACCTTCAGTCTCAGTACCTCGCGCCACACACACCTTTCCCTTCCCATCCTATCCTATCCTTCACGCCCGCGCTGTGTTGATACATAAATTCATTCGCTCCGACCAGTGTCCGTAGGTATTTTTTCTGCACATAATTGTATGATGTCTCTATAGCTAATTTTTTAAGAACGAAATAAATCTTTAACAAAAATGAAATTAAATTTTGATTCTGATTGTTATTACATGCTTGGGTAACTAGTACAATCGACATGATTTAATGAGAAATTGTTTTGTGTTAGAAGGAGGCGTACGATGAGTGGTGAGTTCAATTAATTTATTCAGCTATAAAATAGGGGCTGACGTCATAATATTTGCGAGACATTAGCCAAGGATGGCCCGGTTTCAGATAGCTCGGCTGAGGGTGGGTTCGCAAAGGATACCTTCTCCATCTCCTAGTGTCCAAACTTAAATTCAGATTAGGTAGGTTAAACAATTTGTGTTTTCATTTGATTTATTTGTGGTTTCGATTTGAAGTGTGTAGGTATAATGATAAACAAAAATAGGCATGTATATTTTAACGGGTCCGGTAGTAGTGCAAGATCCCACCGCTATCCGTCGAGCTAGAGTCGCGCGTGTGCAAGCATGCCTGCCGCACTTGCCTACCAGGACAACTTATCCTATGTCTGGGTGAGTGTCCCATGAAAAAATAGGTTAGAGTTTTGCGCTAAGTCGTATAGCGTTCACACTTTTCCGAATATTTTAATGAAACAAACGGATATCGATAGGAAATAGGATGGGTAAAATATTTCAGGAGCTTTAAAAAAAAAAAAATTAAAATTGGACCTAAAAATTAGCAAACAGATGGAAAAATCAAAAAAAAATTGTAGAGTGCTTGCAAATATGATGGGGCATATAGTAAATAATTTTTTTTTATTTTTTTTTTATTTTTTTTCTTAAGAAAATATATCTGCAAGATGAGTATCGGTTTTATTTTTTTTTATTTTTTTTATTTAATTCCAAAAAAAATCTTAAAAACCCATGAAAAATGAAGGAAATTTACTAAGTGGTATGAATGTTTTACTGGATATAACTTAATAAGATTAAAAGATAAAGAAGTCAAACTATCTTTTTTACAAAGCCAATAAATAGGTTTGTAATTACTTAACTTTTTTTTCAATTTTTTCAATTTTTTTTTTTTTTTTTAACAAAAAGTAAAAAAAACACTTTTTTTTCTTAAATATTTCTGGTTTGCACAGGGGCTTTTAGAATTATATTTTTTAATTTTTGTGAATAATTTTTTATGAAAGATTCATATATTCTGAAAAAAGTCTCGGTTTTGAAAAAAAAAAACTCATAGGATATATTTCAAAATGCAATTCAATATGACAATATTTGTAATACCATTGTAAGAGAACGACTGGCAATAGAATTCTGGCATATTTTTTTTATTTTTTTCTGGTATTTTGTTTATCCACTTTTCAAAAAAAAAAATAATTTTTCCGCTTACTATTTATTTAATTTTATTCTTAGAAAAGACGTCTATTTTGCATTTTTTAACAAAAAAATTCCTTGCACACGCACACAAAGAAGTTGTAGTTCCACAAAATTCCACTGCAATATCAGCGCTAAAGAAGAGAATTTCAAATAAATTTCGCCCGCCCGTTCGCTCTCACATATATTTTGTCTTGTTTTTTTTTTTGTGCTTGGCTAAGTTTTTTTTTATTTTTCTTTTCTTACCCGTCATCTTATAATTATTAGAAAATGTAAAAAAACCTGCTGTTAGAAATAATTTTTTTTCTAGATATATTTGATGCAAGGTCATGATTCATGAATGACAATTTGTATATGACGTAGCCACATGCAGAAGAATTTGATTTTTTTGGTTGGGCAAGTTACTTGTAGGTTGTTACACATTGTATTTTGTTATCGCGATTCATGATTTCGCGATGGATATGATCGTTCTTTAGATATAAAACTCAGAAGTTTGAAAAATTAGGTAGATAATTATATACCTATGTCCTGTTTTTTTTTCTTTGTTCAAATCGTAACTCGTAGACTTGATGGTTGATGGAAGTTCGTGTTCACTTCTTGTGGTCGGATCGATGCAGGATTTTTGGTTGAATATTGTGCAGTATAGGTACCTATATATACTTATGTGTATACATTTATACTCATTGGTTGGGTCATTTGTTTGTTTTGCGAAAAGAAATATGTATACATATATATATGTATACAAGTCATTTTGTATTGTTTTTTCTTCGATAGTTTATGTAAAATAGTGTAATTGAATGATGAATGATTGAAATGCTTGATATCGTTGGTGGAGAATTTAATTTTGAGTAGGTATAGCGATAGATTTGATTAACATTATTATTTAGTGATTGAATGCAGTTTGCATTTCACTGGGAGGGTAATACCTTCAGATATGTGCAATTAATAATGTCAAGTGGATGGCTCCAAAATATGCATACATATACGTAAGAATCTAGTATACGTAATTTAGGTCGTTTTCAAAACAGTGAGTTCTATTTTTTTGTATGATCATTAGATTTTGGGATATCAATGATAAAAGAAAAAAACACATTTGAACAATGACAAAATTATATCCCGTTATTTTCCATACCTGTGCCGGCAATGTCTGTAAAAATTGTTTTTTTTTTCAATATTTTAAAAGAAGACGTTTGAAATTATTTTTATTTTGTTTTAATTTGACCATAATTTAAATACATAGTTGAAACCTTTCAAAAATCACTCCAAAATAAAAAAAAAAATTATCTTGATCTTCAGCATTTTATGATGTGTACTGTACCTACCTTATTTAAAAAAAAAATATCAACTATATAGCCCTTCCCGTATAGAACATACATACCTAGGTAGTTTCTCGACCCATACAAAAACTTATACTTTTTTTACTCTAGTTAGGTACCTATAATTTGAATAAATTTCCAAAAATCATGTCTTACCTGCCTAGGTTGCTACTCACTTTCAAAATTTTCAATTCCGTACAATTTTCCTAATTATATTCCAACCTGCAATACAACCGGCAAGAGTATGATAACCGGGGCGCCGAGAAATGGTAACGGATTTTTGTAGAACACTGCAATACAAGCATTTCTTACTACAGGAGGGGGGGTCTATCTCCCTCCGTTTAGGCGGTAGGGGAATTTAAAAAATATGTACGTTAAATGGAAAACAAATAATTAAAAAATAACGGTAATACTTAAAATTAAGTATTATACGTTATTTTAAAGGGCAAGAGTACGATAACTCAGGCGACAAAGTTTAACGACGGATTTGTATAGAACTGTCAAAAATAAGCATTTTTTACTATGGGAGGGGGGGTCTATCTCCCCCCGTTTAGGCGGTAGGGGCAGTTTAAAAAATATATGCGTTAAATGGAAAAAAAAATAATTTAAAAATAACGGTAATACTTACAATTAAGTATTGTACGTTTTTTTAAAGCCTACATTCTATTCTATTAGCCAGTTTTTAAATCAAGTCAAAACTATGCATAGTTTTTGAAAAATTTAATTTTAAACTCAAAATTTGAGTAAAAAAAGTTAAAAAATAATTTTAAATTTCAATATTTCAAAACCATAAGTTTATAAATAACTTTTTTTTTAATAGTTTGTTGCTCTTATTAATATTTAATCAAAAACAGAAAACTAAATCATTTTATGTCTTTTAGTTTTTGAGAAAATTGAAAATAACCACAACTACTATTTCAATTTTTTATGTTTTTTTTTGCTTGAGCGGTCTTATTTTCATAGTAATAATGGTAGGTGCTAGTTTGGGTAAATGCAACAGTGGGGTGTGTGCGAGTTTGGGTATATACAACAGTGGGCTGCGTATGGGGGGGCATGCTGCCCCCCTGCAACCCCCCTGCTTGGGCCCACTGTAGGATTTGGGGTAGGTGCGAGTTTGGGTGTAGGCCACACCGAGGTGTGTATGAGTGGTGAAACCCCCCTGCTTGGGCTCACTATAGGATTTGGGGGGGTGCAAAGTGGGGTGAGTGCAAGTTGGGGAGCATGCGAAGTTTCTTTTGCGTTTAAATAAGCTGAATTTAATAAAAATTCATCTATCCCAGGTATATCTTAATCCATATTCGATTATTACTATCAAAATAAGACTACGTAAATACTCAAGCAACGAAAAAATAATTTAATTAAAATTTAATTTTCTCGAGAACTAGAAGACATAAAATCATCTAGTTTTCAGATTTTGATAAGGAATTAATAAGAGCATCAAATTCTATAAAAAAAAATTACATTAAATTTTATGGTTTTGAGAAATTACACTTTAAACTTTTTTTTTTTGTTTTTTTTTCTCGAATTTTGAGTTTGAAACTAATTTTTTCGAAAACTGTGCATACATTTTGCCTGATTTAAAAATTGGCTTAAAGTACAAAATACTGGCTGTTAAAAACAGTATTAAATTCAATTGTAAGTATCACCGTTATTTTTTAATTATTTTTTTTCCATTTAACGTACATATTTTTTAAATTGCCCCTACCGCCTAAACGGGGGGAGAAAGACCCCCCCCTCCAATAGTAAAAAATGCTTATTTTTGACCGTTCTATACAAATCCGTCGTTAAACTTTGTCGCCTGAGTTATCGTACTCTCCCCTTTTAAAGCCAACATTCTATTCTATTAGCCAGTTTTTAAATCAAGTCAAAACTATGCATAGTTTTTCAAAAATTTAATTTTAAACTCAAAATTTGAGTAAAAAAAAGTTAAAAAACAATTTTAAATTTCAATATTTCAAAACCATACCTAAGTTTATAAATAATTTGGTGCGAGGTTGGGTGTATGACACACCGAGGTGTGTATGGGTGGTGCAACCCCCCTGCTTGGCCTCACTATAGGATTTGGGATGTGTGCAACATGGGGTGGGTGCTAAATGGGGTGCATGCAAACTTTCTTTTGCATTGAAATAAACTGGATTTAAGAAAAATTAATTTATCCTAGGTATTTCTTTATCCATATTCGATTATAACTATCAAAATAAGACTACGTAAATACTCAAGCACAGAAAAAATAATTTAATTAAAATATTTTTTTTGGTAATTTTCAATTTTCTCAAGAACTAGAAGACATAAAATCATCTAGTTTTCAGATTTTGATCAAAATTAAATTAAAGCAATGAATTCTAAAAAAAAAATAACAGTAGGTAATGTTGAAGTTTTGAAAAATTACACTTTAAACCTTATTTTTAACTATTTTTTGCCCAAATTTTGAGTTTAAAAGAATTTTTTTCAAAAACTATGCATAGTTTTGACTTGATTCAAAAACTGGCTAATAGACAAAAGTGTTGGCTTTAAAAAAATGTATAAAACTTAGTTGTAAGTATTACCGTTATTTTTTAATTATTTGTTTTCCATTTAACGTACATATATTTTAAATTGCCCCTACCGCCTAAACGGGGGGAGATAGACCCCCCTCTCATAGTAAAAAATGCTTGTATTGCCGTGTTTTCCAAAAATCCATTATCATTTCTCGGCGCCCCGGTTATCATACTCTCTCCATACAACCGTATGAATGGGCCGGTAAGTGAAATGTTCTTTCAAAAAATTCTCAAAAGAAAACTTACATTTTACATAATACCTAACTAATAATGATTTGGATTTTATCGAAAAAATAGCTTCGCCAACAGAAATTGCATCAACATTAGCAAGTGAAAATCCTACATCAGAAAAGTTGTTGATAGAGAATTGTAATGAGCTATTAGCACCCGCAGCCATAACATTTGCAAATTTATGGTTTAACTCTTCTATGTTGATTTCATCGTATCCAGAAGCAGATATTTTAGATATCCCCAAACGTCGAACTTGTTTCCACAGGTATTTGGAAGATCGATCTGAGTTGAAAATACTGGAGTAGTAATTCAGTTTAGACTTTCTTATTAAGGTTGAGACTCTGTTCCTAGCTATCTTAAATTCCATATACATTTCATTACAGCGAAACCTCCTCCACCGGCGATACAGACTGTCTCTTAGAACTATGGCTTCTTCTATACGACGTGAAAACCAAGGGCATCTTCTATCCCTTATTGTTCTAGATTTAAGAGGGACATATTTATTGAAAAGGTAATTGATAAAATCATTGAAGATTGCCAATTGTGCATTCACATCAGGTGTTCTATAAATGCTATCCCATTGAAGACTATCACATTCATTAAACAAACTTAGAAGGTCAGTATTTCGAAAATCACGATACTGATATGTATTTGGTAGGTTATTTCCCATTTCAGTATTTAGAGTTATAAATACTAAATCATGGTGAGAGAAAGCTGGAAAACTTAATTGATCATAAAATTGTAAGAAATTTAGATCACTTACCAGAACGACGTCAAGCAGGGAAGGTTCACAATTTGGCTTGAAATGGGTTGGGTTTGTATTATTAACAAAAAAAAGGTTTTGGGCGTACATTGCTGATTTTAGATTAGAGCTACACGACGAGTTTAAAAGATTGATATTTAAATCACCACACAACACCACTCTAGGAGATAAAGGTGAGATCACTTCCATAACAGAACTAATTGTACGATAATTGGCAATATTTGGTGGCATATACATAACACCAATAACAAAAGAGGCTTCTCCGTTTAGGATTTTGATGAATAAGTATTCAACATTTTCAGCATCACTTGACTGCAAAACAATGCTAGTCTTAATATTATTTTTCACAAACATAGCAACTCCTCCTCCGATTCGACCATGACGATCTGCACGATAAAGTTAAAAACCTTTCATACACAACAACGCACTATCAATACAACTATTAAACCACGACTCAGATATACACACAATGTCAACTGAACCACTCTCGAAAAACCATTTAAACTCATCCATTTTATTCAACAAGCTTTGCGAATTTATATGGCATATATGAAGACCTCGCGGCGACTACACAATATGTTTAACAACACTTTAGAGTTCGTATTCATGCCAATCAAACCTGGATCAATAGCTATTGCACAGAAAAATCGAAAATAGAAATAAGAACAAAAAAAGAAAGCAGCAACAAAATAAGCTCAAGCAGGTCAAAAAACAATAATTGAAGGTTCTCTTACAAATTTTCAACTTAATAAATTGGTATACTTTACGTAATTTAGAAAATATATAGAAATTAAAAAGAGAGAAAAAAAAATTAATAAAGAAAAAGAAAAAAAAATGTATAAAGAGAAGTAATAAGAGAAAAAAAAAGAAAAAAAAGAATAAAGACGTTAGTATTAAGTATTCGAATTTTTATTGTTGGAATGATGTTCGTATGCAGGTCCGACAATATTCTTTAAATCATCAAGGCATTTGATGGCAGTAGGATCTGTGGGCGTCGATTCCTCTGAGTTAGCTCGAACAAATACTTGACCGTTGACGGTGTGGACCGAAGAGAGTAAACCACGACTTTTCAGTCTGAGAGCATGTCTTTGCAATTGGTAGTTTCTCTTAGTTAAACTTTCATTAATATAGAAGTTTTTTGATGAATTAAACCCAATTTCGGAGAGTCGGAGCGGTGATTTTTTGTCCATGCGATGTTTAGCGGCGGCTTTTAGCAGGTTGTTTCTCTCTCTTTTGTCAGAGAATTTTATAATAATGCGGGCATCACGACGTTGAGGGTGCGGTAAGCTGAGATGAGAAGATTTGGCGCGGAAGATTTTATTCAATTGTGGTGGGGTGTCGATTTCAACTGCTGAGCAGATATTATGGAATACCATTGCAAGATCTTCGTTTACAGTCTCTGGGATATCAGAGATAATAGCATCGCAGCTAAACTTTTCTCGTTCCGATTCATCTAGAGAGCAGTCTAAGCGTTGAAGGTTTTGGCTGAGAATTTGAAACTTCTCATCTAACTCACAAACCTGATTGTTAAGTTTCGCTTCTAATGCTAAAAATTTAGAATCCATTCGAAGAGAGAAATCTTCCATCCAACTTTTTAATTTTTTCTCTAGTCGGGTCCATAGTTTGTCAGCGATTCCCGTTGTGTCAATTCCACCATCTGGAGCAGCATCTGAGTTTTGATTGCGACGGCCTCTCGCTCTCGTTGATGTAGGCATGTTAAATGAATAAATTATATGTTTGGAAATCGGCTTGTTAAATTTATTATTGTATAGCAAAAAAAAAAAAAAACTTAAAAAAACATCATTCGCGCCGTGCCTATGTCATAGCCACTGGCCTGGCCGTGCGTCGCGTCGCGTGTCGGTCAGACTCATCTCTCATGTCTCAGCACAACAGGCTCTGGCAATAAATATGTAATATGTATGTATGCCTGTGTGCGCTTGTTTGCCTCTGTCTGCTGATGCATACCATGCCCTACCCATATGGCTCTGTGGCTGGCATTATCTGGCTCTGAGAAAAGTATTGCACAAGAGAGAAGTTAGCTTATAGAAGAGAATCATTCTTCTACTAATACATTCAAATGTATTTACATGAGTTCTGAGTTTGCTTCTAAGGGACACCCACCCTTAAGAGGGTTCTGTTCTTTTTTTGTGCTAGGGGGAAAGCACATAAGTGTTTATTTCTCATTTAAGAAAAATTGCATTTTTATTGTCTTAAGGCCGTAGAAGCAGGTAGAACCCATCGGCTGCGTGCGGCCCAAGGCAAAAATGTTGACATTCCAGTTTTTAAACGTTATAAATGAAAAAAATAAAATATTTATTTTGTTAATTAAGCTCTTTTGGTCTTTTTGGTTTTTGAATGCTAATAAATAAATAAAAGACTTTATTCCATTCATTCACCCAACGTTTCGTGAGAATTCCTTACTTTTTCAGGGGATTTTTGTTCTTTATTGAATCTGTTTTAAGAAATAATAAATTGTTCAATACATAATTTTCTTTAAAATGAATAATTAAACACTTTCTTACACTTGAACTAATTCATCACACTAAAGTTACTACCCCAGTATTGCATCATCCGGACGGCACTGACACAAAATGAAAATAAATGACAAATAATGATAATGAAATAAACAAACAAAAAATAATAATTTAGCTAGACAAGAAATGACATTTATATCACAGCTTAAATTCTGATACTTGATTAAAGTGCTACAGCATAGCTTTGTTTGATGTTATCGGTGTCTTCTTTTGTGTTCATTGTTCTTTATTTTCTGTTGAATTCGTAAGCTTTCTAGAGTTAAGGTAAAACTATAATCGTCGAACGTGGTAGGAAGCTAATGTCAAAACCAGACGAAAATTAGCTTTCGCATATGCTATGTCTTGCAGTTTCTGCAGCATAATTGGTATTATGCCATCAAGGCCTGGTGATTTGTAAGGGGAAAAAGTATTTATGGCCCATGAAATACTATCTCCTGTTATAACGGAATTGATTAGCTCTTCCTGAGCTGGATCGGTGTTTATAGTACTCAGAGGTTCGGGGTTGTTGTTCTCGCAGCCCGGAAAATGTGTTGCCATTAGCACTTCCAAGGACTCGGCAGGAGAGGCTGTCCAGAGACCGTCAGATTTTTAAGGAACGAGGGATTGCAATGTTCCTTTGACAAAACTTTACTTAATCTGGCAGAATCCTTAATGTCTTCTATGGAATGACAGTATTCTCTCCAACAAACTTTCTTGGACGCTGCTATGGCTCGCTTATACTCTTTGAGACAGTCTTTGTAAGGTTGAAAGAATTTCTCCTTCTGACAGATATTGAAGATCCTTCTGGTCATTTTTCTTAGTGCCGAAAGATCTTCGTTCCACCAAGGAGGGAATTTTTTGCGGCTATATTTCATTGGACAAGAGACCTTGAAGGCAGTTTTAATGGCTGCCACGAAGGTCTCTACCTTAGACTCGAGAACTTCCACAGTGTCTACTCTAATAATTGGCAATTTGCCCAGTTTAGATTTAGTGATGTGACTAAATTTCTTCCAGTCAGTTCTTTTACGATTTCTATAAGGGGGAGGGGTTTCTACCTTGAAACCTATGTTAAAAAGGATCCACCTATGATCCGAAAAGGAATTTGCAGAGGATACTCTCCAGTTTTCCACCACCAAATTACAGTTGTTTGTAACAGTGATATCAAGTACATCTTCCCAGCCGTCGTAATTTTCCGAATTTGGAAAGACGAAGGTGGGTGTATCACCCCTGTTACAAACAATAAGGTTGTTATCAATAATAAAATCAAAAAGAGACTCACCTCGTTCGTTGATTTCAGAGCTACCCCAGAGTGAATGTCGTGCGTTCGCATCACATCCAATCAGGAGATTCGTTTTTTGCTGCCTCCAGCAGGGTCTTCACCTCCTCAGGCGGTGATTCTCGGTTGTGGTCGCAGTAGCCAGAAGCCAGAAGCCACCAGTAGTCCATTTGTTTCTTTGTCTTCCAGCCTGACAACTGTCAAATCGGGAGTGCTAAAATTTGAACACAAAAAACCTTTTAAGTGTTTTTTAGGTAAGATACAAGTTCTAGGATTACCTTGTTCAGGGGCTACTGGTTTATAAAAAAGGTCGTACTGGTTGTCTTTGAGGCCCCTAACACTGAGGCCATTAACCCAGGGTTCTTGGATGACGCCGATGTCTGTATTTTCCTCACTTAGGAAAATTCTTAGATTATCTGAAGCACATTTGGAGTGCTTCAGATTAATCTGAATGACCTTCAGCGCGTTTTTTAATTTTCAGGGTTTTCCACTTTGTCAGGAACCACCGATTCGTCGACAGCGGCGCTGACCTCAGCGCCATCATCCACTTTATCGGCATCTGGTTCCGGATTCTGTAGGATTTTAATCTTGGCATGCCTGATGCCAAAACGCAGTTTAAATTCGGTCTTAATGAGAGCCCCAATGCTTTCCTCGCTAATCCTCAGAAGGTATGAGGCGCTGGTCTCTTGCGGTTCCTCCACCTTAATAACGACCTAGTCATGCATGGGGACCAGTGGGTTCAACCTCTGAAGACAGCGGATCAGCTCCTGTCCGCTAGGTTTGATGCCCATGAAAGGCAACCAAATGCGAGCTTTTGGTTGTCTAGGGATATCCTTAGCTGGTATGAGCTTGAGCTTCATGCCCTCCCAGTCATTGCTGACCTTAGCAATGCTTTCTCTAAGAAAATCCCTTGAAAACACATTCTCGCACTTGATAACCCTGTACCCCCTTAGCATTTCACCTAAGTCGAAACTAGGATAGGGTCCCTCAAAGTGTATAGGAAAACCATCTCACAGAGCTTAGCCTCGATAGAGCTCCACACCGATAACAGACCTTTGCTATTGGTGGAAAGCTCATCTACAACCGCTACCTGAAGGTCATCCCTGACAACCTCGCTCAGAGTAGGGGGTTGCGCCGCTCCCGAAGATTTTGCTTTCTCTTTCATATTCTTGCCGTCAGTTTTGCTCTTCTTTTTAGAAGGCAAGGTCTCCTCTTGAGACCTGTTTCTTTTGACGGCCTTTTCTTTGCTTCCCAGAAGACTATTGTATTCCAACAATCTTCTGGTACTTGATTTTGTCTTCGGCGTCCCTCTCCTCACTAGTTCCCTCAGCCTCATTCTTGGCAATCTTGCCAAGAATAAGCGGGCAACCCTTACTCTCTTCTTTTTGCGGAGAGCTTATGGAGGTTTTAATCGATATTTATTGACATTTTTTGGATGCAATAATCCAAAAAATAGTCTCCTCTTGCCCCTACCACCAATTTCCGACGCTTAAAGACTCCCCAAATCGGATTTTACACCTCAAGTTTTGCAGTGCCACCACCAGGGTCCGCGCAACCCAAAAAAAACTCGCCATGATAGTACTATAGTTTATATATACAAAGCCTGTTGTGCTGAGACATGAGAGATGAGCCTGGCCGACGCAACGCAACGAGTTAATTCCACTCAACTTGGGAATTTTCCAGAGAATATGTCACACGGCAAGATAAGAAAGAGAAAGTGGCCAACGACATCTGGAAAACATAAAAACCCTAAAATAGCCATCACACAAAGATACAATAGATGAATGCACATTGTACAAAATGTGTGCATGACATCTGGAATCTATTAAAACTTTAAATTACCCTCGCATAGAAGATAAGACTAAAATAACAGACGAAGGAACCACTTGATCAAAAAGGCGTACGTGACTTCCCGAATGTGTAGAGCAGCATCCAAGGATCAACCGAGGATTCGTTAAAAACAACAACATCTACAAGCGGCAGAACGACTTGTGCCCCCGAGCAGTTTAAACAAACCTTCGCGTGCCTCTCGGTCTCCATTAAGTTTTAAGTTTTTATTGTACTTACTTGATGTAATATCTTTGTGTTATTAATAAAAAATTTATTTTTTTAAAAACAAATCTTAACACTTAGTTAACTCAACGCGACGGCCGGTGGCGATGACACAAGCACGGCGCGGCGCGAATGATGTTTTTTAAGTTTTTTTTGCTGTTTTGTCTTTTGGATGTTACGAGTATGTCCTACTGAGGAATGAGAATAGTAATACATATACATATTATGAATGAGCGAAAAAAAAAACAATATAATGCTAGAGAGGGGTTTTCGGTTTGGTGGCGGTGGATATTTTTATTTATTGTAGATATCTACCTACACATTTTTTTGTTTTTTATGATATGATCTTCTAATTGCAAAAAAAATATTCATTATTAGTTAGGTATTATGTAAAATGTAAGTTTTCTTTGGAGAATTTTTTGAAAGAACATTTCACTTACCGGCTCATTTAAACGGTTGTATTGCAGGTTGGAATATAACTAGGAAAATTGTACGGAATTTAAAATTTTGAAAGTGAGTAGCAACCTAGGCAGGTAAAACAGGATTTATTGAAATTCAACAAAGAAATGTGAGAGCGCATGTGCAATATACTTGACCCTCCCTTTAAAATTTTTCTGAGCAACCTTGACACACAAACCTACAAAAAAATGTTCATCCAAAACACAATGGCGAGATGAAAAAAATAAAGAAGAAAAAACAATTTCAGCCACACAAACAGAACAGACAAAATTATATGCGAGCGAATGTGCCATATACTTTTTTTCAACTTGGACTATCCTCCACCAAAAAAAAATATAAAATATGTATAGAGATATGTGAAAAAACAAGAACAAAATATATGAGAGTGCATGTGCGATATTTATTTTGGAGAGAGAACAAAAAGAGTTGGCGCTGATACCGCAGTGGATTTTTTTGAACTGCAAACTTCTTTGTGTGCGTGTGGAAAGATTTTTTTTGTATGAAAACGCAAAAAAGACCTTTTTTGGAAAATTTATATAAAAAAAAAACTAATGAATGTTATAACTTTTTTTAATTGAACCTAGTAGAAAATGTATCAGAAAAAAATAATAAAAATAATTTAAACTTGTGAAGGTTCTGCTTCCTTCACAATGACATTACACATCTGGAAATATTATTTTGCTACATGATATGGGTTTCTTGTCTCCAAGTTGTGTTTTATATTTATAAGAATAAACAAATAAAGTAAAAACAGTTTTATTTTAATTTATTTTAATTTTATTTAATTTTTAATTTAACAACTTAAGTTTAATTATTTATATTTTAATTTCACTACGCGTTTCGGGGCTACTGCTCCATCTTCGGGTGGAATACTTCCGAAACGCGTAAGGAAATTAAAATATAAATAATTAAACTTAAGTTGTTAAATTAAAAATTAAATAAAATTAAAATAAATTAAAATAAAACTATTTTTATTTTATTTGTTTATTCTTATAAATTATTTTGCTATTTTTAATGTTTAAATGTTTTTTTTTTTTTTTTTTTTGAAAACCTATTCAGTGTATAATTCAATAGGCTAATTAAAAGAATGAACATAAGATATATCAAAATTAAAACTGAAAAGCCCCACGATTTTGAAGTTACAAAATGGTAATATTATATTTTTCTATTAAAACACACCTTTAAACCAACTATAAATTAGTTCAAACAGTATCTGAATACAAGGAGTCATATTCTATCATCTTTCTTTTATTTCATTGAAAAAAAACATAAAAAATGGAAAAGTTATAGTTAAAAACGTTCATTCAAAGTGATATAAATTCAACCATTTCACAATATTTTTTCAAAGTATTTTTTTTTAGACCTATTCATTATAACATATTATATGTTCTCATAAAACCAAATCAAATAAATAAAAAGTTATTTACTTAAGCTGCCCACATTTTTGAAAATTGAGTTCGAATTTTCACAATAATAAATCACTCCTTATTCTCGTAAAAGTATTGAATTTGCTATTTATACAATTATAATGATACCTGTAAGTGAGTATATCTATTACCTACATAAAAAAACAAATTTCAAGAAATTACCTTCACAAATAACAGAATTATGTAACAATTAGTTAGTGCTCTACCATCAAAATGCAAAGGAAACTTACCCTTAAGTATGCAAACTTGCTTTTGAACCAGAAACACCCAATAATACTGGATAAATGTAATTTATCCAGTTTGATCATAAGAGAAGCACATGCAGCTACACAACATGAAGGAAATTCGGTGATGGAAGCCTATATTAAAAGAACATATCTACTACATAATTGGTATCAAAAAAAATTGGTATCGATTTGTATTCGATACAACAGTAGCGATGCGAACAACAAAGAACAAAGAACAACAATTTCTCCACCATTTCAACATGTTGGGGTCGACTATGCTGGACCAATATAATTGCGAACATCAAGGGGTCGAGGACAGAAAGCGTACAAGGGCTGCATTGCAGTTTTTGTATGCATGGCGACTAAGGCCATTCATCTAGAACCAGTGAATGACACAACAGAAGCATTCAGGGCAGCACTAAGAAGATTTTTTGCAAGACGTGGCAAAAGTTCTCACATATATTCAGACAATGGGGTAATTTTATTGGAGCGAATCGATGTTTGGAGCAGGAATTCAAGAAAGCCATCAAAAGCAACGCGTCACTAGCTTCAAGGTTAGCTGATGACAAGGTGGAATGGCATTTCATCCCACCCGGAAGTCCTCACTTTGGAGGGCTTTGGGAAGCCCTGAAACACCATTTAAAACGAATAATGGGAGAATTTAAGTTAACATTTGAAGAAATGACAACATTGTTATGTCAGATAGAAGCAATATTAAACTCACGTCCTTTGTGTGCCCTGGGTAATGGCATAGACACCATTGATGTGCTATCATCTGGACATTTTTTGGTAGGACGTCCGTTGTTGGATTCTCCTGAGTCAGGAGACTGGAAATAATTGGATCCCTGGATCGCTGGAAAGTGGTGCAAATATTAAAACGCGATTTTTGGCAAAAATGGAAGGGCGAATACTTGGTGTCTCTTCAAAAACGTAACAAGTGGAAATCTGAAAAGAAGAATCTGGAGGAAGGTGCAATCGTTATTATAAAAAACGAAAATACCCAACCGTCGAGGTGGCCCATGGAACGCATTGTTGAAGTCCACAAAGGGTCAGACGGCAATGTACGAGTAGTAACACTCAAAACAAAAGACGGACTCTACAAAAGACCAATACATAAATTATGGCCCATCGAGATATCTAAAGAAGAATCGGGAAGTAACATTTCAAAGCAAAAATGACATCTTACCCGTTTAAAGGGACATAATGTATCAAAAAACACACAAATGAATGGAATCAAATTATGGATGTTGATGTTATTGGTATTAATTGCATTTGGACGAGCAAAGAGTTCAGCAACCAATATGGGCACAACACCTGAGATGACAATTAAAAACATTGACCAAAATATGGGATTTTACCTAGACCCAATCGGAAAAATGGATGTCGTGGCGTCACAGTGGAGACTTGTAGTTTACTACGACTTAGATTCATATATTGAAGAAACCAATAATATTTCAAGCTACAAAACTAAACTACAAGACAAATGTTGCAGATAGTTCTACTTCAACGAGTAGTTCAATTTAATAACAGCAAACCTAAAGAGGAGATACGAAGTACTGGCTGAAAATAACAAATTATTAATAACAACCAACAGGGTAAAAAGAGCTCCAATTGAATTTGTTGGTTCACTCTACCATATGATGATAGAGAATCGTTAGAAGAAAACATGAAAAATCTTTTCGACAACCAACATGAACTGGATGGCTTAAACAAGAGGCAAACATCACTGGTAAATGCTACAATGGGGGTTTTTCTTTTTTCATTCAGAGCAGAGCACGGAACAGAGCACGAGTTTTTCGAACATACTTTGAACTTCCCTCGCAGCGAGCGTGTTCAGGATTGAAATCTGAACATGCTCTCAACAAAAAAAGAAACACAAACTTGAACTGTTATACACTCTGAGCTCAAAAAGAAACACGATTTTTTGTTTGACAGTTCATACCCTGTTCTGAACTAAAAAAGAAAAACCCCAATAAATGTTTTAAAGAAAACAACAGAATAAGTAAACGACCAATTTATAAAAATTAATGCTCAAATTAATGAAATACGCAACATGACACTTCAAGCTCATAATGCATACAAAGCAGGAATGATATTGTGCAAATGGCAGTTATAAGCATCCTCATTGATGTAAATAATCACCATATGAATCCGTTGTATTAAAACCGTCCCAACTACAAGAAGAAATACACAAAATCCGGAATAAAATCTCAGGGAAGTTTCGTTTACCTGGCGGTGGTAAAAAAATGAATTGAAAGAAATATTTCGCCAAATGAGAGCGAAGGGATTCATACTTGGTTGGCATTTAGTAATAGACGCTGAAAACCCACTACTTCACTCAGAAGCATCGGAAGTTTTTCGGATAATTGACGTGCCAATACGTCAGGGAGATTTTATTGTGAAACCAAAAATATACAACGAAATACTTGTATTTCACTTCCAATTAGAAGCATACAATCTAATGAGTCAGACACACCTAAATCTGTGTCTAAAAAACGAGGAAACCCACTATATTTGCCATGGTAATTGGCCATGGAAAAGTGCAGCTGATGGATCATGTGAGATATCACCGGTAAAGAAATCAAAAACAACAAACTGTCATTTACTCATTTAGGGGTTGGCCGTGGCGCGATGGTATGCGTGGTCGCCTGTCAACCTCACAGGTCAAAGGTTTGATCCCTGCCGTAGTTCTATGTCATGTTTTTATTCCATTATCATTGATCATTGTCGGGCCGCTGATTTACTCATTACATGTTGTTCAGGCATAACACTAACAACATGTGATTGAGTAAATACTAGTATGCCCAACAAATATGACAATGAACAAAATAATGCGAATTATAAAGGGACATTGATATAAGACACGGCATTTCTCCGCTTTAGCCCAGCCGCCAACCCTGGAGATAAAATCTGAGACAACCACCACCTTCAGTCTCAGTACCTCGCGCCACATACCTTTCCATACACCTTTCCCTTCCCATCCCTATCCTTCACGCCCGCGCTGTGTTGAAAAACATTTAAAGGGTACACCATCCCCTTGGGCGCGCGCAAATTATAAAAAAAAAAAAAAAATTGAACGAGTTAGTCAGCAAGACAAATGGATTCAGTTGACTAAATCAAATACATGGTTGTTTAAACAATTTACGACCACTGCTATTCATGTAAGTTGTGGACTTTACATCACCGCAACAAGTCAAATCTGAAACCATCAACCATTTCGAGGAACAGATCATATGGACAAAGGCACTGGACGAAGTTGCAGAGGAGGGAATTAAACCTATACAAGCAACCATAATGAACAACAAGAATGAACTACTTAAAATTCAACGGGACTTGGAAAGGTTTAAGGGAGAAAACATTCACCTTAAGGGCTTGGACTTTCAACACATAAGCGGTCATAGCGGATTAATGTTAAGTTGCATCTTGGTTATAATTTTAGTAATTTATGTAATACGGGGCAGTGTATTCAAAAAAAGAATTTTAGAACTTTCTGTTGGCCCGCAGAATGTTCAAACATGAACATTACAATCTATAGATAACCCAATGTGTATGTGTAATAAAGACAGATCATCTAAAGCATACACTGACCGTTATCTACAGATACATATGTAACATTTATTCATTTAAGTACACAATATACATATAGAACAGAAAGATAAGAAAATTGTATATATATTGATTTAAAGTAGTGAAATAAAGTTAGTATTCATTCGACTTACAAACGAGTTTTACTTTTTGTCGTATCTAGAAGACTATTCCATTTAATTTTTGATAAATAATTGTCGCATGTGTACAAATTTTGTCGTATGAGTATGGGAAACAAGGAGATTTGGTGAAATAGTCCAATACGACAAAGGCATTCTGAAAAAAATTGGCTCTAAATTGTGCCTTGACAACTATTTCGATATTATTTTAAAGCAATTGAACTAACAATTTCGTGTTATATATTATATCATATTCAAAAATTCTCACTTTGTTAGCTGTTGGGCAGGGCCGTCGAGAGGAATTCCGGGCCCGGGACGGAAAAATCTCGCCCCCCCCCCATATTTACCACTTTTTTCAAAGTTCATGCCTACTGATATGGTACGTTCTAATGTGAAGGGGCCACACTAGCGACCACTTAAATAATTGTTCCATTAATCGTTTTGAATCAAACCATGCTTCGATACTTGACACTTACTTCCCATAAAATGCATTGCCTTATGCACAAGATACATTTAATTAAATTAAAATACAATGCAAAGCATTGTCTTGTCAGAGTAATTAAAAGAATGGAAAGAATATATCATGAGCATAATGAGAATGTAACATGAGCATAATAAAATATTAATGGGTTGATGGTGTGCGATCAGTGGTCATTGCCTTTGACTGACAAAATATGTCAACAAAGCATTGTAGCTGAACTGATCGTTCACCCTTAGCCGGGTCGTACAAATTATGCTGACTGTGGATATCGACTGTTAGTGAAGTCAAGAATCGAAGTATGGAACAAATCATTATGTATAAATAGCTATCGAATTTTAAAATAAAATGCACTTCGTGTTGAGACACCAGACAACCTTTCAAATCTGTTCCTTCATTTCACTTGAGAAGCTTGCGAGCTATCAAATTTAATAAAGTAGATTACTTGGGTGCCTATTGTTTCGTTTTTTTTGTTTCGATAATTATTGTTTCGTTTAGTTTGAGAAGCTTGCGAGCTATCAAATTTAATAAAGTAGATTACTTGGGTGCCTATTGTTTCGTTTTTTTTGTTTCGATAATTATTGTTTCGTTTTTGTTATAATTATTTACGTTCATTTCTAAAACGTTTCTTTTTTTGTAGGTACTTTGTTTCGAATTCATTTCGTTTCAATATTATTTCGAATTTCTTCTTTTGTTTTGTATTTGTTTCACTTTTCCATTACAGCTTTTATGTATTACTTAAGCCTGGGTTATTTCGTCAACGGTTGTTTCGCATTTTGTCTCTATGCAAATGTATTTTTTGGAATTCGATTTTTTTGTTATCGGTTAGTTAGTTTATAATTGATTGATTGGCAGTCGTCACGTACGGTTCGCTTAAAAAGAATACTACCAATTAAATCTTAAACTATGGAATCTTATTCTATTTTCCGTAGCAGATGTGTTATCAAAAATTAAAGATTGTGCTAAAATAAGCGCTAGTAAAAGTAGTAAAATAATTCAAGATAATGTCGCGAGTTGTAGTCACGAAGTTAGAGCAAACCTTCCATCTAAAATATCTTTGCAACAACCTTATAAAAAACACAAAGTTTTAAAGTTTTTCCTTGTTAAACTACTACCTGGGTATCAAAAGCTATGTCAATTCAAAATTATTTGGTTTGGATCAATTTTAATAAAATGATGGGAATGCACAAGGCATATTTTTGATAGTTGTAAAAATAAATATGTTTTGTTTAGTTTGATTTCAATAATTTCGCCACTGTTTGTTTATTTTTGTTTTCATTTTTGTGCATGAAAACAAAAATAAACAAACAGTGGCGAAATGATTGAAATCGAAATAAACGAAAACGAAACAATTAAAGGCGAAACAAACATAAGACGAACTAATTCCAAAGCGAAATGATCGAAAAAGAAAACAATAAAAACCGAATTGAAATTAAAACAAAATACTTAAAAAATAAAACAAAAATTGTCGAAACAAAAAAAAACCGAATAAATGATAAGAGCAACAGTGAAATGCGAAACAACAAAATGCGAAACGATTAAAACGAAACAATTAAAAAACGAGAGATAGAAGACGAAACGTACCATACCCAGATTACTTGTTTGGAATCTAAACCAAAACCTCGAGCGCGTAAGCCAGAGGTTTGAGCTGAGGCATCTATTGAATGCTAAACGATTTGGTTGAAGATCCAAAGTTAACAACACAATCAAACTACTTTACACTAATTTCAATTACGAATAGCATGAAATTGGTTGGAATTAACGGAAATAATAATTAAAAAAAGTGTTATTCATCAAATCAATCTCACGGGTGTTGTCCAGTTCAGTTGAAATGGAGGATAGAAAATAATTCAACATGCGAGTAGATCAGATTCCGAACAGAATCATACATTCAATTCGATATTGCCAACGACATGTTAGTAACTGATAATACGGTCGATTAACTACTTATTAAAAATTTTCCGGTCCCCCGAAACCGAATCAAAAATTTTGTTCCCAGCAGAAACAAAAATAGAAGAAAAGAAACTTTATAAAAGCAGAAACCGAAATAAATATTTGCGTTTTGTTTTTAGTTGCCGGGCCCCTTATTTTGACTTTAAAAATTTTCAAAATAAAATAAATTTGAAATTTACGTTAAATTAAATAAGAAAAGCGAAACAATTTATTATAACTTTCTTTCAATAGTTCAGAGTTGCCCAATTTTTCATTTAATATTAACAAAAATGTACGCCAACAATAATCAGGGGCCCAGATCGGCAAGCTTGTGACTGATAGATTGGTAGATAACATGCAAACAGGGGACCGATTGCGAAAGCATGAACGATTTTAAATTTTCGGGCCCCTAAAAATAAGTGAGAATAGGTGATTGGAATTTTCCAGTATGTATCCTGTTTCACAGAATTTTATAATAAACTGGCGGATCCGACAGACTTCGTCCTGTCAAAAAGATATTTGTAATGTGGCAGTTTTTTGTTCCCACCTATTTTATAGTCGAGGCCAAAAGTTCTCCTGAACAGAACCGCTGATAGTAGGGCATTGTGAATAAAAAATAATTAAATAAAACAAATATAAGCATTTAAAATTAAGTAATCGCTTTATTGTTTATCATGTGAATCATAATTATTAACAAAAATCAGTTTTATTTTCATTCTAGTGATTTATGATATACGATGTTTTTTGTTTGATTATTTGGAACAAACAACCTAGACAAACAAATCTGATGGTTTTCCAACACGGGAACAAGCAACATACTATTAACCATGTGAGAAACATGGGTTTTCTAGATCTAGATTAATACCATAAACAGTTAATGATTGCCCCTAAGACTTGTTTATGGTTATAGCAAAAGCTAGCCGCACTGGAAACTGTAGTCGTTTAAACTCAAACTACGCGATATGAGAACATCTCCTCCTTTATACTTTCCATTCAGTTTCGTTGCTTCTATCACGTTGTTTATTATTTTTTTTATTGCTAAGCGTGTGCAAAAACGTGGTTGGTTGATATTTCGCAACATTATAACTACCGGTCCAACGTTTAATTGAAGATTGTGAGGTGGCAGTCCTGGCAAATCCAGCGATTTTAAAAATTCCGGTGGATAGTTGACTACATTATCTTGGTTAGTAGCCGAATCCTCGATTCGCCTGTGATTTGAAGTTTAATTCATTTACATTATAATATAGCTCGTTCGCTCAACCAATTATGGTTTCTGTAATTTTGGGAAACATCTGCAAAAACCTCCTGAATAAGTTCATCTTTTGATCGAGTTAACTGACAAAAACTTTGAGGAAAGTTAATGCAGCCAGTCCAGATGTCTATAGAAAATTTGCCATTACCATTGTCAATCAGTTGTTTAGAAAATATGTTTCCAGATTGGCCATTTTGCAACTCGACACGCATATTCTTTTTTTTCTTTTTTCTCACAATGATTGGAAATTTTAGAGTTGACTATTGTAATATTCGTGGGCTTAGAGCAAATTTCCTTGCTTTGTACGCCCATTCTGTTACAAACAGGCCAGCCGTTTTGGCACTAAGTGAAACCCAAGTAGGCGAAACTACTGATCTTGCTGGATTTCAAATTCATGGGTATAACTTAGTGCCATTATTCCTTCCTCACTATGGTCTCGCCGCCGTCTACGTAAGATATGATGTTGCTTACCAATTTCAATCACAATATGGTCCTAGTATCAAGTGGTTCAAGTACATCATACATTATTGTTTTCTCTATCGAAGCCCCAATTTGGACAGAGTTTCAACTTCTCGCGAATTTGATGCTTTTATTGTCTGACTCCATCCAAGGTATTGTTTCCTTACATCTTCACACTGAAATCGTTATTACGGGCGATTTTAATGTTCACAATTCTTCTTGGCTTCATCATTCGTGCCAGACAACACCCGAAGGTATGTGTGCTGAGATCTTCGCTGAGTTTAACCACCTTGTCAACGAGCCCACTTGAATATCGGACGTTAATGGCCGAGCCGAAAATACTCTTGACTTGTTTCTTACGTCTGACCCCGATAAATACACAATCAGTGTATTAACGCCTCTAGGCACATCTGACCATAGTCATTGTATATAAAACTTATAGTACTATCATCACGATGATTTTTGAGTTGTCTGCTGTGGTCGTCTGAGGGCGTACTTGTATATACACAGAAACAGCAACCAGAAAATTAGTATGTGCTGTGATCGCTTGGGGCCGACGTGGTGGAACGTGCTGATGATAGTACTATGCAAATCTATATACATTGACCATAGTATCATTTCAATTCAATTTCAATTCAATTTTTCTTTATTCTTATTAATTAAGTAAAAATGTAACAATAGTAATTCTTTTGAAAAAAAATTAACAAAAGTTTATAAATATAATAAGAATAGTTAGTGCCATCTTTTATTTAAGAAAAAATAGAGATGATGACACATCATTTTTTATATTTAGTGTTTTGTGTGGGGTGTTCAAAAAACTATACATAAAAAAAAATAACAAAATAACTCAAGAGAGAAAAAATTAAGCTAAATTATAAAATCTTTAAAGTAGGAAAACAATTTTATTTGAAAAAAATCAAAAAAGCAAAAAAAAAAGACTAGTTAATTTTTCGCATAACAAATCATATTATTTACAATAGATTTTTATTATAAAGCAATTTAAATAGCATATCGTATCAATTTTTCGATTTCACGATGATTGAAAGCAAGAAGCCAATCTTTTATTTCTTTTAAAAAACCAATCAAATTTCTCATCTTACGAATTTCAAATGGTAGCGTATTAAAAAGTTTGCAGGAAATAATGGAATAAGAGTTTCTGTAGCTAGTCGTTCGAAAAAAAGGAATATTTACTAAAAACGCGGAATTGCTACGTGTCATGTCAGAATTCGGGGTTTGCAGGTAACCAGCTCTCATAAAAAAAACTTTCAAGACTTTAAAATAATATAAATGACGAACAGGTAGTACATTCAAACAACGAAACAATTCTATTGAGTGTGCTATGCGATGAGTTTCATAAACATTTCGTATGGCTGATTTTTGAATAACAGTGAGTTGTTGAAGATGGTTGACATATGCACCTCCCCAGCAGCATATACCATATTGCAATTTCGAATGAAAAATACCATAGTAAACCATCTTCAACAAATTCAAAGAGCAGTGCTTTCTCAAATGATAAAAACATCGACAGGAAGACAAAAGATAGTTTTTCAAAAACGAAATATGCTTGGTCCATTTAAAATTTTGGTCGAAAGTGACGCCAAGGTATTTAAAGTCTTCTACATTTTCAATTGCAAAGCAATTACTGCTGCAATTACTGCCCATATCATATGATTGAGCTCTTCGAATACTGCATATACTGTTCAGTAAGCTATGGTTGGTACAATCGTGAGAATGAAAAACTATATTAATGTCTGGTGATACCTTGCGAGTAAGACTATAAAACATAAGTTTTGTTTTATTACTAACAATCAGCTTATGCTTTGCAAACCAAAATCTTAGTAGGTGAATATCATGATTTATGTCACAAATTTGATTTAAAGGACTAGAAGAGCAGTAAGCAATACCGAGATCATCTGCAAAAGCTCTAATTTCCCCTTTAAAAGGGAGTGAGAAAAGGGAATTAATATATATTAGGAACAAAATCGGAACAAGTACAGAGCCTTGTGGAACTCCCAAATGGCCAGTCACAGGACAACTTATACTGGGCTGAATTTGTACACACTGTTTTCTATATTTAAGATAAGACTCGAACCATTTTAAAATGCAACCACGAAAACCAGCTTTATTGAGTTTATCTAATAATATGTTATGGTTTACCATGTCAAAGGCTTTAGTTATGTCTACAAAAAGGCCGGCACAACATTTTTTTCGACCTAGACCACTTTGTAGAATGCTACAAAAGTCCAAAAGAGCAACTTCTGTGGAAAGCCCAGTCCTAAAACCATATTACATTGGACTAAAGAAGTTTATTTTATCAAGATAAGCGAGCATTCCAGTTTTTACAAGCTTTTCGAAAACTTTTGAAATTGCAGATAGATAGATAGATAGAGATGAAGAATGATGGGCTTGGTTGTTGGTTAGAAAAGTTGTTGTTGCGTTTGCTGCAGTTTTTTTTTTGGATTTCAAGTGGAAGTGTTTGTTGCTGCTGCAAGTTCCTTGGTGTTAAGGGTTGTTGTTGTAGCGATAGACGGCGGCGTGATACACGGCACTTGTCACATCGATATTGTTTGCCATTTGCAGACACATGACCCGTGAAAAAACAAATTACAGTCACAACAATCAATTTTCATCTCATCACTTTTATCTAATTCTATTTTACAAATTGAGCACTGCATTTTTTTTTTTAGATTTTATAAGTGATTTGAACAAATTAAAAGTACTCACCCCACGACACCTTAAGAGACACGTCTGTTCTCCGTAAGAGAGAAAACATTTTCGCAAATTTTTGTGCAAAAAAAATCCAGTTAGAGAAAGAGCTCCTGTGAGAACCGTTTGGCAATACGAAAAAGCCAACTGGGACGGCCTCAATAATTTTTTCAGGATGTAGGTAGTGTGTCGGTAGTGACGTAGACTCCAGCGCGGATTCGTTACTAATTGTATTCTTTTGGGAATGAGAACTTTTATCCCGAATAGAGCTAAAAGCATCAGACCCAAAGAGAGCATCAGACCATGGTTCGATGCGAGCTGTAAAAAGGTTATTAGGGTCAAAGAGGTTAGCTCCCGGTGCTTTAGAGCCGACCCAACTAGGGAAAACCAGAATAAGTTCAAACAAGCCAGGAGGGCCTGCAACGCCCATATTCGAAGGACCAAAATTTTTGCATGACCAAAAATTAAGGCAAAAAATACTACAGTGTCCCACAGGTAGTAAAAATGTTTGGTCATTTGTAAAAAACATAAGGAACAAAACATCTTCCTCGGTTCCAACACTTGTCGTAAATGACACTCCCTTCGTTTGCTCTCTCGAGAGCTAACGTTAGGCAGTTCGCCGCCAACTCTACTCTGTCTGATAGTGTCATGACTCCCAGTTCTTAAGCGAGTAAATGATTGTATGGGACAAATCTTCTTTCGTACTCGAGCTGTGGCGAGAGTCCTAAAAGATCTCAATATTCATAAATCCGCTGGTCCGGATGGTATCCCCGCCAATGTTCTGAAGAGGTGTTCTTCCACGCTGGCAAAACCCCTGCGTAAAGCTATCACTTTGTAAAATTGAGAAATCGAATCCAAAAATTTTCATTCTCAGAGTTTTGACAGTAGAATTGATAAATTTGTAAATCTACGTGAAATCAATAATAACTCAATTCAATAACAATTTTTAAACAGATGATGAATATTCTTTCAGTCCGACATTTGCTTCCCAAAAAATCCCTTTCAAAATCCCTTGCATACATTTTCGTACCATTTCAAAAATAATTTAAATTAACGGATGATTGAACGACACCAAATGTTATCAAATACACAAACCATTAGTTTCAGTTTCTAAATATTTTCTTTCGTTGTGGGATGAGTTTTACTTCCGGGACCAGTTGTCCTGGGACGAGTTGCGGCTTGGTACCAGTTGTCGGGGATAGGTTGTGCTGGTATCAGTTGTCTTGGGATAGGCTGCGTTGACACCCTTTTCTCGAGATGCAAACACTGGCACAGAGACGAAAAAATAACGATGTTGTATGTTTTCACCAAACAATATCAGGTGTCACAAATTCTCCGGACCTTCTTCGTTTGGTACATTTTAATTATCGTGGAGGAAGTTATAATCTTCGTGGTTTGGAATTAATTAAGATACCTAATCATCGGACCAACGCATGAGCCGTTGACACGAATGGGTAGACTGGTGTCAACGCAGCCTATCCCTTTGTATATGAAAACTATAGTACTATCATGGCGAGTTTTTTTTAGGGTTGCAGAGGTCCTGGTGGTGGCGCTGCAAAATGTGAGGTGTAAAATTCGATTTGGGGAGTCTTTAAGCGTCGAAAATTGGTGGTAGGAGCAAGAGGAGACTATTTTTTGGATAATTGCATCCAACAAATATCAATAAATATCATTTAAAACCTCCATAAGCTCTCCGCAAAAAAAAAAAGAGTAAGGGTTGCATAGGTAAATTAGATGTCGCCCCATTCGACTTCCACCATGATAGTACTATAGTTTTCATATACAAAGCCTATCCCAAGACAACTGATACCAGCACAACCTATCCCCGACAACTGGTACCAAGCCACAACTCGTCCCAGGACAACTGGTCCCGGAAGTAAAACTCATCCCACAACGAAAGAAAATATTTAGAAACTGAAACTAATGGTTTGTGTATTTGATAACATTTGGTGTAGTTCAAACATCCGTTAATTTAAATTATTTTTGAAATGGTACGAAAATTTATGCAAGGGATTTTGAAAGGGATTTTTTGGGAAGCAAATGTCGGACTGAAAGAATATTCATCATCTGTTTAAAAATTGTTATTGAATTGAGTTATTATTGATTTCACGTAGATTTACAAATTCATCAATTCTACTGTCAAAACTCTGAGAATGAAAATTTTTGGATTCGATTTCTCAATTTTACAAAGTGATAGCTTTGACTTTTGAAATTATGTTAATTTTATTTGCTAAAGGCGTCACAACAACAATTTTTATTTCTTTGAGAATTATTGTATATATTTCATTTTCAATCTCTGTCATTTTCACTGAGAAAATTCTTTGTATATGAAAACTATAGTACTCTCATGGCGAGTTTTTTTTAGGGTTGC
This sequence comes from Syrphus vitripennis, assembly GCA_958431115.1. Classification (NCBI taxonomy): domain Eukaryota; kingdom Metazoa; phylum Arthropoda; class Insecta; order Diptera; family Syrphidae; genus Syrphus; species Syrphus vitripennis. The sequence continues at coordinate 8,163,519 of OY288111.1, read as the reverse complement.
CCGGATCCTGGTGGTGGCGCTGCAAAATGTGAGGTGTAAAATTCGATTTGGTGAGTCTTTAAGCGTCGAAAATTGGTGGTAGGAGCAAGAGGAGACTATTTTTTGGATAATTGCATCCAAAAAATATCAATAAATATCATTTAAAACCTCCATAAGCTCTCCGCAAAAAAAAAAAGAGTAGGGGTTGCCCGCATACATTAGATGTCGCCCCATTCGACTTCCACCATGAGAGTACTATAGTTTTCATATACAAAGGAATATTCTTTTTGATATGACATATTTTGTTTCAATCGACGTATCGCATGAAACGAAAACCCAATTTCATCCTTAAATGCGATTGGCGGCTACACTGTGCGTCCTTGACCCCCAGAGATTACACATTTTTTGTCTGTCTTTTCGATTTCATTCATAAAATTTTATAAATCTACGTGAAATCAATCATAACACACAATCGAACG
>OY288111.1:7989263-8162861 GCA_958431115.1 Syrphus vitripennis | reverse complement strand
AAAGACTCACCAAATCGAATTTTACACCTCACATTTTGCAGCGCCACCACCAGGATCCGGGCAACCCTAAAAAAAACTCGCCATGAGAGTACTATAGTTTTCATATACAAAGAGTTTTCATATACAAAGGATCCGGGCAACCCTAAAAAAAAACTCGCCATGAGAGTACTATAGTTTTTCTTTGTATATGAAAACTATAGTACTCTCATGGTGGAAGTCGAATGGGGCGACATCTAATGTATGTCGGCAACCCTTACTCTTTTATTTTTGCGGGGAGCTTATGGAGGTTTTAAATGATATTTATTGATATTTTTTGGATGCAATTATCCAAAAAATAGTCTCCTCTTGCTCCTACCACCAATTTTCGACGCTTAAAGACTCACCAAATCGAATTTTACACCTCACATTTTGCAGCGCCACCACCAGGATCCGGGCAACCCTAAAAAAAACTCGCCATGAGAGTACTATAGTTTTCATATACAAAGTATACAATGCACACGGTACGATTTCCATCACAGCCGTCGTATGCAATCTCTCGTTTTCACTCGAGAGCATTCTTTGTATATAAAAACTATAGTACTCTCATGGTGGAAGTCGAATGGGGCGACATCTAATGTATGCCGGCAACCCTTACTCTTTTTTTTTGCGGAGAGCTTATGGAGGTTTTAAATGATATTTATTGATATTTTTTGGATGCAATTATCCAAAAAATAGTCTCCTCTTGCTCCTACCACCAATTTTCGACGCTTAAAGACTCACCAAATCGAATTTTACACCTCACATTTTGCAGCGCCACCACCAGGATCCGGGCAACCCTAAAAAAAACTCGCCATGAGAGTACTATAGTTTTCATATACAAAGAGTTTTCATATACAAAGGATCCGGGCAACCCTAAAAAAAACTCGCCATGAGAGTACTATAGTTTTCATATACAAAGGAAAAAGTCATTGTTTGACATTTTGTCGGGTTTAGATTGAGGCTGTTTTTTTTCACACCACGAAGATTAAAATTTCACTATTGTTTACGCAAAGTGGAGCATCGTTAATAGCCAATATAAAGAGAATTGGACCTAGATGGCTACCCTGTGGAACACCTGAATTTGCGATAAACGGTCTTGAAAAAGAATTTCTGAATTTGACTTGGTATGTCCTGTATTCAACATATGAGGATATCCAATTGACGAAAAATGGAGGAAACCCATATAAATTAAGTTTAAACTTGATAATCTCATGAGAGAGTTCATCAAAAGCTTTTGAAAAGTCTGTGTAAACACAATCCACTTCTTGACCGCATTCCAGGGAATGTATGCATTTATTCAAAAAGGTAACTAGTAGATTAGTGACAGTAGCACGCTTTTGCATAAAACCGTGTTGATGGTTACAGATAATATTTTTACATTAAAACGTCAAACTGTCACTAACAACCTGTTCAAACAACTTAGGAATGCAAGAAAGCTCAGAAATTGGTCTGTAATTTGATATATTAGCTTCATCTCCTTTTTTAAAAACTGGGGTTAAAAAAGCATTCTTCCAAACTGAAGGAAATTTGCCGAGTTTCGAAGAAATCTCAAAAATATTGCGTAGTGAAAGCGCTAACACATACTTACATTTCAATACATCAATACTATGGGAGGTATTCCATCTGGTCCAAAAGAATAATCATCTTTTAAGAGTGATAAAAAGTACAAAACTTTGCCACTTTCTATTTCAATTCTATTGAATGATACTTGAGGACAGTTTTGTAAATAATGAAAATAATCTTCATCTACAACAACGGAGAAATCAACGGAGATTGATTGGCTGAAGTTTCTTGTAAATCCTTCACAGATTTCAGAAGTTGTACTCAAGACAGCATTATTATAAATGAGATTAACTGGATAGTGAATATCCGTCACTTTTTTTTTTGAATTAACAAATTTCTAGAAGTTATTCGGGTCTGACTTAAAGGAACGCCCCATATTTTGGAGATATTCATTGTAAAGTTCATAAGAGAGCTTTTTAAATTCCTCAAAAAAGGAAATGTAAATAACTTGGTTCTCCACCGTCATGTATCGAATATATTTCTTCCAGGCCTTATTTCTTCTGTTTCAAAGACTTTTAAGTTCTTTTCTAAACCAAGGATGAGTAGATGTATTTACGGAAACAGATTTTTTTTTTAGGAATTGTTTCATTTATGCATCTCATCAAAATAGAATAGAAGCTTGATAAAGTTATGTCAAGATCATTAGAAATCGGTAAATTTTCTATACCGCAATTTATTAAACTATCCAAAAGCTTCTGGAAATCGCTTCTGCGAAAGTCAAAGGTAAACGAACAGTCATGAGAGTTACTGTTATCAAGTAAATGACCGATCAGGTCAAGAATAATGTCCAGAGGTGGATGATAATTTATTTATTATTATTTAACTCATTTATTTTTCTTTCTTCTAAATACATTGTTTTAAATGAATGAATGGATGGAGAGACAATGGCGAAATTTGCCGTCTGTCAGAGTGACTTATAAATAGGTAGTATATAAACATTGTAAATTCAAATCTTAAGTAGGATTTTTTTTTTAAATAAATTCTGAAACAATTAATTTTCTATAATGAATGGATAATAATAATCTATGTTAGATAGAGCAGAAGTAGATTCAACAACTACTGTATTAACGGCGGCGCGGCGTCGGATGATAATACATTCGGTCCTTAAAATTTTTTATAAAACTTACTTGATGTAAGTCTGAAGTAAGTCTACCATTTGAAGGTCCTGTTGGGACGAACTTGTGGAAGCCTCAAAATAGGTCTCATCTTCCGAAGTAACCCAATCAATGTTAGGGAGATTGAAATCACCTAACAGAAGGATTTTACTGTCCAGACTTGCTATACTCCTTATGAATTCGAGTGCCAAAGAAAGCTCAGCGAACACTGACACTGGACTTTTGGGTGGAATGTAAACATTTAGAACAAATAAAACTAACGATTCCCTTGTTATTTTAACGCATAACATTTCAATTGTTAAATTGAAAGGGAAGACTATTTGCGTTGAGCAGAAATTATTCCTTACAGCAATAAGAACCCCTCCACCAACTAAATTAATAACATCCCCATGACGATCTTTTCGAAAAACTAAGAACTCGTTATCAAAAAGTTCTGTGTCTAGTATTGTGGCGTTCAGCCAAGTTTCTGTAGGAGCAAAAAGATCGTATGGAAAAGCTAATGAATTTTTAAATATTGTTGTAGTTTTACTACGAAGTCCTCTTACATTTTGATAGTAGAGGGAGAACCTTTGCAGTTTTTTGAATTTGGACTAGAACCTAAATTGATGTTTGATTTTCATTTTAAAGGGGCAGTAAACTCTTTCACAAGGGTATTTGGAGGCCAAGAGCAATTTAAAATGGGGTCAAATAATGAACTGGGAGCAATAATCTTGAAAGAAGCAACAAAACCATTTAGTTTACTGATCTTAGAACATTTGACACTTGAGGAATGATTTATTGCCTCAGAAGCTACCAAATGTTCGATAAGATTTTTGGACTCTGTTTCAGATGAAAGGCGAGAAACAAAAATTGATTTGGGCTTTGGAACTGAAGTGAGAGTTTTAGCGTTGATATAACTAGTAACCGTTTCATTTAGCGTAATTAAAACATTCTCTTCATTGTCTGAAGACTTTGGGCAATTTTCTTTTTCGATTTCGATTCTATTAGACACATTACTAGAATGTGCAGTAACTACTGGGTCCAAACCAGTTTCTGTAGTAACGCTTTCTGCATAACTTCTCCAGGATTTTTTGGGAGCTGGACCTACATTAACTGATGAAGAGTTAGATTCTCTGCTTCTTTTTTTACATTTTTTAGGGTTTGATGATTTTAAAATGTTTTGCGGTGTGGGATCATTCGTTGAAAAAGATTTATCACAAGCCAGCACCGGTGATGGGATGTTATTAACAACAGAAAAAACGTTTATAAATTTCATGCTTAAATCTTCAAAACCTTTTGAAATTTTTATTAGTTCATCTTTTAGAGTGGTTAATTTAAAAGAAAAGTGAGCTAAGAAAATTTTTTTACATTCAGCACAATACCAATATTCCAAACTCGAAGCATTTATTTTGTCCAATAAAGAATTATTTGAACCTACACATTTAGCATGAAAAAGTTTACCACAAGGACCATAACACGCATATAGCTGAGATGCGTCCGATTTATCTAAACAGTTGGAATTAGCACAAGCCATCGAGAATTTAAATTTATTTAAATAATTATGGAAAAAAGGCGATAAAGAGAAGAGAAAAAAATTTATAGAAGAAAAAAAAATTAACAACGAACTTCGACTGGGATTCGAACCGGAGATCCTACATAGAGATAGAATCAAACTTACGCCTAGTTTTTTTTTTTTTTTAATTCAAGTTTTATTCATTTTTAATTTATATCTACTTACATACTAGACAAAATTCAAAAAAAAAAACTAGCCTACTTACATAACTATGCTTAAATTTAACTTACTGGCCCTAAACGGGCGCTCTAAGGAATTCATGATTACTTATACTAATGCCTTTCGGCCTATGAACTAATTTTTTTTTTTTTTTGTCTTTATTTTGTTAGAAAATTTATAAAAAACTAACTTCAATATAAATTTTTCAAAAACTTACAAACTATGTCCTTAAAATAAAACTTAAACCTACCCCTAACCTACCTACTCCTACATACTACTGAAAACTAGAGCAATCACAGCGGCAAAAGCTATGTCCTTTACATTTTTTTTTTGAATTCATAATTTTTTTAATTCATTTTTTTTTTATTATTATTATATTGTTATTGGATAGCCTCTAATCATATGCCGTGATTTCGCTACCATGTTACATATGTACATATGCCGTGAATGTATTTATTTATTATTGTTTATATGTTTTCAAGGGATCATGAGTAATAGAGTCAAAAAATTTTCTTTATATTATGTATACAGAAAATTTTTTTTTTTTTTTTTTTTTTTTGTTTTTTTTTTTTTTTTTTTTTTAGATAATCTCTAACCATATGCCTTGGCTAGGAGATATTCTATAAATTAATGCACTAATTTCTTCATTAAGTTATTATGCGATTAAGGGTTTCCTTTTATACCACGATTCAAGCAAGGTAGGTTGAGACAAAGAAGGGAGAGGAAAAGAGAGATGAGTGTTAAGGGAATAGTTTAATTTTTTGTATTGTTTTGTGTTTCTTCTGATTCTACCTTTGTGTAATTTTTTGTTGTTATGAGTGATTATAGTGAATTTATTGTTTTGTTTTACTTTTTGTTTAGAAAATCTAGGTGTGAGCTTATTTTGTCTACATTCTTTGCGAAAGATGGTTTCTTCGGCTTCTAAGTCTTCTGGTTTGTCCCTGTTATTGTTCTACTTTTCAGTTCTGATTTTTGTTATAGTATCAACTTTTTCTTTAATTTTAGGGTAGATGTTATTGATGAACTCATTCAAGTTTTGAAGGTATTCATGCTCATTGGAGAATGTAAGTGTTTTGAGAAATTTGTATGGCCTACCAAAAAATAGTTCATAAGGTGTATGCTTTGTAGCAGAATGTATAGCGTTATTGTAGGTAATGAGAGTTTCTGATAATATTTCTTCGTGTTCGACTTTTAGTTTTTCTTCCTTTCTTTTTGTATAAATTACCCTGTAGATTTCTGTTGATGTAGAATGAAGTCTTTCAACTATAGAGTTACTAGAAGTTTGTTGGAAGGATGTAAAATGAAGATTGATTTCGAGTTGTTTACAATAGTCTTGAAATATATTTGCGAAGAATTCGGAACACTGATCGCATATGATCTTCTGCGGGATGCCGTAAAGGCTTATGTATTGTTTAAAATGTTTAAGTATAGTCACACTTTCTCTGCAGTTCAGGGTGTATCCACATGCGAATCTAGAAAACTTGTCTATTATTGTAAGTATGTATTTGATTGTTGTTTATGGTATATATGTCCATGTGTAGAATTTCCAAAGGTTTAAGAGGATTTCGGGTTGGATTTTCGTGATTTTCTCTTTCATGATAGGGAAGTAATATTCTCGTTTTAAATGAAGGTGAGTTTCGTTTATACCCCTATGATTTGAACGGTTGTGATCGTTTCGAATGATTTCTTCTTGCTCTTCTGGTCTCTTAATATCTTTAAGGATTTCTGTACATCAATAGTCGGAATGCTTTATTTCGACCAAAATATTTTGAATATGTGGATTGTACTATTGAAAAGATTTCATCAGTTGTATATAATGCAGTTTGCTTATTGGGTGTAAAAAAGTTTTTGAGAATAAAAATGCTCTTCTTATAGTTCTTCGTTGTCTATTTTTAAAAATTGTCTCTACTGTCATTGGAGATTCTTTATCACTGACTTCTAAAATTGCTTGGATATTAAAATCATTTAAGGGTTTCTCAGATATTGGAATTCTGTCGTTTAAATTTTCTTGAGCGCTATGAACTGTTTCTAAATCTTCGTTATTATTGAAAAGTTCTTTGTTTTCTGAATTATAAATTTTTACGCGACTAAGGGCATCAGCATTTGTATTAGCTTTACCCCTTTTATAAGTTATTTTATAATCAAATTCCTCGAGTTTGAGGCGCCATCCCACCTGACTAGTTTAGAGTTCGGCTCTTTAAGATTCATAAGCCAAAGTAGAGGTTTGTGATCCGTTACTATTTGGAATTTCCTTCCGAATAAGTAAGGTCGAAAATAGCGTGTAGCCCATACAATTGCTAGTAGCTCCTTTTCAATGGTTGAATAATTACATTCGCTTTTTGATAGAGTTCGACTAGCGTAACAGACAGGTCGGTCGCTTCCAATTTTACCTTGTGAGAGCACTGCTCCCAGAGCGGAGTTACTAGCGTCTGTTGTAAGAACAAATGTTTTAGTAAAATCAGGATGTTGAAGTATAGGATCATTTATTAAGAGATGTTTACAAGTCTCAAAAGCTTCAATATAATTTTGGTCTAGTTTGATCTCAGCATCCTTTCTAAAGCAATTTGTTAACGGCTTAGTTAGTTTGGCTAGGTCTTTGACGAATTTCCTGTAGTACCCAATCAATCCTAAAAATGCTTTTATTTCAGTACGAGTTTTTGGAATCGGAAAATTTTTGATGGCATGAATTTTGGAAGGGTTTGGTTTAATTCCTTCTGGAGTAATAATATGTCCCAGAAAAGCAATTTTCTTTTGGAGGAACTCGCATTTATCCATTTGGATTTTGAAATTTTATTCTTTTAACTTTTCAAACACCTTTTTTATGCTTTGTATGTGTTCCTGAAGGGAGGTAGAATAGATGATGATGTCATCTAAATACACGAGACATATGTTACCAATTAATTCTTTTAAAACGTTGTCCATCACGCGTTGAAATGTGGATGGAGCGTTTTTAAGGCCAAAAGGCATTCTAAGAAATTCATAGTGCCCTCCTTCGACATTGAATGCAGTTTTCTGTATGTGTTTTGGGTCCATTTCGATTTGGTGGAACCCGCTTGCAAGGTCAAGTGAGGTGAAGTACTGACATTTTCCCAGCTTGTCCAATATTTCGCTTATATTGGGCAGTGGGTATCGATCAGATATGGTTTTTTCATTGACTTTCCTATAGTCTATAACTAACCTCCACTTTTGTTTCCCGCTAGCATTTTTTTTTGGGAACAATCCATACAGGAGAGCTCCATGGAGAATAACTATGGCGTAATATGCCTTGATCTAACATTTTAGATATCTGTTCTTGTACCTCTTTTTTATGTACGAATGGATATCTGTATGATTTTGTATAGGTAGGGACTTCATTAGTCATGTTAATATGGTGTTTAATTTGATTTGTGAAAGTTAATGATTCTCCTTCTATATATATTATATCTTTATATTCTTTACATATTTGTATTAACTGTTTTCGTTCCTCAACGTTTAAGTGTTCGGTTCTTATTAGTTGAGCAATATCTTTTGGGGGATTGGATTTCATGATTTCATGATTTCTTCATTAAAGTTGTTAATTTCAATGAAGTTCTCTGGTTCGTACAGTTCAGTTTCTAATGGCTATTGTTTGCTCGGTTTTAGAGTAGTTTATTATCTCTACAGTACTATAACCGTGTTCAGCATTGTATAAACCTTGTGTAATGTAAAGGTGTAGTTTACAAAATTGATTGTAATGGAAACTCTGACGAAGAATGTAACCAAATCTACATAGGAACAACTAAACAAAAACTCAAAAGCAGACTGGCTGGACACAAATCTGACATCAAGAGCAACGCACCACAGAAGACAGCACTGGCATCACATTGCATAGCTTTCAAGCACAGCCCCAACCACGATAACGTCAAAATAATGCATTTGACCTGAAACCCATTCAACAACAGCGTAAAGGTCCGGCTTTAGTTCTGTAGTTTCTATGATTATATTGCCATTGGCATTTTTAACTGGAAGTTTAGCGAGGGTCTTACTATTTACTGGAATAGTGAGTTTGCCAGAAGAATAATTTGGCTTGAAATTGATTTTGATTTTGGAATTTTGCATTATGAGCGTTTTGTTTTCTAGGTCGATTTTCGCATTAATTGCGAGAAGAGTATCCATACCTAGGAGGCCATCGAAGAAATTGTGAAATTTGAAGATGAGAAATTTTAGAAATCCATTTTGATTAAATTCAGTAAAAAAAGTTTTGTTTGCGCAAAAAAAGTTGGTATTTTTTGAAAACGGTAGTTATATGTATGGGGTTGCATCTGATTTGTTTTTCTTCGGGGATGAATTCAGGGTTAATGAATGAAGCTGATGCACCCGTATCTAAGAGGAACCTCAAGGGTCTACCAAAAGGTGAAGAGATGTTAATGTATGGTAGAGTGTTAGGGTGTGACCTTGGGTCTAAGTATCCTGTGAACTCCTGGAGGCTGCATTGGAAAAATTTTGATTATCGGAAATGTTTGTTGATTCGTTATTGAGGTATGTATCTAATTGTTGAAAGGACCGTCTGTTTTCGTTATCAACTTCCTGAAAGTTGAAATTTGTATTTCTGACTTGTTGACTGGGACTGGTTTTTATTTTTGAGAATGGATTGGAGTTGTTGTTATGGTAAACATTATTCGAGGGTCTGAATTTCTAAAATCTATTGAATTGCGTTTCGTTTCTGTGAAAGGGTCGAGAACGAGTTGGTTCATTAAAATTGTGTGCATTCCTAATTGGTAGTAATTTAGGGATTGAGTTATTTGGTCGCCATTGGTTTGGGTTATTATAATATGTTTTTGTTTGGTTTTGGTTTGAATTTTGTGTATATGGTTTGTATCTATGTTGTTGCGAATATCTTTGATAAGATATATTTTGTTCCTTACAGGCCGACTCCACTAGAGATAATTTCTCTCAGAATACTCATCCTGACATGAAAAGTCTATTGGAGTCGCGTTGTTTCATCTTATGATATGATGTTAGCGATCTCTCTCTGCTATTTTGTCTTGACATCGATGTCTCATATCAAATTTGACGTTTGAGTTTTTTTTTCCCTTTTTGTGTGTGGATGACATCTCAATTTCATTATTTTGTGTGTCTCAAACCGACAAGTATGCATTTGGCGCGAACAAAAAAAAATTACTGTGTTAAAAAAAGTCGGCATTTGCAGTTTTTTTTATTAGATTCATATATTTAAAGGGATTAAATCAGGTAATAACACATTTTTATACGAAATGCGTTTTTGACAAATCCTTTTAAACAGCACAATCATGAGTGAGTGGAAACTTACCCAGAATGAAACCAAGCTCCTGATAAACTTGTACAGGGAAAAGGAGTGCTTGTGGAACTACAAGAGCAAACTATACAAGAGGAACGATTTGAAGAACAAAGCTTGGGCATCCATATCCCAAGCAATGAACAAGGACGTGATCGATGGTTAAAAAAAAAGTTAAAAATCTTCGCTCAGCTTATGTGGCTGAAAAAAAAAATTACTGATTCTCAACATTCTGGTGCTGGAAACGAGGAAGTTTATGAGTCTCACCTTTTTTATTTCAGTGAGTTTTCATTCCTGGATGGAGTTATTGTACTGCGTAAAACACAGAACAATTTCTCACTGGTAAGTAATAAACAACTTCATAAAAATTATAAATGAAAAAAAAAAATTTAGGACGATACACTTAAGAGAGAGCTATGGAGGCTGTAGAGGCTGAAGAGGCTGTGGAGGGTGTGCAGGCCACTGCTGATGTTCTTGCTCTTTCCCAATCAACATCTAAACCAATGCAAATAGCATCGCCGAGGCAGTCATCGGGCTGGCGAGGGGGATCCACATCATCATCGAGCGCCCAAAGTGCAAGATACGAGGACGCCATAGCTGCCATTGTACAAAGTACAAATTCTCGGCCAGGTAAACAATTGCTTAATAAGATGACTTCTTTTTTGTGTATTTCAAAGGTTTTTAACTTTTTTTGCAGAACGAAAAACTAAATATGAAAGTTTTGGTACCAGTGTGGCCAGTCAGCTGGAAGAATTAAGCAACATCGAGGCAGCTGAAGCTATGGCTGAATTACAACAAGTTCTGTCAAGGCATGTTATTCAGTCGCTACAGCGAAGAAGTATAGCTTCGCACTCATCCTTATCAAGCTCAGTGGAAGGAAGTGATCTTCTTCAAAGTGCAATGATAAACTCAGATTTATTTGATGAGTTTTTAAAATTATTTTATCTTTAAATTCTAGCAATAATTTAACTATAAATAAGTGATTTTGAAAAATTGTGTTCATTGTAAAAAAGCAAAGATGTATCAAAGTGTCGTTAATAGAATTACCTTATACAAAATAAATTTATACCACCTAAACGGATTTCAATGTGCTTTATAATTTTATGATTTCTAATTTCAAGGAATTTTGGCAAAGAAGATTGTTAAAATAAATGTCGGATTGTTATCAAAACTAACGTGATGAAATTATTTATATGAATTAATAAAAAAACATTTTGAAACAAAATCAAACAAAAAATCAGTATAGCAACACGGGGCTTTATTCTTCATTTTTGTGATCGCACATAAGAGCAAGTTCGTGCAACCACATCGTACATATTTTTTTCTTATAAATTAAGTAAAAAAAAATTTACAGGCATAGATACGTAGAAATGTTTTTATTTATTAATTTTTTTCCACTGATATGGAACGTCTCCATCAGTGACACAATAACGCACCAAATTTTCACGAATTATTGATGCGTGTTTATAGTTGGAATGATCTTGTGTTGTCAGAGGTGACATTGTTTGTGGTAGAGTTTCAGAAACTAATTCAGTATCAGGAGATGACCTTATTAATGGCGAGAGAAAGTTGTGTAAAACACAACAAGCTTTAACCACAGCTTCGCAAGTTTCCAAGCTCAAGTCAATAGGACGATGGAAAATTCGAATCGTCCGAATGCCATCTCAACTGTCAGGCGGCACCGACTAAGCCTATAGTTTAGAACTTCCTGTTGTGTAGTTAATTTTTAATTTCGGCCAAAACCTTTCATAACAAAAATATTAAAAAATTATTGCTAGTAATAATATTTATTTTAAATGTTCTTCACCTTTTATTAAATGTTTATCAAGTGCAAATATATCATCCCCAACAAAAAAGTATGTCGTTTGACTTTCTTGCCCTTTCAATGGCTGTGCATTTGGAATATAAGGCAATTTTTAACAATCCCATGGTAAAGACTACAGTTCTTAAAAATTATTACATCAGACGCTCTTCCATTTTCTCCAACATCTATGTACAGAAATTTGCTATGAGCATCCACAATGGCAAGCAAAACTATGCTGAAAAAGCCTTATAGAAGTCGGAGCCTGAATGTGGCGGTGCTTTAATTCGAATGTGCTTCCCATCAATCGCTCCAATTGTATGTGGAAAATCCCAATACCTATTGAAATCGTTGGCAACTTGCAACCATTCACTTTCAGTTGTAGGAGTCTTGAATGGAAAATATTTCATGAAGAACATAAAGAACATAACATTTCAAATGCACTGAATTTTTGGTCAACCTTCATGTTTCCACTTTGAAGAGTATTATATATTGCATTCAGCACATTTCGAACAAAAGTTGAAATTGTTTTGCGGGACACCCTTGATAAGAACTCCAACAATCTATAGGAGTCACCAGTTCCAATGTACCTAAGAGTAATCGCAAGCCGAACTCTGGGTGTGATTGCAAATCGCATACTCGTGTCTTGCCTTTTTATTAACGGTTCAACCTGCAATCAATAAATTAGCAAACTAAAAAAAGTTATTTGCATTCCTACCAGAATAAGAACCGCGGTAAATCTGTCGATGGACATCCTACAGAAATTTTGATAGTCTTCTCCTTGATCCCAGAGTAAATCCTTGAGCAAATGTTGCTCAAGGTCATGGGCGTCCCTTAGTGTAAGGAAAGGATTAATCCAAAAACGATGTTTCCGTTTAGCTTCCTGCTCTTCGCTCATTTCTAACTCTTCAAGATTTTCCAACACTTGCAGAGCTTTAAGTGTACGAATTGCACCATGTCCACGCATTCTTTTCGCCATCGCCCTTAACCAACCGTATACAATTATTATTATTATTCTTTTGACAAAACAAATTATTATTAAATTAAAAAACAAACGAATTTCTACACAAAAGCCGAAAAATTGTGGGAAGAATTTTTTTATTGTTTGACGTTTGACGTTTTTCAGAGATGAATTCACTTTAACCTCTCTTGATCAAATGAGATGTCAAGACATAAACTGCCCAGCGAAGAAAAAAAAAAACTTCTAATTTTAATGTCAGAGATCTGGTTGGCGATACAGATATCAAGTGGAGTCGGCCTGTTAATGCAACAAGATAGAGCTGTAGCTAACGAATCAGGTTGCATAGTCCTTACTCTTGAACCAAGTGGTTCGTTGAGTCCACTCAAGAATGAGTTAAGACACATTTCGGAGTACAAATCCTTTTTCGCTTGGATAACAGACGTGTTTCCTTTTTGAATAAGGATGTTATTGCATAAGGCAGACTGAATTTCGATTATTTCACCGTGAAAGGATTGAACTACTGATTTATTGAATTGCCGTATGTTGTGGAGATCTCTAATGAGGGATGTTTCCGTACGTTTATCAGAATAGTGGAGGATGAGGTTTGTTTTTATCTCATCCCAAATTAAAGGGGTCCCGTACATATTAAGTACCTCATTTGCCTGGCCTTCGACCTTGTTGCGTATGGCCCTAAGAAGTATCTGTCCATACGGGGAGTTATCAGTTCCTCTTATGTAGAGAAGAATTTCTTCTACATTATCAAGGAACTTGTATAAGAGACGGGGGTTACCGTCAAACCTGGGAAGGTCTTTGATGGCATCAGGTATCCTAAGGGAATTAAAGATTTCACCGTGGTTTATAGTTTGGTTAGTGTTTTGTGTAGTGTTGTCTTGTTCTAAACTCATGTTGAATGATTCTGTAATAGAGAATGAAGGATCTGTGTCTTCGGGTATGGAATTGAGGCTCTTAGAAAAGCGATTTAGACTACTAGAGATAGACTGGAAGTTGTAAGGGAAAAGTGAGCGTCGTGTTTTACAGGTCCCTTTTCTTTAGGCATTAATCAAATTTTATACGATTGAATATTTTATATTCTCACAAAAATGTTGGCGATTTTTAATGAATGAGGTCCCTTTTCTTAAGGCATTAATCAAATTTTTATACGATTAAATATTTTATAATATGTAATATGTTTTAAAAGTATATTATAATATATAAGTTTTATAAATTTGTAATTAAATATTAGGGAATGATTGATTGATTTTTTTTTTATTTTTGTTTTAAACTACTTATACAAACACGTGCACCCAAGAAGAATTTTCATGCTGTTTTTCCTTTGTAGCTCTGTAGGTTCAGTGAACGGTGATAAAGGGTCAAAACCCAACAGCTGGTTGTTCCAAGATAAAGGATAAAGCACTGGTTATTTAAAGTCTTCTTTTTAATTTCGCTGTGATTTCTCTATTTGCACTTGTATGTATCTGTATTTATTATTTTTTTTTTTTTTAGTTCTTAAAGTTTTCTTTAGATTTTGTGTTTGCACTGATTTTTTTATTACTATTTTATTTTTTTAATCGTATTTTAAAGTCTTTCTTTTAATCTCTATTTGCACTTATTTAAGCTTTTTTTTTGAACAAAAAATTTAGCTGTTCACCGGACTAACGACTGCGCCAATTAAGTTTGTGACCGAAGCGGAGCTTAAAAAAAACACACTTGTTTCACGTTTGAAGGTTCTAATCAGAATGAATTTTTATTCAACTTTTCAAATGAAAACTTAATTCTATTTACAATAATATATTTCTAGGAAAATGCAATGCATTGAATGCTTTATTTACTAAAGAATACAAAATGCTTAATTGACAAAAATAAGTTTAACGGATATTGGCAAAAAAGAATACTTGGAAAATGTTTATTTAACATAATAATTTAAAGTTGAATACTGCTCGCACAATTCCTGGAATTGGGTCGATGACATCTATTGCATTGGTTAAAATTGGATGTTGGCCGGAAATGGGAGAGGGCAAGTTAGGTTGTGGATGTAACTCGCGCTCTTACCCACTGCGCGATCTTATCCCAAACGACTCTATCTATGAGTGGCACTTGCATCGAAGAAACCAATCAGCTTGATGCGATTTTAGGTATGCGTACCTATCAAAAACCATCTCTTGTGGAATGATCACATACTTAACACCGCCAAAAATGCCGCAAGATGTTTAGGTTTCCTTTAGAGATGCAAGAAATTCTTTTGCCCTTCTGATCTGGCTATTATCTATATAAGTTATATACGTCCAAATTTTGAGTATAACTCCCATTTCTGGGATGGTGCTCCAGCTTAAGCCTCTTGGACAGTATACAAAGACGAGCCTTCAAAATGATTGGAGACAGGCACATCATCGATACTTTTACGTCACTTGAACACCGACGTAACGTTTCCTGTCTCTCATTATTTTATCGGTACTTTTACGGTAAGTGCTCTAATGAAATAGCCAGTTGCATTCCTACCCTTAAACGATTCAACGGTAATACTCGGGCTTCCAGGAATGCTCATCGTCATCAGTTTACTCTTGAACCCAATTTCGATCGTACTGTCAATTTACATTGCTGCTATGTGTCGAGATGTGGTACTTGTTCATCAAATGCATTTGGAGGCACAACATTTTTATAAGCGCCTTAAAGTATGCTATCTTGTTCCGCCTCCATTTAAAAAGTAAGTTGTTGTTTATTATTATTGAAATAAAGTTATTATAACTTTTGAAATAAAAAAAATTATGTAATAATAATTTTGCTTTGCGCTTTTTAAATTTCTTTTCTTTTAGACAGAAAAGGAGCTGCAGCTAACGGTGCTCCAGAAAATGCTGGCGGCCATGGAACTGCTATTCGGAAAATTTTCCGGGAGTTCTCAAACGAAAACTGAGATCCAGGAAAGCTGGAACAAAATATGTACCTTGGCCGCACATGAACACATGAGAAAGCCATTCTAAATTTTTCCACGAAATATGGATCTTCCATGTTAAAATTTATTCTTCAAAAATAATGTTCTGGGGCGTCTTGTAATGCTAGCCCGATGATCATCGTTTTCAAAAATTAAATCCGCGTCGTTAAGAATGATATTCATTGCTTACAATTATTTCCACTTTTTCAATTAAATTAAACTTAAAAAATATTTTTGTTTGGGCTCAATATTTTTTTCAACAAATATCAAAAATGGATGGATTCGTTCAATGCAAATAAAAATTTTGTTTTAAGAGTTTTAGTAACTTATGACAATTACCCAATCATAGGGTTCCTTAAATGTACGAAAATTTATAAAATATATTGAACGAACTCATTGCTATACATTAACAGCCGTATTTAATAGAATTCACTAAAACACCTCTGAACGTGTGAATAGTTACGCAGTGTATAAGCGCTTATTAAGCCTCTATTCAACGTTACGTAAATCCATATTTAAAAAACATTTTCTGGTGCAATGCCTTTGTGTCAGATAAAGTACCAAAAAGAGAAATCTATTACATTATTCCTCAACGCGTTTAGCATAAAATACCCCTATTTAACGTTACATAACTTTTATAAATAACTTTTGGACGTTTAGAGTCATTGTAATTTTACGCAGCCTCTATGTGGCGTTTATAAATACGACTGTAAATTGCTATGAAATATAAAATCATACATCACATACCTACAACAATTTTAAATAAGTATCGTACAATCCGTCCAATGGAATCTGTGAAGCAGAAAATTGTATGCGATGATGATGGAGGAATACAATAGTATGTTGTACATATGTGACGTATGCTATGTTCTGTGAAACTGACCCCAGGTTTCATGTTCCTACTCTTTTATCCTTTACTATTTATTATTGCCAAATATTATTTGGTCGAATTGTCTTGTTCAAATATATATCGTCGCTTGAAAAACAAACTGACATATGTAAGTCAAAATTCTTGAATTTTCAGAAAAGCTATTTGAATTTTTTTGTTACTTAAAAAATTAATTTTAGTTATGAATTTCAATGAAAACCAAAAAGTTGTAGAGTAAAAAAGTATTGTTTTTTTTTTCTTCTTTCAAGTGGTATATTGAAATTTTTCAAAAAAGCCATTTAAAAAAAAAAAATTAGACTTATGTCATTTAGCATCAAAATATCTTATAAATTTGAAATCAAAATCAGAAAATGTATTAAAAAGTGTCGTTTTGTTTTGTTTTTAAATAAAACCAGCAATGTTTATAGTCAAAAAATATATTGTTTATTAAATAACTTAAAATAAGTTAAATTTTATTTAATAAATAACAAGGAACACATAACGTTTATGTTAAACTTAAAAAAAGATCAGGGATGTTACCATAAATGCAAAACGACACTTACGCCCTCTTTATGTCAGTTTAATAGTTATACTTATGACGGTTTGATAGAAAATTAGTAATTTTTTTGCGGTTCGTTCTGTATACCCAACTCAAAATCGACAAATTTTGACTTATGTCAGTTTGCTTTTCAAGCGACGATACGTACATAAATGCGAATCATCTAAACTATATGCAAGGCAATGAAACAAATCCATATGATTTTTTTTCGATTCATGGTTTTTACTAACCTTGAATTTGATGAGACATAAAATCTTAAGATTTTACTTTTGGAAATTATTATATTTGGCAATAATAAATAGTAAAGGATAAAAGAGTAGGAACATGAAACCTGGGGCCAGTTTCACAGAACATAGCATACGTCACATATGTACAACATACTAATACAGTTTTTATTTGAACAAAATTGCTGTACTTCTTTTTATAGTTTACAATTTAGTATTTTTTGAGGTCATAAGGTATTGGTAATTTGTCTACTTATTTCGGTTAAGAATTTTTGGGTACTTTTAATACAATAAGGGAGAGGGTTCGTATATGAAAACTCCAAAAACTATAAAATTAAAATTTGATGGCTAGCAAATATTAAATTTATAATTAAATTTAATACTAGAGAAAAAAAATTATGATCAGGAACTTTGGAATTCTTGATTTTAAGTTGAAAAACATGTTCATAACTCTTTTTCTCAATTTTTTTTTTTCAAATATTAATATTTCATGTTAAAGTGTTAGGATTCTTTGTTTTCTGGCGGGTAGACACATTAATTTTTTATTTAATTTAAATAATGATAAAATAATTTTAAACATTTCTTTTCCTAACTTCACGCAACTTGAGACTCGTATATACCTATACCTAAAATTCTTCGTCAATTCCAGAAAAAAACATAAACAAATTGACACTCGAATTTCTGGAACATGGGCCTTCTAGTAATAAAAGATTTGCTGATGTACCTAAAGAGTTATGTAATAAGAGCTATTATTTTGAATATCCCGCTATTTCGGTAGTTGGCACTTTTGAAGCTTTAATTTTTTCACATTTGACAAGTAGAAACTACACCATTAGTAAAAATGGAACGATACACGCTTCAACAACGCATTGAAATTATTAAAATTCCCTATAAAAATGGTAATTTAAAATTTGTAAATGATCTGGAATTTATCGAAAAATCATCTTGACTAATAGGCCCATTTCCACTTCGGTGGCTACGTCAACATGCAAAATTGTCGCACCTGGAGCTCGGAAAACCCAAGATTCATTGTTGAAAAGCCTCTCCATCCTCAACGAGCGACTGTTTGGTGCGGTTTATGGTCCGGTGGGGTCATTGGACCTTACTTTTTTGAAAATGAGGCTACGGTGAATGGATTGCGCTATCGAGCGATGATTAATAACTTTGTATAGATCTTCTGACTTAGCACCTTGCAACTTCTTCCTATGGGGCCACGTAAAGGTTAGGGGTACACCAACAGCCCAGCGTCGATTCAAGGCCTAAACGATGGAATTCGTAAAGGTATTGAGGTCATACAGGATACAGCCGCCACTTTGCGATTTGGTGGTGGAAAATTTTATGAAAAGGAAACATCGGCCGTTTGGCGATGTTGTTATTATAATGGCATAATTTCTCCTTTATATTGAAATAAATATCTGATCTTTTATCTCAAAAAAGGCATTTACCTATTTAAAGAAAAAATATTCAAAATATCACCTCTTATTGGAAAACCCTTTGTAATGAATATAACTAACTAGCTGACCCGGCGAACTTTGTTCCCCCTTAATGGCAATAAATAAGCAGATTGTTTTTTTTTTATTGGAAAAAATACAAAAAAAAAATAAATACCTACATTAATCATTCATTATTATTTCTGTATTTTAGTACATAGGTTGCTCTTCACTTAAGTACCTTGTGATACACGACATTTTTAACTTCCCATAGGGAGTTATTGTAATCGGTCCGATTTGTCAAATTGAAATTTTTGACATTTCTCGACGTTTCAAGGTCCCTAGAGCCTATATCAATCATTTTTAGAGAGATGTCTGTGTGTGCGTGTGTACGTACGTTCGTACGTTCGTACTTTCGTACGTTCGTACGTCCGTACGTTCTGGTACCATTTTTCGTCGTCGATATCTCAAGAACGAGTAAAGATATCGACTTGAAATAAATTTTGTTTTACAGATAATAACTTCAAAAGAAGCTGAAAGGGCGTTTATTAATATTCAATCAGTCGTTTTTTTATTACAGCAGTTTAAAAAAGAAGTGAAAATTTTGGTTGGGCTCAAATATCTCACGAACAAATAATGCTATTTACTTGAAATAAATTTTATTCGACACGTTATGACGTTATACAAATTTGATATGAATTTGGAAAAAAATCAAAATACCGTTATTTTTTAAAATCAAAAAAACTAAAAAAAAAAATTTTATAACTCGAATATCCTTAGATGGAAAAATGATGTTAACTTTAAAATAATTTTATTTTACAAAAAATGTTGTTTTTGACTACTGGTGAAAATTTCAAAAAAATTCAATGGACAGTTTTTTTTACAAAAAATTAAAAACTACAAAAAATTCTACCAAAAATGGTGTAAATTGTCTTTCGACTCAAATTTCTCAAAAACGGGTAACGATATTGACTTCTTGTTTATTTTATTTTCTACATAACATAATTGTTAGCAACTGATAAAATTTTGACAAATATTGAATGGGCAGTTTTTTAACAAAAAATCAAAAACTGTTAAAAATTCTAAAGAAAAGTAGTTACAATTTATTGTATTTCAGCTCGAATATCCTGAGAACGAACAACGATTGTGCCTTCTAAAATATTTTATTTTATTCATAGTACAATTTTTTATGAAAGGTAAAATTTTGACAAATATCTAATTGACAGTTTTTGACAAAAAATATAAAAAAAATAAACTGAAAAGTTGTAAAATTGGTTTTTCGACTCGCATATCTTGAGAACGAGCAATGATATTGACTTTGCCATTAGGTATTTAATTTTATACATAATAAAATTTTTTACAGCGGGTATATATTTGACATATACTTTACTAACATTTTAAACAAAAATTTAAACAGAACTAAGAAATTTCCACATTCGTTAAAAAAACGCGTGGAAGTTTACCTCCTGGGTCAAGTGGAAACAACTTATACCCCAACAATCTCTATAATATGTATATGTGCATTTCGTAAATCTCTTTAAATAATTAAAATGCTTTTCAATCTTAAAAAATGATTATTTGAATTTAACAGCTAAAGTTTGTTTCGCAGAAAATTTGGTTATTTGAAAAAAAAACTAAATATAAAGTTTTCAAGATCACAAATGGGAAGTTATCAGTGTGGGTCGCACCCAGCCTCTTTTTTGTTTTATTATCAGGCGCAAAAACAAGCAACGCAGATGGTCTTCCGACCCGTGAACATGCCACGTATAATTGACCATGGGAAAAACATGAATGTTCTAGATTTAAACCACTTTACCATTAAGGCAGCATAATCCAGGCGTTTCTCCGGAAAACTTTAATGCACCACAATACTCGCAAACAACGTCCATTTGCCCAATGCAAACGCTAGGATGCAAGCTGTAATCATTGCTGCAATCGTATTGAAACGCTGCTCGATTCAAATCAGCACTCGATAAATACCTTGTTCTGCGTCGCAAATTATCTATTTGTTGACCTCTGTTGTTCGCTCGACCATTCTGCATTGCCAACCGAGCTGTTTCACGGGCTGCATCACTTTGCTCTCGTGATTGAGAAGCACGAAGTCGAGCAATACTATCGCGGTGCTGTTCACGTGCAATTTCTTGTTCTTCTTCAGTCCTTTCATTTGCAGTATTTCGTATTCTTCTTGCATTACGGCTTTGTTGGGAAAGATTCGATCGTCTTGGTCGCGGCATTATTATTTAAACTTAAAATAGCAAATAAAATTAAATTATTTTCAAAAGTCAAAGCTATCACTTTGTAAAATTGAGAAATCGAATCCAAAAATTTTCATTCTCAGAGTTTTGACAGTAGAATTGAGAAGTTTGTATGAGAATTTTTGTTTATATTTCTGAGAATACGAAGATGTCTGAGATCTTAGAAATATAAATTGGCCAATTGATTTCTTACAAATATCAAATTGTCATCCATACGTCATTACATAGCTGTCATTATACGTCAATTACATAGCTGTCATTTGCGTTTTGTTATTCCAAGTCTGATATTTTTTTGTTATACGACGTTTTATAGTGACTGACGTTTCATGTCAAGTCACACGGGAACGCTGTCGAACGGGATAAAAAGTATCTTATGTCCGTCTCCTGGCTCTAAGCTACCTCCCTACCAATTTTCAGCCAAATCTGTTCTGCCGTTCTTGAGTTATAAGTGGTGTAACTAACACGACTTTCTTTTATATATATAGAGATAAAGATAGAAGAATAGATAAAAAATCGGTCCAGGAGTAGCGACAATTTAAAGAAGGGGGAGATAATTTTGGGTTATACATACACATAGTCCAAAACCGTATGTCCATAAATAAGATCTTTCTTACGGTATACAAGTATATAACGATGCAGCAAACTAAATCCAACCATAAATCCCATCCAAGTGGCAACTGAATCCATTTTATTGATCACAGTAGAAGTTAGCTTCATTTCCTTTGAATGTGAAATAAATTAGTAAGTCAAGTAGTTGAGTTGTATCAAACGATTATCACCTCGATTACAGAATCCGATGAATGGTCTGCGGATGGCTTCCGACAGTTTTTTTCAGTTTTTACTATTAGAGAATCCGTCGCAAGAACCTTCATAAATGTCGGTAACGTAGTTGAAATTTTATTCGATTATGAAATACTGTCCATCCGAACTCCATATAAATTTTGGCATTTCAAATCCGCACCAAAGTTGTTGCGTATGCAACAAAATACAAAAATGGAAAGCTTGAAAAAGTAAGTTTAACATTTGAGTTTTAGATTATAGTTTTGATTTTTTTGCAGAAAAAGAACAACAAATAGATTCCAATTCGAGAAAATGGTAAAATTGTCATTCA
Organism: Syrphus vitripennis; assembly: GCA_958431115.1. Lineage (NCBI taxonomy): Eukaryota > Metazoa > Arthropoda > Insecta > Diptera > Syrphidae > Syrphus > Syrphus vitripennis. The sequence continues at coordinate 8,141,047 of OY288111.1, read as the reverse complement.
ATAATTAATTAATTAATTTTATTGGTGTTCAGTACAAATATCCATACCAAGCATTCTTGTGTTTCTGTCTCCATTATCGTATAGCGATTTTTAGTACAGGCATGCACCCAAACAAGTGAGTCGTGACTCGAACCAGGAAATTTAGCGTTCACATACCAATTTAAGGTCAAAAACTGTCAGCATCGATAAGAAAGTTTGAAAATGATAAGGAAGTTTTAAGAAACGGTAATGTAGACCTTCCGGCGGATTTTATGATTGTTATTTATCGCGTAAGTGAGTTGAGTGTGGATCGAGTCAAGTTCGCGGGAATAAAATTTTTCGGATTCTGCAATCGAGGTGTATATCTTTAAATCATTTTGGAGAAAGTAAGATTATTGCACTTGATTTTGCAACCCATTTAAATGTGCACCGGTATCTCTCACACTGTATCGTTAACAACTTTTGTGCGCCCTCACACAATATATACCCGTTCAGGACGAATAAATGGTATCATAAAATATATGCTTGCTGTTTACTTATATGATATTATATTTGGAAATAGACTTACTAATTCACTCCAAGGTTTAATTAAAAAATTGGCCGGATACTAGTAATAAGCCAGATGCTGGTACATCTACGTTTTACCCTATGTCAACCTACTTACTATATTTCACTACGCAGGTACAAAAAATGAAATAGAAAAATAAGGATTTGGGTAGGTGCGTATTTGGCTAAAAACACCTTATTCCGACGCCTTCTTAGTTATTATACCTACTTCCTAAGCTTACTTCTACATATTGCAAAATAAAACTCATACCTACCATGTTAAATTGTTTTTTGTACTAATAATTGATTTTAAATCACTTCACGCCACAAAAAAAAAGGATTTTTTTATAATAAAGGCAAGGTATACATAATGTATATAAAATTCAAGAAAAAGAAATCAAAATACAATCATACCATGTGATGCCCAATTCGATTTAATTACGTAGTTCAACCCCAAACTCGATGCCTTGAAACACAAAAACAGAGATCCTATTATTCGAATACAAAGTCTCATTCAGTGAGTCTGATTGATTTCAATCTGGCACACACTCCATCAACCGAATCTGTGGCTGTTCCAATTTAACATAAATTTGTGCGTTTTTTCGCCTTTTTGCATGCTTCCGATTCTCTTCTCAATAACAATTCAATTTTTAACAATAGAATCCTTCAATTGGCAGTAATATGCCATAATATGAGCTCACGAGCGCTCTCCCATTGTACACATATACGCAGCGGCGTCGTCCTTGTTACCAATTAAGGTTCTGGAAATACTGCTCATTGTTTCCACCCGCAAATAAGGCATTGACAATCTCCTGCCTCTTGGTTTTCTTTTCTTCTCAACTGTCGAGGACAGACCCGGAATTGCATAAACCATCTTGCAGCCAATATATGATTTTGAGTTTGACGAATTGAAAAGAGGGCCGAAGAAGTAGGTAAAGGATTTGAAATTTTCTAACTTGTAACACGTGCCACATGTCAATTCATTGGTCTGGAAACAATCTACGACCAATAACCGACGGCAACACTATACCACGATGTCAAGCAAGTAGATAAATTATTATAGAACTGGGAGGAAGTTAAAAAAATCCTCCGATGACAGTGTATTTTTTCTCGAATCCTTCAATAGCACAGACTAATTTATCATTTGATGTGAGAATGCATTATTCGAAAAGAGAATTTTTTCGTGTTTTTGAGCACATGATATTGTTTCAACATTGCCAGCTAGTGTGCAACTGTCATTAAGCGTCCCTCTTACCACTTTTAAGCCTGAAGAATGAACAGGAACACATATACTAAACGATAACAATTAGATACAATTATAGATACAATAACTATTCAAATAATCCCGATTGCATTGTATCTTTCTAATACAACCCAGCAGACATCAAAAACAAAATCATCCACCTAATTTGGCAATGAAGCTAACACTAAGAACATGGAACAAAATTTGTTCTCTGGAGAGAATATAGAGGGATCAACACAAACCGTCCTAATGCTTGACATCTTACATTACCAAATCCAATTGAATGCGATATAATTTAATGTTGCGAGGGATGTTAATGTTAAGTACCTTCATCTTATATATACCTACTTACAGAAAAGAAAATTGTTATAGCTTATTTCCCAATGGATTTTAGGATATCACATATGGTTCATGGCTTGCCTTCGATCAGGGCGCAGAGTTTTGTTATATTTTCAAATCAAAACAAAAATCAATAACGAGTTTTTCTTCCAATAAATTTAACTCAAAGTTAAAAGAATGATGTACATATTGCTATTTAATAGTCGAACCAAAGTTATAAGAATTGTGCTGGTCGTTGAAAACAATATTTGTCTCAGCTTCGTATGGGATATAATTCAGACTTTGGTGTACCTACAAGTGAAAAATGTGATTATGCTTTTGCTAGCCTCATATTTATTTGAAGCTTTAATGTAGAGTGTATGTCCTTTTGATGTAAAACAAAAACAAAAACTTACTTAAATACAAAAAAGAAGAATAATTCCAGGTACCAAAGATATACGCAATATAAGAATGTTCACAAATATGTGTCTTTACATAGTAAAAATACAAACTAAAAGAAAGAGCCGTAAAATAGGTAACATTTTTAGCGTTTGGTGGTTAAATTTCACTTGCAATCGTAAAATGTACCTTATTGACAATATATTCTGTCACCAAATTAATGTAAAATTGAGCTTTTTTTTTGTGAACAACAACAACAACTTTAAGGCACTACCACCAATTGTTTTTACGAATTAATTTTATATTAATTCGTTTATATTTTTTTTTTATTTTTGGCCGGAGTTATAGCTATTTCATGCTTGCCAGACAATCATCAGACTCCTTTTAGTGGCGCTGAGCTTTAATCCAATTTTATTTGAAGAACACTTGTAGGATTCGAACCCACGCATATCAGATTTGCTCAGTCTTTGTAGTCATGTGCTCTTACGCACTACACCACTTCAGACCACTGATGCTACGTGTCCAGAAGTCGTACTTGTTCATCAAAGCATTTGGAGTATTTTTACAAACGCCTTAAAGTATGTTATCTTGTTCCGCCTCCATTTTTTCTCCATACTTCACAAAAAATTCAATGCAATTGACGGAAGAATGGTTAAGTCTAATAAACTGACATTCTATGTACAAAATAGTACAATAAAAATAATAAAGTAAAATTGAGCAATTGAATCAATTTAATAAGAAACCCATTAAATAATAATTGTTAAATTTCATTGCGATCGAGGAGGTTCTTGTTACTTTTACTAAGGTTTTTGGTGCGCTGAGTTCTATTTTTGAAGTTTTGTATTAAGGCTGGGTACTATTTTTGGCAAAATATTTAATTATTCCTTAAGGTACTGAAATGATTCTTTTAAAATAAGTTTAAGATTCAAACTGAGTTGTAAAGAGGAGAATTTATTATTTTGACAACTATTCATTTTTTATAAGAACAATAACCCCATGTTGTAAGATAGTTTCATAAATTTGCAAAAAAAAAGTTTCTTTAATTTTCAAAAATCAGACTTTACAGAGCAGTTCAGAGCCAGGGTTCGGGTTTAGCATGTACCACAACTTTAAAAAAATGTTGTTAGAAAAAATTCCTTAACACTGTTACTTTCCTAAATATACCGAAAAAAGGGCACGAGTACGATAACTTGGGCGCCGAAAATTGATAACGGTTTTTTGTAGAGGGGTCCAAAACAAGCATTTTTTACTGCGTTTCAAAATGACAATTTTAAGGTTCCATGCTGAGTCTCACGAATAAAGCTACCTATATAATTAAAGCCATAATGAGAATTCTTAAAGTAGACCCGCACCATGGGCGGAATTGCACTTCAGTGAAATTGCGCGACAAAGTATAAGTATAAGTATGTATACCGTACTTAAGTTGCAACTAAACTGCACATACTTTCAAAGGAATACGTAGTAAAGTTTGGTTCCTTTTAAAATGGAGTTCCGCCAAGTACGGTATAATGGGCGCATTCACAAAGCTAGTGGCTACGTATAGTCAAGGGATTCTGATTGGCTAAATCTAACTACAAAAGTAGTTGAAATTTTCCCTCCGACGTAGTGTAAAAATTTCAGCTAAAAAGTTATCTGGCACTGATTTTGACGTTTCACAATCAGCTGTTGAAAAAATTTACAAAAGATTCAAACATTCAAAATGAAACTTATAGTTCAGTACCTACTTAGAAATAAACTCATCTTCTTCCGAATCGCTCATATCTAATTTTTTTTATTTGTTTTTATTTAAATTAAAAATATTCATGTCGATTACAGAATCCGCAAAACTCGATCCGCAGTTAGAGCTCTGTTTCCCACCTATTCATTTATCATGAGAAGAAAAGAGAACACTACACTGTGAATCATTGCGGATCGAGTTTTGCGGATTCTGTAATCGACATGATTGTTTAAAATTCTCAAAACTTTCTCAAATGTTTCCAATTTTGCGTTTGTTTGCTTTTGCATCTGTCATTAATATGACAGCTCAGGATTGACTAGCTTTGTAGTGAAGTTTTGCATTCACAAATCTAGTTGAATTTCGACTACGTAGCCACTAGCTTTGTGAATGCGCCCAAGGCACAATCTTTAGTTTAAAAGCTATTTGCGTGATCAAAACAAAACCTGTTCTCTGAAGGAGGTCGCTGGTGCAAGTGCTTTGCTATTACAATTTATAACACGTATAAAGCGCTCTATACACAGTACAATCTGTCGTACCGACTTATGTTGTACCGATATCGGTTGCGATATCGAAAGTGAGCACACACACCATACGACTAACTCACGATTTCATCAACTGTCAAAAAAATTCCTCATTTTCATCTCCCATTCTTTCATAAAGTTATTATTTTTGGATTGTCCGTCACATACAACACACTGTCATTGTACACTGCCGGTCATAAGGTTAGAAGCAGGCATTTTTGAGAATTAAAATCGACATTTCTCCCGTTACATGATGGATTAGAAAAAAACAACTATGGTAAATGAGAGACTATTTTATTAACAACAAAATATAAAATTTGGGTATAGGAGAGATTTAGCTGGGTTGGGGACTGTAAAAGAAATATCGTGCGCGCGCACTTTTTTACATTATCAAAACGATATTTCTTTTACAGTTTTTTTCAGAACTTTGATAATCGATAATAAAATATCAAACTTAAAAAAAAGCAAGCTTATTGTTGATAAATATATGTAGGTAGGTACCTAATTAGGAGCTAAGAGAAAAAGGGAGAAAACAAAATCCTACACTTATTTACTTCTTTTTCGTTCACTTCATTTTCCCTCTAAAATCATTTCTTGAGTTCTCTCAAGTCGTAATTGTTTGCTTTCTCTTTCTTACTTTCTCTTTTCATTTTTTCTTCTTCTCTTTTTTTGTGAAAACATAATTTGATTTCATGAATGAATTATACCAACTTACTTGTCATACATTTGAATGCACATTATTTTAGCCGCGCAAATAAGAAATGTGTCATAATAATATAAACCGATTTTTATATTCAAACGTGATTTGTGGCTAAGCTAAGCGTCCTAAACCCCCTAAAGTTTAAATCTTCAAAAGTGATTTTTGGCTAAAATATGCATTATGACATACCCTTATGTATTTGTAGAATTATTTTTTTATTTGTTAATTTTCTAAGGAATTATTTACTTTCTAACTGTTATAAATTATATTTGAATAATGTTAATAAACGAAACACAATTGATATTCAAAACGTAGTATTATGCGTATTTTTAACGGAAATTTCTTAAAAAAAAAATACAGTATGAAAATACAGTATTTTGCCGTACAGGATTTTACAAAACAGGATTTTGCAAGTCAGTATTTTGCTCATACAGTATTTTGACGTACAGGATTTTGTGTTTACAGTATAATGACATACAGGATTATGATCTTACAGTATTTTGACCAAACAGTATTTTGTCATACAGTATTTTGACAAACAGGATTATGACCCGCTCCCGATTTAGCTAACGGAACTTTTATGACAAATTGTAAATTGAGTCAAGAATATGCGAAGATAAATCGGGTCATTAGATTAGAAGCAGTGAACAAATCAACGTTGTTTTGTGAATTGAATAAATTTTTTTTCGGTTTAAACGGTACATTTTATAAATTAAATGTTCTTGATTGAGTATTAATTAAAATGGGCAGGAACAAATGTTTGACATTGGAGGAAAGGGCAAAAATAGATGTTTATTGCTCTGAATATCTCTTATGCCGTGCTATAGCCCAAAAAATAAATTGAAGTGATCATTGTGTCAGCCATTATTTAAAAAATCCATCGGCTTACTCGAAAAATTATAAAGGAAACACTTCCTCTGCCTTAAAACTTCGCGAAACGCGAAGTATTCTTAGAATAGCGTCAAATTTAGCTTTATCGGTAGCTAAAATTAGGGAGAAAGCTAATGGTAAGGCCAGCTTATCCACTGTTAAACGCACGATTCGCCATGCTAAACACTTAAAGCGAGTGAAGCTTAAGAAAAAACCACCACTTAATGACGCAAGGAAGAAGCAACGCTTGTGTTTCTATAGCACCATAAAATGAAATTGAGCCCCAGACCATAACGCCCCCTTCTCTGCTATGGTGACGGTTTAAAAACCGCTCCACTTTCCTCAGGTCATGGAAATAATAATTATAAACATTTGGCCCATCTAGGTTACATTTTTTTTCGTCGGAAAAAATAACATTCCGCCAATCATTTGGGGTCATTCCATTTTGCACTTCCCAGCTGATGTTATCTCTCGCGTAACACAAGCGTTGCTTCTTCCTTGCGTCATTAAGTGGTGGTTTTTTCTTAAGCTTCACTCGCTTTAAGTGTTTAGCATGGCGAATCGTGCGTTTAACAGTGGATAAGCTGGCCTTACCATTAGCTTTCTCCCTAATTTTAGCTACCGATAAAGCTAAATTTGACGCTATTCTAAGAATACTTCGCGTTTCGCGAAGTTTTAAGGCAGAGGAAGTGTTTCCTTTATAATTTTTCGAGTAAGCCGATGGATTTTTTAAATAATGGCTGACACAATGATCACTTCAATTTATTTTTTGGGCTATAGCACGGCATGAAAGATCTTCAGAGCAATAAACATCTATTTTTGCCCTTTCCTCCAATGTCAAACATTTTTTCCTGCCCATTTTAATTAATACTCAATCAAGAACATTTAATTTATAAAATGTACCGTTTAAACCAAAAAAAATTTATTCAATTCACAAAACAACGTTGATTTGTTCACTGCTTCTAATCTAATGACCCGATTTCTCAATTTACAATTTGTCATAAAAGTTCCGTTAGCTAAATCTCTCCTATACCCAAATTTTATATTTTGTTGTTAATAAAATAGTCTCTCATTTACCATAGTTGTTTTTTTCTAATCCATCATGTAACGGGAGAAATGTCGATTTTACTTCTCAAAAATGCCTGCTTCTAACCTTATGACCGACAGTGTATATAAATTTGCATAGTACTATCATCAGCACGTTCCACACGTCGTCCCCCTGGCGATCACACAACTAACTAATTTTCTGGTTGCTGTTTCTGTGTATATACAAGTGCGCCCCCAGACGACCACACAACACAACTCAAAAATCATCGTGATGATAGTACTATAAGTTTTATATACAACTTTGTATATGAAAACTATAGTACTCTCATGGTCATTGTATATCAATTTGCATAGTACTATCATCACGATGATTTTTAAGTTGTGCGCTGTGGTCGTCTGAGGGCGCACTTGTATATACACAGAAACAGCAACCAGAAAATTAGTATGCGCTGTGATCGCTTGGGGCCGACGTGGTGGAACGTGCTGATGATAGTACTATGCAAATTGATATACAATGCTCATGGTGGAAGTCGAATGGGGCGACATCTAATGTATGCCGGCAACCCTTACTCTTTTTTTTTTGCGGAGGGCTTATGGAGGTTTTAAATGATATTTATTGATATTTTTTGGATGCAATTATCCAAAAAATAGTCTCCTCTTGCTCCTACCACCAATTTTCGACGCTTAAAGACTCACCAAATCGAATTTTACACCTCACATTTTGCAGCGCCACCACCAGGATCCGGGCAACCCTAAAAAAAACTCGCCATGAGAGTACTATAGTTTTCATATACAAAGTATACAATGCACACGGTACGATTTCCATCACAGCCGTCGTATGCAATCTCTCGTTTTCACTCGAGAGCATTCTTTGTATATAAAAACTATAGTACTCTCATGGTGGAAGTCGAATGGGGCGACATCTAATGTATGCCGGCAACCCTTACTCTTTTTTTTTGCGGAGAGCTTATGGAGGTTTTAAATGATATTTATTGATATTTTTTGGATGCAATTATCCAAAAAATAGTCTCCTCTTGCTCCTACCACCAATTTTCGACGCTTAAAGACTCACCAAATCGAATTTTACACCTCACATTTTGCAGCGCCACCACCAGGATCCGGGCAACCCTAAAAAAAACTCGCCATGAGAGTACTATAGTTTTCATATACAAAGGATAATCGGTACAATAATTGTATCGTGTATAGAGCGCTTAAAATAGCTTTATGGTCTTACCTTTTCCATTTCTCCAAATTAAGGCCGCTAATTTTAACATTTATTGCGCAGACAAAAAAAACAATTATTATACCATTTTAATGTATTAGAAAAATTAAGCGAAATACCTACCTATTTAACTTGACCAATTATTTATAAGAAAAGACTTGGAGTCGAGGCACTATGCCCCGATATTATTTGAAATATACAGTACCTTATGCAGTTGCTTACAAAACTATTAGGTGGAGGTGGAGGTTGTTTGTATACCTACCTATAGATATACATACATAAAACATAGGTAGCTTAAACTTACCCTTTGTTGAAAGCTTATGATTTTAAAGATGATTCAAATTCCTTGTTTTGGCAGTAAATACTGGTAGATATCAATTTTAAATTTTAGGATTGTAGGTAGGTACCTATATATAGGTATCCATAAAATATGATTTATTTTTCCACTTGAAATTAAGATTCACATTAAAATTTATTATTTCTTTAAATTTTCCGTTGTACGTTGTAGGTAAATCAACTCATTGCTGAGGAATTGCGAGTGTACCTATCAAAAATACCGTCGCTACAATAGACGTAGGTATATAATGTAGAAGCGTATTCTCACAAAATAAAGGTAGGTATGTATATCGATAGGTTTTCAAATCCAACACACAAATAAAAGGAAAAGAGGAAAGATAAACAACCACGAAATTCAAAATTCACTGTCGGGGAAGTTATAAATGTTCTCAAAATTATCTCAGTCGTCGACCAGGCATTGCAACTCACAAATTAAATCCAAATCAATCTAAGAAATGATTTGACTTTGTCGTTGAAACAATTATTAAGCATACACGTTAGAATCTGGGCCGCAACGACGAAAGTAAATTGCAACAAAATGTAGGTATCGTTATTCCCCGTATGTTTATCTACTCGACGTTTCACTGAGTGGGTACGAGAATAACCTCTAGCAAATAGCACTGTTAGCTGTTTGCCTTCTATACTGGAAATGCATAAATAAAATATATTCATAAGAATATATAGGAACACATTAAACGAATGTGTGCGTTTTTTTATTTATGAGAAGCACAACAAAGACAACTAATAGGTAAATTCCAGAACGACAAACATAAAACACAATATAAATAGGTACCTAAAACAAACGAACTTCAATCCAGAAACGACTAAAACAAAACAAAACACAACGCGAAGACTAGAGAGCCGTCAAAAGCTACTTGCTTCTGTCACGGTGTGGTACAATTAGTAGTAAAATTATATTATGTAGGCACATAGGTACCTAAATAATGTATATATTTTTAATATATTTTTAGTAGTAGATCTGAAAGAAATTGAAGAACTACTCGTACGACGGCGATAACGATACGAAGATGATTATGCGACGAAATTTTTTTTTATTATAGTGTAATCCTCAAAGTAGCGCACTCTACCATCAACTAAAATATTCAGCAAAAGATGTTTGAAGCCCAACTGTGATGGATGGAGCATACTATGTGCTGGCCTGTTAGTTTTTTTTGGTGGGGAGGAGGTAGTTGTAGATTCCAAGTATATACTCATGGTATAGTAGATAAATGTTTAGCTGATGATGACGCACTAAGAGGCCGCTTGCTGCTACCACTCATGCAAGTCCCATTCTAGAAAACAGAACAGTAGCTAAAAACGAAAAGAAGATGGAAGACAAATTGAGGAAAAATGGAAGAAACTGGTCTTTGGCTCCAAAAAGTGAACCCTCCTACTTAAGTTAATAGCTGAAGCTGTCGGGTTGGTGTGTGTATATGTATATTTTATTACATATTTGTATTTACAATGGGAAAGGGGTTTGAAAGAGTGTGGTTGAAAAATAGGTTGGGGATTGAGTAATAAGTATAGGTTACGTAGTAGGTGTAGTAGTGTTTAAATAGGAGTGGAATTTCATTATTGTTGTGCTGATAAAGATGGGTAAAAGTATAGTTTTTAATGGGTGGCTACTGGCTGTAGAGAACGGCACCGAATTAGAACGAATCTTTTTTCTACATTAGGTACTTAAATGACTAATTCACGTGATGAGGGGAGGGCAGGTTCTATTTTCCATCGATCGGTGTCCCTAAAGTAAATGAGTGTCCTTTTCAATGTTTTCCCCTCTCCATCCTCCTTAAAACTGCATAGGTTAGTCTTTTGAGCACTTAAATGCGTGTACCTACCTATAGGTAGGAACCTAAAGTTAAATATTTTTTGGTTATCGTTTTATTACCTACCTACTTAGGTCCAATTATTATTCAATCTATTCCATTCAATTTAATTAAATTTTTCGTTCTTAAAATATAAATTATTTTTATAGTGAGGCATATCAATTCAGTACCTACATTATTGCGTAGATATTGTTACCTTAAGAACTGCCATGGCAGCACTTCTAACAACAACCTCTTCTAGAACCTAGTAGGCTGCTCTTTAAAAGGGCAGTTGCCAATGTTTCAAGAACGCAAAAGCAACACAAACAGAACATAGAAGAATCCTTGCATGTGCGCTGTGTATACCAGGTTCACCAAGCCTTGCCAGTGTTTTATAATAATCTCTCTCTCCTCTTTTATTGATCCAACTACTTACATACAAACCTGACTTCTAGCTGCTACTATGGCTTTCAAAGCGTGTTGTACTGGGTACATGTACCTACATTCCTATCTTTAATAATTTTTTCAGTTTGAGAGACTACTCATTAAATAACATATTCCTTTGTAGGTATGTATAAACTATAGTACTCTCATGGTGGAAGTCGAATGGGGCGACATCTAAAATGTGCCGGCAACCCTTACTCTTTTTTTTTTGCGGAGAACTTATGGAGGTTTTAAATGATATTTATTGATATTTTTTGGATGCAATAATCCAAAAACTAGTCTCCTCTTGCCCCTACCACCAATTTCCGACGCTTAAAGACTTCCAAAATCGAATTTTACACCTCACATTTTACAGCGCCACCACAAGGGTCTGGGCAACTTTAAAACAAACTCGCTATAATAGTAGATACTATAGTTTTCATATACAAAGCATATTCTGTATTTGTTACAATTTTTTATTCGGTTAAAAGTACCTACTTAAACGGAAAAAGTATCCTTTCCATTTCTTACTCATGTAAAAAGGACCTGATCCAAAAAAGAACTCTAATACGCCTAGATTAGTAAACCCCATTGTGCAGCATTGGAAGGTGTATAAATAGTTGGGAATAACAACTTTTTTTTTTAAATTGTTAATTATAAAATATATTTGGGTGAAATGGGGTAAACTTTTACCTACAAGGGTCTTAAACTAAATTCTGACGAAAGGTGCTATAAGGTTATTTTTTTATTTCATCGATAGGAATAAAATATATAAGAAGGTTTAGGTACATTCTTTTAAAGATTCAAAAAAAAATATTTCGCAGGTTATGAATATTTAAAAGTTAAAAATAAAAAAAAAAAGAATTTTTGAAAAACTTATTTCCAATAAATATAAATGCAATTTTTTTTGGGACTTTTTTTTAGAATTCTAAAATATTTGTATGACTTTTTTATATTATTTACTAGCTGACCCGGCGAACTTCGTACCGCCTAACAGTCAATGAATGCCGTGTTACCTTTTAGCTGAACTAATTTATAGGCTTTGATGACCGTAATACAATGATACAAAATAATATTAATATATGTAGATAGAAATTTATAAGTATTTTATTATGATGAATGATGATGAATACATACAGAATGAGAATAAAAATTTAAAAAAATAATAATTATGTACTTTAAACACATGTCAGAAAAAAATGATTGAAAACTATGTTGTGCAGATTGTGATACACTCGGATTAATTCATTAATCGGATTTTCATTCAAGCACCTTGTGGTAAACTACATTCTTTGTCAGGCACAAGAACAAATAAAGCCGATGGTTTGCCGACATGTGAGCATGCCACGTACAATTGACCTTGAGAAAAACATGCATTTTCTAGATTGAGGCCACAAATTAATAGTCAAGGATTGGCCCTGTGATTTGTTTATCGTCATGGCGAAGACGAATAGGGAATTGAATTCGTTTAAACTCAAAGGGCATATCTGTTGGGATCATCGGAATCCTTGGAATAAGAACTTCCTCATCTTTAAATTTTCCTTTAAGTATCGACGCGTGAATCACATTGCTCATCAAACGCGTTCCATTGCACAGTTTTGGTTGGTTTAAATTTCTAAGCATGTTGACTACCGAGCCATCCTTCAGTTGTAAATTGTGCGGTGGTAAACCAAGCACATCCAAGGAGTTTAAAAATTCAGTTGGATAATTAGTGGCTTCTTCTTCGTTTGTTACACAGTCGATAGATTTGAATGAATACAGAGTACCTACGATTTGATTTTGAATTATAAAATTGAGGTCATCTATATCTTTATTTTTAGCCGCCAAAATTGCTCGCTCACTTAACCATTTAGTATTTTTGTGGTTAGCAATAATATCCGGGAATACTTTATTGATAAGCTCGTCTTTTGATGAGACGAAATTGCAAAAATTTGGAGGAAATGAAATCAAACCGCTCGATTCGTCAACACGAACACGGCCATTACCGATAGATCGTTCAACAATGCAACTCTCATATTTACAGACAGTTGAAGTTTCTTTACATATCGCCACAGATTTGATGCTTTAGCGTTTATTTCGTCGGCAGCAGTAGATCTTGGAATGACTGGTAGTGTTTGTCGGAAATCGCCCGATAGTAAAATCATTGCACCACCAAAACATCTCGAGTCATATTGCGGAGTGTTTCGAAATGTTACATGTCGGTTCTTCAGTAGTTTGAAGATTTAATAATATTTTAACGCTGAGTTAGCCGTACGGCATCCGATTAACAATGTGGCCGCTATTCCAGAAGAAGCAATTGCTACCGCAATTTCGGATCTCACACGTTCAGTGGCCAAAATCAATGACATGAGGAATGTCTTCCCAGTTCCACCGGGGGCATCCAAAAAAATAAGCCACCATTACCATCATCAATTGCAAGCTGTAGTCGATGGTGCAATCATATAGAAACGCTGCTCGATTCAAATCAATACTTGAACCATTTCTTCTTGTACTTCGAAGATTATTCCTCTGTTCATCTGTACGATAAGCTTGATGATTTTTCGTTTCTAACCTAACCGTTTCACGGGCTGCCTCTCTTTGCTCTTGTGTTTGATAAGCACGAATTAAGGCCCTTCTTTGCTGCAGTGCCGTAGCCAGGATTTTTTTCGGGAGGGGCTTGCCTTTAAATCTTACAAAGATTTCATGAAACAAAAAACCTACATATTATAGGTATGCATTTCATTTCAAAATTAAACTAATGATGATATCAGGTGTGTTCTTTCCAACAAAATTATACAAAAACAACAAAAAATCAAAGTAATTTACATGTTAAACATAACAACAACTATGTCTATATAGACATTTGTTAACTCGGGATAATTATATGGGGTTAGCTATATAATAACTATTGTTATTATCGATAATTTGTATGGAAAAGTCAAGGCCAGGGTCATAGAGAAAAGACTTACCTAGAGAACCGACCGGTACCCCTCTTGCTTCTTAAACCCGCAAATTTTATAGGAAGCTTTTCTCCTATCGGTGTGTACATGTAAGTTGTGAAAAAAAAAACTAAATGTCAGATTGGACTACAAAAACAACTAATGGACTTTTTGTTATTTGTCAAAAATGAAAGACTTACTGAGGTTTGTATTTTGTGTATTTTGCTTTAATATTTTTGCAAATTGTTTTTATTAATTTATTATTCAACCAATTCAACAGGTTCATCAACAAAAAAGATATCAAATTCAACAACAACAGCAACAAAAGCAAACATCTGTCTCCAATTACCAAAACAAGCAGCAGCAACAGCATATTGTTACGATAGGGCCGCGCGTTCCTGCAGGAAATACACCAGATTCCTCGCCAGCTTTATCGGCTGCTGGTTCGGAGGTACCGAGTCCATTTGGCGACCGAAAATCAAATGTGATAAAGAATACAACCCAAGAGACCCAAGTAAGTTTGATTATTTTCATATTCTCGCATTTGATAATGTTTTAAATCACATACATATTTCTCTTTCTTAGCAAATAATTCCACAAAAAGTTGTCCAATTCAATCCGAAACTTGATCCTGTAACAACACTTTCAGAATATTGTGTTGTAAGGCGGTGTGCGCAACCTGAATACACTTTCTTCAAATCGAAATTCTCCAAGTTGTTCCACATGTCCATGAAAGTATTTACTCTACGTATCCCAATGAGTATCTAAACGAAAATTTGGCTAAATTCTCTTGTGCCAGTATGCCGAAAAGTATTGGAATCTTTAGATTACTCATTGTGTTACGACAACTGAAATTTGGGCTCGTCTTTTTGGCAAGGAATACAGCGAAGAGTTTGATAATCTCATGAATGAAATCGATTTGCACATGTTGACTGAAAAGACTCGTCCAGTATCGGTAGTGCTTGCAAACAGATTTATTTGGTTTGCATTGCAGAATGTTGGCATCGTGTGCGTTTGGATAAAGTAGATAAATTAAATGCCATTGGGCAGTGCTTCTTTATTGATTTCGGTGATGAAGACTGGGTGCCGGTCAGTCAATTGTACATATGTGAAAAGAAGTTCTTGAAACTTGCCCACAAGCAGTTTCGTTTGGTTTGTTCGGTTTGGAAGACTTTGCTGGCAATCCAAACGCCAAGCGACACTTGGACGAAATGCTGGCTAGCAAGAGTGTGGTAGGAGAAATTTTAACGAAGGACTACGTCTACTTAGCCGGCAACGCAGAGGGTAGTATAATTAATATACAGGTTGTCCTGTATGATACATCATCGCAGGAGGATGTTAATTTAAATCCCTTGCTTCTGCATCAAATCTGTGATTATACTCCCCACCGGAAATTAAACGAACTGGTCTAACAACTCAGGAACTGTGAGTTGCAATATGTTCAGGTTTGTATCTATATAAACTTCTTCTGTTCCAAAATAACATTCATAATGATTACTTTTTCTTCTTTATTTAGAAACTCATAAATCAACTTATAGAGTCTAAATAATTCAAGAAAGACCAGCATAAAGTGACCCTAGCTGAAATTCAAACCTCGACTATGTTTTTAATTTGTGATAAAACCACAAATCGGTGCAATCGTTGAGTATTCGCTAATCCAAATAATCAACAACTAAAAGAAGATGGATTTGATATTTTCTACATTGGCTATGGCATGACACATATTTCGAATATGTTCCAGTTAGAATCGCTGAGCACTGCACTAAGTAAATTTCCTCGACAGGGAATTAAAGCAAGACTTGATAATATTCCTCCGACAAGCTCGGCTATTATTGCAAGGATGCGCGGACTTTTACCAGCCGATTCGAGAGCGTTGGTAGGTTTTAAGTTAAGGTAATTTAAGATTATATTAAAACTAAATTTAACTTTTGTTTTGTTACAAAAACCATAAAACAACAACAACAACTGGGTCTGTCAAACGGTTTACTATTACAACTGTAAGGAACATACGTGGAACATTCCTTACCAAAAACATTTCATTTGCGATTTCTTCTCTACAGCTTACCTGATCAGTTTCCACTCTAATCCATAAGATGAACAAACCTTTTGTCACTGTCGGAATGGATGGCTCTACCGTTTTCATCCAATATTGTTGGAAAGCATTGTCGATGGAGGAACCCTGAGGAAACATAAAAGAATTCACACAGGTAATGACTTAATTCCAACTGCCACTAACATAATCAAATTAGTTACAAATTAATTTGTTTGTCCTTTTGCAGAATCATTACTTATTAAAGAATTTCATTTTATTTTACAGGTGAAAAGCCTTCCGCGTGTTCGGTGTGTCCTAAGGCCTTTAATCAACGTGTTGTATTTAGAGAACACATAGGCTCCCATCATTCTGGACTGGATTTCAAAAGGCAGACATATTACTGCCGGTATGCTCCAATATCCTGCCAGCATCGAAAGAGTTGATTCAGCACTTAACTTTTTAAACAAACAAATAATGTAACACGTTTATTGTTTCATTAATTTTTATTGATATAAAGTTATGCATACATTGTACATAGGTAAAGATGTAAGAAAAACAAGGCTTTTTTTGTAAAATATATTCCAATTTGCAAATAAAAGAAACATGACATATTTATGAATTTCATTCTTGATAAACAGGTTTTGCTATCATGGTAATGTTTAGTACTGACGACTGGTAGATCTGGTCATATTTATGTATAAAAAAAGTCTCAGAAACAAGTGAACAATATCTGTCCATATTGTCAGAAACTTTATTCGAATTGAGATCAAGTTTTGGCGGTAAATTTAAAAATATTTTTTGTAAACACCCTTGTGTATGTGATAGGATTCCATCTTACTGCATACATCTGAATTTAAATGAGAAGCAAATAAAAAACGACAACAAATTGCAATCTGTAAGCGTAGTTTAAGGGTGCTTTTCCAAATTTAAACTTTTGAGTAAAAGATTTAAATGCTTCTTGTAACAGCATTAAGTGCTGATTCCAAAAAGGTATCATCTATATCTGTACGATTTATGGTTGGCCAGATACACTGCAAAACGTTTTCCAACATCCTTACTTTTTTCTATCAAGAAGAAAAATCAAAAACATTTTCGAGTGTATCTTAGCACCAGTAAGCCTTAAGGAGATGGTTAATACCTTTTTGGAATCAGTAATTAACCCTTCAAAAATGAGTACACAAATTAGTTGAAAAAAAATCACCTTAAAAAAAAATTCATTTTTGGGACTCACATAGAGGAACCTGTATGCGTAGTTTGAGGGTGCTTTTTCGTATTAGAACTTTTGAGTAATATATTTTAATGCAACATGTAACAACATCAAGTGCTGATTCCAAAAAGGTATCATTCATCTCTCTACGACTTACCGTTGGCCAGATACACTGCAAAACGTTTTCCAACTTTTTCACTTTTTGCCATTATGAAGAAAAAAGAAAAACTTTTTGCAGTGTATCTGACGAACGGTAAGTCTTACAGAGAAGGTTGATACCTTTTCAGAATCAGCACTTGATGCTGTTACAAGTAGCATTTAAATCTTTTCATCAAAAGTTTTAATTTGGAAAAGCACCCTAAAACCACCCTTGCAGGTTGGAATATGAAAGTCCCAAATTTAATTTTTTTTAATGGTGTCTCTTTTTCAAATAGTTTTGATGCTCGTTTGTAGAGCATCAATTACTGATTCCAAAAAGGTATTACCCTTCTTTGTAAGACTTTCCGTTGGTCAGCTACACTGCCAAATGTTTTTGATTTTTCTTCATGATGGCAAAAAGTGAGAAAGTTGGAAAACCTTTTGCAGTGTATCTGGTCAACTGTTCATCGTAGAGAGATGAATGATATCTTTTTGGAATTAGCACATAATACTGTTACAAGAAGCATTTAAGTCTCTTACTCAAAAGTTTTAATGTGGAGAAGCACCCTTAAACCATATCCCACACATTTTACATTATAGATAAAAAATAAAATATAAAAATTGCTCAGTCTTTAAACATAAAAATTCAACAAAAATTCATTTAAATAAGTTTTATTTCTCGTCGTTTTAACTAAAAAAATATACCTATTCAACTTACAAAAAATTTTTTTTAAAAAAAGTGCTTGGCTGGAATCGCAAAATAACCGCACAAAACATCTAAAAAACCCGATCGATCTTGGGGCTTTGGCCATCGTTACCATCTGCTGTTGATATTGTCGTGCTTGTCCTGGTCGTCTAGGCGTAGCCAAATATTCAAGCATACTCTGTAAATGTTGTGATAATATTTTACTTAAATCACTTCGCTTTAGATCTATTCGTTTCTTCAATGTTAAAAGCTTTTCTATCCAATCGCATCAAAATCCTTTACATATGGACGCATTTACATTTCGATCGCCCAACAAGATTTCTTGGGGACGATACCAAAGGGTGAACACTCGGTTTGTGTTCGTTCTTTGGAATGCTAAATCCACGCGCCAGAACAAAATCGGCGAGTTCTTTGTTATAAAAACATTTGCAGCTTCCATATCGCGATATAGATAATATCTGAAATTATTGAAAAAAAATTTATTAATTAATTCACAAGCTCATTGTCAGAACCTACCTTGTTACTGTGAATGTAATACAATCCATTCAGAAGCTATTGCATGACTTTCTTGGTCTCTCACAGACTCAATTATACATTTTATAGAAAAAGAAAATCTTAACAAATCTAAATAAACAAATAAAAATTAAAGAAATTTTAACAAATTCCCGCCACTCACACGCAATAATCCGGAATAATTGTCAATTTTTTTTATTTACTTTTTTAAACTGTCACCAAAACGTCAAAGCTGGGCTAAAATCGGCGCGTACGCACTATCAAAATTTAGGACGTGTTATACTTTTTGATTAAATTTACTTTTTTTTTACCCTAAACAACTATAAAACTATAGAATTTGAATGCCAAAAGCCACAAAAGGTTATATTTAGACCAATATACACTGAAAGTGAGTCGAAACACGCATTTTTATACAAAAAAACTATAATTGTTTTCAATTTTTGAATTCAACGGATTTTTCTTTTAAAGGGGACTGAGCAATTTGAGCAATTTGAGCTAAAGCAACAACTAATACATCCGCAGATGCTCGATCCCATAAGAAATGCATTGGATAACTAACGCATTCACACCTCTGTTGCCTTAATCAGCTTGTAGGGCGATAGCGAACGAACCCCTCGAGTCGGTTCTCTAGGTAAGTCTTTTGTCTATAGCCAGGGTTATGAGCTATCCTGTATTTTGTCGTTGTCGTTTTTCTTTCTGATTTTGACAGTTAAAAATGTCGCCCTTTGTTGGAAGAGTAATCAAAATCAAATTCGGCATTTTCACAAAAAAAGACACAAGTCACATCCTTTTTGGAAAAATGGCACAAATCAAATATTATTTTTGCACTAAAATAATTATTTTAGGTAAGTGTTTTTATTCATGAAATAAAAATTTAATTATGATCTTGGTCTTAGAAAATGATGCGTTACAAAACTGTGTTTTTGAACTATTCATTCTCTTTTTAACACGCTTTTATTAGTTTCACCTGTATGTTTGTTTGTTTGTATTGTATGTATGTAACTGACTCGTTGGGGCTCAATTTTGCCCCACTTTGAGCGATCAGATTTACTTCAAATGTTGTAGACTTATCAACGACCACCGACAATACAATATTTTGCTCGATATCGATTGTTGTAAATATATGATTAGTAGTTATTTGTAAACATAAAGTTAGTATAGAAATATGATATAAAAAGCACCCCCCACGCTTTTTTACAATGAAATTAATTTTCTTTTCATGACTTTATTTTTATTTTAGAATTTTTGAAAATTATTGAAACATATTGATGAGTTAGTATACTTCTTATAACCGTTAAATAAAATATAAATTAAAATTTATTTTCTGATTTTTAGTTCGATTTGCTATTAAAGCGTGTTTATTTAGTTTTTTTAAATTATATTTTTACCTAATTCTGTAAAGGAAAATGAACTTCCATTTTTCACGAAATCACTTTAGATTAGATTAGATTAGTTCTTTATTTTTTCAAATATTAAATATTAAGACTATACTTCACGGGAAATCACTTTAAGTGAACTTGTACATGTTTAAAAAAAAAAAAATCGGAAGGCAATGCCTAAACCGATAGTTACGTAGTAATTCAAAATAGGTACTTGATTCATATAGGTTTCTGTTTGTCAAATATCTTATTTTTTATTTGCAGAATTTTCGAACACGGAATTATGTATGTATTCGCACACTTAGATATAATCAGGGATAGGATTTTGTTTCATGTTTCACGTTCTTCTAATGACAAATATATGCATTTTATTTGCTTTTTTTGGCCTTTCTTGCCTTTCTTCCGTTATTGCCTTTTTTGCTTTTTCCCATCATAGGTATAAGCCTCTTTCTAAATTATACATAGGTACAAAAGACTCAAATTTGCAAACAAAAAGCTTATTTACTTAATGTGCAATATGCAATATACATGCATGCATATTGCATATGCATACATCACATTCAAAAAATAGGTCAACAAAAAAATTTTAGTGAGCTTTTTTGTGTGCACTTATGAAGCTTAGAGATGAAGAAAAAAAAATATTGGATACCTACCTACATATCTTCTATGTACTTACATGTCACTCAACGGACAATCATAAACTGGCACTACAACGAAATAAAGTTTTGCCGATGTGCGCGTGTGCAGCATCGAAAGAAACTACTATACCCAAGGCCGTATTCCTTTATCAATTTTGTTTTTCAAATATCGAAAAATATTAAATCATTCACTATCCACACCATAATTGAATTTAAATTTTTCGACACTTTAATCTAGGTGAAATATGACACCTCGACGCTCGACCCTTCAAATAAAGTACCTATTATTTGTTGAACACTGACTTGTGTATAATTATAATAGTGATTGTTTTTATGAAAAGACAATAACTATAATGTTCACATCAAAAGACAACCAAATACATATTTTTTTTTAAATTGAAAAGAATAAAAAGCAAACTTCAGATTCTGCTCTAATTACAAAACGAAAAGCCTCTATCAGAGAAGCAGCTTGGAAAGTGGGCGGCAGAAAAACGTTGACGTTCTTCAAGAAGAAAGTGACTTACAATCCGATAATTTATTCTTTTGGTTTTAACAAAAACTTTGATTCGGACTGCAAGCCTTTCCGACAGGAGTAGAGACCAATTCTAAAGAAAATAATAGAAGCAAACATATAAAAGGAACAAATATTTGACTGTTACCAGTCGAATTGTTATTTCCTGAACACCGTTTGTTTTAATTAATATGATTTAAAATCATGAATAAAATATAAACCAGCTTTAAGGTGTTCAAATATGCGTTTCGCCCCAGTGTAATGGCTGGGCTCATCAGAAAATGACCATTACACCTTGTCTTGACGCATATTTACCCGAATGAATCGAGATTCCATATAACCCGAGCTACAAAGAGCAACTGCGAATTATACAGTAGCAACAAGTCTTCAAAGAAGATAAATTGTTGCAATTTTTAGCCTGCTATGGACTTTTGATGAACAAATATTTGACTGTTACCAGTCGAATTGTTATTTCCTGAACACCGTTTGTTTTAATTAATATGATTTAAAATCATGAATAAAATATAAACCAGCTTTAAGGTGTTCAAATATGCGTTTCGCCCAGTGTAATGGCTGGGCTCATCAGAAGATGACCATTACACCTTATCTTGACGCATATTTACCCGAATGAATCGAGATTCCATATAACCCGAGCTACTTTATTATAATACATATATGTATTTTAATTTTAATACTTTGACTGAAAAAAAAATTCTTAATGAATGAATGAATGTACCTCCATAATAGATTTATTTATAAATGAGAGATATGATGCATTTTTCGTTTTTGATTCTCAATCTTAACTTTGAATTCATATTTTTTTTAAACGGTTTTTGATAAGATATAAAAAAGGAGTGTATCAAGTAATGCTTTTGAGAACAACAAAACAAAAAAGAAGAGTTTTGAATAAGCGCATTAAATACTTATGCCTAGATACTCATAAAATCTTTAGTTTTGATCAACAAAATCAAAAAATTTTAAAACACCTTGTTAAGTTCACTTGAGTATAGATTGAAGTTTTTTTAAACATTTTTTTACATTTAACGCCGCGCTGTTCAAAATTAATTTTTGATGATCCCACAATTTGGATTAAACCTTTACAATCAGAAAACGGGTAACTGTTTTAACAGTGGCAAAAACAAAAAAACAGAGAAAATTAGAAATTGAATAAAAAAAGATTCACTTTTAACGACAAACATCATCATAAATCATCATCAAATTATCATCACTCATTATAATTTTTTTATATTTCATACATTTATCTCCTAGGCACATGAGTGACACGACACGACAGTGATAAAAAAAGGCTCCGCGAAATTAGGCCCCAGGAAATAAGGCCCCAAAAGAAAAAATGAAATAAGGCCCCAAATTGGGGCATTTTTTCATAATGAAATTATGCCCCAATGAAATAAAGCCCCACTGAAATGAAAAAATGTCCCAACTTGTTTTGACTTTTTTTTAGAAAAATGAAATAAAGCCCCAATTTATTTTTTTATATAAAAGTTTATTTGTAAAACTGAAATAACAAAACCAAATACTTGGATTGTATACTGTAGAATTTCACTGTTGTGGAACCTGTTGAAAAAATCAATTAGTAGCACAATTAAGTGATCTTTTCTCCTCATTTCCTCGTGTAAAGATTGTGTTGAAAACCATCAGGGAGCAACAGAATAGCTGAAAAAATCGCGTGATTTTTTCAGCTATCCTGTTACTCCCTGGTGGTTTTCATTAATCCCTGATGAGAGTTTAAGGAGTAACAGAATAGCTGAAAAAAATTGCTCCTTGATGGTTTTCATCATCATCTTCTGTAAAAGACAATGTTATTTTAACATTTTCAAACAAATTATGAAATAAGGCAAAAATTGTTTTCTTAATAATAAACTAAGCCCCAAAAACAATTTGAGATTTTATTTCGTTGGGGCCTTATTTCATAATGAAATTACACCCCACAAAAAAAAAATGAATAAAGGCCCCAAGAAATGAAATAAGACCAAAATTTGAGAAATTTTGTTGTTGTTGTTTTGTGTACTTTCTTTTGGGGCCTTATTTCATTTTTTTTGTGGGGCCTTATTTCCTGGGGCCTAATTTCGCGGAGCCCTTAAAAAAAGAGAGACCAGTGCAAATCTGAAACTTAGTATACAGTTTCTTAACCAAAAAACACTCAAGCGGTAGTGTTTAAGCTTATACTTATATTTTTGAAACACCCCACTATAAAACCAGAACACTTTATTATTATATGAACATCACTATCCATACCTTTTCATATGGTTCCCACCAAAACTGCACTATCAGCAGCTACTCACTCGCCATACCTTTTCATAGAGATCCCATTTATTTTTTTTTTTTTCATTTATTTATTTCATATTGATGTTATTACATTGTTCTTCAAGATATTTAATCTTATAATAAGTAACAAAATTTAAATTACAAATAAGATATTATTAACAAATAAATGGATCAAAATTTAGTGACAATATTCTTGTAAATAACTAATAAGTATGTATATATATTTATTATGTTATAATTTAATTTATCTATTTAATAAAAACTATATTTATGTATGTACATTTTTTGATTTTTAATTTTAAACGTAAATAATTTATTTATTGTGACATGTGTTTGTGTAGATTCTCCCGAAATATCCCCGACGAAATAGTTCTTTGCAATTGATGTGGAAGATTATTCCACAATCGAATCGCATTTACAAAATAAGATCGCTCTCCTACTGTATGTGTAAATCTTGGTATCAATAGCTTAAGGCCTCTTGGCGATGGTAAAAAAGTTAAATATTCATGCAAATACTCAGGACAATGGCTATAAATTATGGCATGAAGTTTGAGAATTGATCTAAAATCGTAATAATCATCCAAGCTCATTCCAAATAGTGACGTTTTATACCTTGACACACTCATATACCGTGGTATGTTATAAACGTACCTCAAGCAGTCATTAAATGCGGCATTGATTTTGCGTTTACATTCAAAGTCTAAACAGGGATAAACTATACAATTGTAAGAAAAGAATGGCATTAACAAGGATTTAACTAAATGCAATTTCATATTCGGAAGCAATAAACTCGAAGATGATCTAAGACTTCGTAATCCACCGTAGACTTTCCTAATAGTATCCGAGGTAGCATCACAACAACTCAATTTTCTATTAATCATGAAACCTAGATATTTAACACGTTGAACATATTGTAAGGTTATACCATTGAGATCAAGATGAGGAAAGTCTTCTAAAGATATATCATTTCTTGAAAGTACCATACCAACCGATTTAAGTGGATTTAAACGTATTTTATTTGTATCAGACCATGTTTGTATACATACAAGGTCTTCATTAACTCTGGCAACACAGTCTTCTATTAACCCAGGCCTCCTTGACAAATAAAGAGTTACATCATCTGCATAAATATGAACATTACTATTAACGACTATATCAGGTAGATCATTTACAAATACGCAGAAAAGAAGAGGTCCCAAAACCGACCCTTGTGGAACACCTGTATTAACAAGAAACGGACTAGAGATTCCTTGCTCAGTTTGAATAGTTTGAAAACGATTTGTTAAATAATTTAAAACCAGTTCGAGAGCAGATTTAGAGAATAGAAAATTGGTCTTGAGTTTATTCAATAATATTGAGTGGTCTATACAGTCAAATGCCTTTGAGAAATCAAGCATCACCATCACACTTATTTCGTCGCGATCCATAGCTGCCCTTAAATCATTGGTTACCTTTACTACTGCAGATTCACAGCTATGTTTTTTCCGAAACCCTGATTGCCATTTTGAAAGCTTATTATATCTGTCCAAATCTTCTTGAATCTGTTGGGCAAGTATCTTTTCAAAAACTTTTGACAGAAATGGTAATAAGCTGATAGGTCTAAACTGCGAAGGACTTGTGGGTTTTGAATTTTTTGGAATTGGAATGATTTTGGCATATTTCCATTTTTCGGGGAATTGACAACTGTATATACAATAATTGAAAATATGAGCAAGATATGGAAGAAGAACGGGAAGAATTAATTTGATAAATTTAGGTGAGATGTCATCAGGGCCAATTGCATTGGATTTAACCGAGCGAATCGCCAATTCAATATCCAAGTTGCTAACACACCTAAATTCAAAGCGTTCCGATGGGTAATCACCTCCAATGTCAAACGGCACCGCGTTGGTTGAGTTTGGAATAAGAACTGTGCCCATTTCAAAAGGACTGAATGGACATTTTGGTCTTTCATTTTCAATAACACCTACGTTTTTCAAATTCTTCCAGAGGACTTTTGCATTTAACTTTGGGTCAAGAAGTTTGAGATAGTATGTGCGTTTAGTGTAACGAATCAAGGAGGTAACTTTATTTCGGGCATATATGTATTGACATCTATTATAATCGGTTGAGTTTCTTTTAAATTTTCTGAAAAAACGTTCTCTTTCTACAATCAATGCTTTTATTTCTTGAGTAAACCACGGACAACTTTGAGGCTTTATAACTTTTGTTACTTTAGGAACATAGGATTCATAAAGTACATTGGTTATGTCAGTTAAAACAGAGACTTTCATGTCAATATCTGTAATATTGCAGATATTTCCTAAACCAAATCTCCCTATGTTTTGTTGAATATTTAATGAATCAAAATGACGAAATGATCTAAAACTAAATGTTTTTACACAGTTTCTTCTGATGTTAAACTTAAATGAACAATAAATAAGATCGTGAATAAAGTCTGAAGTTAATCTTAGCTGATCATTTCCGATTATTTTGTCCATTGAATTTGTTAGAAACATATCAATTAATGACGGATTCCTTACTGATTGAAAACAAGTTGGCCATTGTGTGTTAACAACAAAAAGACCGATTTTGTCACAAATATATTGAAACAGTTGAGTCGTTCCATTTTTCTCTAAAAAGTTTACATTAAAGTCACCCCCTATTAGTATATTATTGTATGTTGCACTAAGTCTCATTAATGTATCCTCGAACTCTTTTAAATTTTCTTCTTTGAATTTACATGGTGGACAATATACAGTGACCAACAGACACTTTTCAGATTCATTTCTAACTTCAACACAAATAAATTCGATAGCGGAGAGTGAAGATGAAAATACATGCTTTGTTAACAAAGTTTCTCTAATAAACATACAGACACCCCCACCAACTCTATCTATTCGATCGTTGCGATGCAGTGAGAACCCGGGAAGTGAAACGAGGTGGGATGAAATATCAGTATTCAGCCAAGATTCCGAAACCATAACAACATCCATTTTCGATGTACTGAGCATTTGATACAGCATAGTGTACTTTGACCTGATGCTTGCAGCGTTCAAATGACAAATATTAAAACCGTTATAAAAATCACACATAACATTGAGAACGCATCTTATTGTGTCAGGATCTACTCCAGCAACCATTATTATATATAGTTAAAAAGGTCCTCGCCGTAAGACCCCCGAAAGAAATCCGACCCATACAACATGTCAAATCAAATAAAATTAAAAATGAGAAAGGAAAAAGAAGCATGCAAAATAATATAATTATACTCATTTTAGTTAAAGTCATTTTTTTATGAGCAACGCAAGATATTTAAAAAATTAAAATTTACCATTAAATACACAAAATAAAATAATCAAATCAAAAAAATAAATTGGCAACACTAATTTACAAATGCTAAACAGAAGGTAAGATGTAATGAGTTTGAGAATTATTAAGAAAAACATGAGAGAATTAGGAAAGAGAAAACAATAGTCTTTTGATTGATAGGAAATGCAAAATAATAAATAATGTATGTATGTATGTACTTAAATCAGCTTTCTATAGAGTAGCATCGGGAGCGGCAGCATCAGGTGGTGCAGTTGGCACTTCAATTTTATTGCTACAACTTAGATCCAATGAGAGTGTGTTATCTATGTAGAGTGATGGGCTTGTGGTGGTGACTTTAACAAAAACTCTACCTTCTCTTGTGAACACCGAATGTAATTGTTTGTTTCTCCTGAGTTCGTTTGCTTTTTTAAATAGAACGTGATTTTGTTTTGTCAAACTTTCATAGATTCTCACAAATTTATTGCTGTCATAGCCAAGATCAGCAAGAGAGACACATCTTCCGTTTGTTTTGAAAAATTCAGCTGCAGCAATTATTAATTGTTTTTTGACTAACGTATGAGGTAGTCTCACAATTATGGGACTATTTGCCGATTTATTTGAAGGAGTGGTGCGAAAAATATGTAATGGTGCTGATATTGTCTGTTTGAGAGTTGTACAGATGTTTTCAAAGATATTGTTAAGGTTTTCATTTTTTCTAAATGGGATTCCATGAAGAACCAAATCCGCAGCAATGTGACGTCTGGCTAGTGCATCAAGTTTTTCTCTTAAGAGATCGTTGTCATTTGCTTGTTGTTGTTGTGTTTGCATTGTAGAGATTTTTTCCTCAAGAGCACTGATAATATTGCACTTAGATTCAAACTGAGTGAGTCTATGACTGAATGCAAGAAGAGTATTATCAATTAAACTATACCGTTCATTGCATTTTTGTTCCACATCTTTGATTTTTGCATGAAATTCACTTTCAAGAGACACTATGTGTTCCAGAAGGCTTTTGTTTAATAAATCTATTGCATCTTTTATTTGCTTTACAATCGAATCACTTATATTATTAGTTAAAACATCAAGTCGCTTTTCTATTCGATCCCATAATTTGGTTGTTGACAGTGGGGTCATGGGAGAATTGGAGAGAGGTGGGGAGGAGGAAAAACCTTTCTCTGATCTCAACTTTCTCTGGCGCTCTTGAGTATTTGCACTTGACATATTCGATAGATTATTAATTATTAAGGCAAATAATGAAGACTTATTTTTTGGTTTATTTAAAGGATATTAAACAAATTCAGTTCGTGTGGTGCACAATTTATTATATTAAGTTTTGATATTTGATATTTGATATTATTTTGATATTGAACTTTTAACAAAGACTTGTTTACGATTAAATTTTTGCGGAGCTCAAGCGTAAAGCGTCTAATTCGTAACCATTGCCGAAAAAAAACTGCACTATCAGCAGCTACTATCCTATTACATTTATTTTCCTACAATTCCAATATTATAGTCAAATGTAAGTTTGTATAAATTCCATGAAAATTATTAATAAAATCACTTTTAATCCAGAAGTCGAATAGTGTTCTACTTGTTATTGTTACCCCCCACCCGAGGTAAGGAGCAATCGAGCAATTAAAAACTCTAGTCGAATCCAAAAAAGGTTTCGACGTTAAACAGGTAGGGTTTAAATTCATATGCGCAACTTTTAATTCTGCGCGCTGTTATGTCAATGAGTATGAATGTTTTACCTTAGAACTTCTGTTTGAGTAACGTTGCTGACTTCGATTTCATATAGAAGAACTAATGTCGCGCGCATGTTATCAACATGCGCTGTTATTAATTGTTTATATTTGCTGTTGAAATTTTTTTTATGTTATAGAGGGTCATGAAAATAAAATAAACTAGCGGACCCGACAATCCTGTAAAAAAGATTTGTAATGTGGCAGTTTTCTTGTACCTACATTTTTTATAGTCGAGGCCAAAAATTCTCCTGAACAGAACCGTCACGCTGCGCTGGTGGCATTGTGAATAAAAAATAATTAAATAAAACAGATATAAGCATTTAAAAGTAAGTAATCGCTTTATTGTTAATCATGTGAATCATAATTATTAACCAAAATCAGTTTTATTTTCATTGTAATGCTTTGTGATTTACGAAGTTTTTTGTTTGATTACCTAGCGCATAGACTAACAAATCTGATGGTTTTCCAACACGGGCACAGGCAACATCCAATTGACCATGTGAGAAACATGGGTTTTCCAGATTAATGCCACAAACATTTAATGATTGCCCCTGGGACTTCTTGTCTATAATATTAATTATTGTGTCAAATGCAATAATTAGTGATAATAGGTAACTAAACAGCATGCGCAAAACACGATATACGAATTTTTTTCTTGTAGGTATCATTTGACAAAAGCAAACTCAGTAAAGTATGTAACTGAAAATCCAAGAAAAACAACACTTGTACACCGGCAAATCGACATCAACAGTTTGTTGTTGTTTCAATTTTAAACCCTTTTTTAATTTGGTATGACTTGAAGTCATTTTTTTCAGTAATTTCGTTTTTTTTTTTGTATCTTCAAAATTTAAGAGATGAGACACATTTAAAAAGACCTGAGCAGTAGAATGGCCAAGCGAATTGGTTCAAGCTATATTAATGATCTATTACATTTTGTGACTTTTTAATTTGGCCGGGTCCGCGTCTCCGCGATATCACTTTTGTTGAGTATCAGAATGCGACATTAAATCCTCCAACGATGTATTTTGTGCTCCAACGCACACACAATTTCGTTTCCGATTCTTTATATTAATAAAAAAATATATTTGTGTGATCGCAGAAGATCAACAATTAAATAAAACACATTTATGTATTTTTAAACTTAATATTATTTATTAAATCAAAGCTTCAGATCCCTTACCACTGGTGGGGGGAAATCTTAGGCTATACGTAGAATGACAAACTGTGAACTGAACTGATCACGATCGATGAAACCCTTTTATACTTTTAAAATGTTTATTTAGCAAATCTATCTTCAACTGAAGATCGTCTGCTTTTTCTTTGTCCCATAAAATTGTATATATATTTAATATTTTTACCTTCATCCTCTGACTCTATAACTTCTATTTGATGCTTAAACATATTTGTAGGTAATTCCGAAATTCCTATGTGATCATTTGTTTCTTCTATTCCACTATGAATTGTGGCTAATGATGTACATACCTTCATTTCCATTGACTGCGTTTACTTCGAGTCTACTAAGATAATCTGCTACGCGATTTTCTTTTCCTTTTAAATATTCGATATCAAAATCATATTCATTTAAACTAATTTTCCATCTTTGGAGTTTTGAGTTTGGTTCTTTAAGGTTACTTAACCAAATTAGAGGTCTATGATCAGTTTGTATTTTAAATTTGCGACCGTAAAGATATGGTCTGAAATATTTTGTTGACCAAACAATACTCAATAACTCTTTTTCAATAGTGCTATATCCGCGTTCATGTTCATTGAGGGTGCGAGATGCATAGCATAATGGGTGATTTGATTGTGAAAGAACTGATCCGATTGCATAATTTGATGCATCAGTTGTTAACACGAATTCCTTTGTATAATCAGGATATTTTAAAACAGGGTCATTAGATATGAGTAATTTAAGTTCTTCAAAAGCTGTTATATATTCTGGGTCTTTACTATTTATCTTTGCTCCTTTCTTGAGATATTTGGTCATAGGTACTGCTACCTTTGAATAATCTTTAATAAATTTCCTGTAATAACCCGTTAGACCTAGAAAAGATTTTATTTGTTTTGTTGTACGAGGAATAGGAATCTTTTTAATTGCTTTTATTTTTTTTCTTGATTTGGCTTTGTTCCGTTTGTAGTAATTACATGCCCTAAATATTCTGTTTCTTTGCTAAAAAATTTACATTTATCTATTTGTATTTTTAAATTGTGCTGGTTAAGTTTTGTAAATACTTTATTAATTGAGCAAATATGTTCTTCTAAAGATGTACTAAATATGAGAATGTCATCTAAATAGACCACACATATTTTTCCTACAAGTCCTTCTAATACGTGATTAATCATTCGCTTAAACGTAGCAGGGGCATTTTTTAGTCCAAATGGCATCCGATTAAATTCGTAATGACCGTTTGCTGTTGAGAAAGCTGTTTTATGTCTGTCTTTAGGATTCACCAATATCTGATGGAAACCTTTTGCCAAGTCAAGAGTAATAAAATATTCCCAATTTACTAAAAATGTCTTCAATGTTTGGAATAGGAAACTTGTCTTCCACGGTTACTTCGTTAAGTTTTCTATAATCTATAACAATTCGCCATTTTTTAAGTCCTGAATTGTCTATCTTTTTGGGTACAACCCAGATAGGAGCATTATATGGACTATTGCTTTCTTTTATTATGCCTTGTTCTAACATTTCTATTATTTGTTTATCGACTTCTTTTATATGTACTTCTGGATATCTATGTATATAGTCGAGAATATATTGGTTTATCACTTTTAGTTTCAATTTTATGTGTTACTTCTTTTACGTTAGTTAAAATATCTCCTTCTCTATAGAATAATTGTTTATTATTTTTTAATATTTGATTCAGAGCTTTCTTTTCTTCTTTGTTCATATAAGGTTCAGTTAATTTGTCAGTTAAATCTTGTAAGGCTAAATCAATAC
This sequence comes from Syrphus vitripennis, assembly GCA_958431115.1. Classification (NCBI taxonomy): domain Eukaryota; kingdom Metazoa; phylum Arthropoda; class Insecta; order Diptera; family Syrphidae; genus Syrphus; species Syrphus vitripennis. The sequence goes on along the minus strand of OY288111.1, from coordinate 8,109,616 downwards.
CACATAAATTTATTTGTGTATTTGATAATTCTTGAATGTACCTATCTAAAGGATATTTCTTGGGTTTTGTTAGTAATGGGATAAAAGTATTTTTTATCTTCAAGGTATGAGTATAATATGATATTTCAGCTTTTAATGGTATAAGGATATTATTTCCTAAAATTCCATCAAATGAATTATTGTTAATTGGAGTAATTAAGAATTCCATGGTTGATTCTTTTTTATTAAATTCGATTGGTAGTGGTAAAATAATTTTAGAATTTATTTGATTTTCATTATATAATGCTTTAATTGTAACTGGTTTGTTTAATCTACTTTCATAATGTCTTGGAAATATATTTTCTTTTAAAATAGACGTAGCTGCTCCTGTGTCTACTAAAAATCTAAGTTTTTTATTAAGAATGTGAACGTCTATGCAGGGTAATGGTCTGTTGAGGCAATTGTTTGAAAATTTGCCGTATTTTGAGAAAGGTGATCTACTTCCATTGGTTCTGGATCATTTTTTTTATATTGTGTGTTAAATGGGTTACGATTATTATTTGAAAAATGTCCACTTCTATTTGGCTGCCTATAATTTTGTTCATTTTGGTTTCTATAATTGTAATTATTGTTTTTGTAAAAGTTCTGACCTTTGTTATTGAAATTCCTATAGTTATTTAAATTTCCTGATTCGTTTTTATAATTTCTATCATTTCTTTGATTTCTGTTATATTTTTTATAATTTTTGTCGTTAAAATTATTATTGTTATTTCCAATTCTATAACTTCGAATATTTCTATCATTATTGGTATTATTCTCTTCTTTTGTCCAATGACAAGATTCTAATTTATAAAAAGCTTCACTTAGAGTTTTTATTCTATGATTAATTATAATCGAACTAGCATTTGGTGGAATTTTTTCACAAAATTTTGCTAATAATGACGCTTCATTATTGCTAGAATTATATTCTATTGGTTTATCTTCCGATAGATAATATTTATTATTTAATCTGCAGAGAATGTCTGCATACGAATTATATAACTGAGTTATATTTTTAGTATAAACTTTGTCAGCTAGTTCCTTTAATTTTAAAAAGGACTCTTTCTCACCAAAATTCCTAACTAATAAATTTTTTATTTCCTGCCAGTTATTTGGATCACCACCCCGTAATACTACTTCTAGTGCACTATCTGTGATTTTAGATTTAATCTCGTTTACCATAAATTCCTTTGCTGCTTCATTGTATAAACTCACTGCACTTAATATGAAATCTACCTTTTTAATAAACACAATTATATTACATGTTTTACCATTAAAATTTGGTAGATTCTTTACTAATTTTAAAGGATCAATATTTATGGTTGCCATTATTACCTTATTTTCTTTATTTTCTGGTTGCTCAGGATTTTCTTCTAATTGTTGGGTTGTTGCTGGATCTGTTGATTTTATAGTTCCTTCTTCTTTATTATATTTTAACACGGCTGGTATCTTATATGGTGTGACTTTCTTCATTTATTGAACACGTTGGGGCTTTCGACTCTGATAGTTTCTGCCACGTATAGTTGTTCTTCCTTCTTTAAATTATTATTATTTTTTTGTGTTTTTTCACTTTTTAAAGTTACGTCGTATATTTTTTATTTTAAGTAGCACTTTTAACTTTTTATTTGTCGTTAATTTTATTTTGTTGAAGTTGTTTTCTTCTCAACATTTGTTGAATTGATTTAAAATGTTCCTGGAAATCAGCTGTTGCTTCGTCGTCTATCCAACTTTGTGAGTTTACTTCTCTATGTGGTTCCTTTACTTGCGGGGCCTCTGCACCTTTTTGAAGATTTATTTTTTCTGGTTGCATCATGTAGCAATTTTTGTTAATTTTAATTTAACACTGTGAGTTCACTTTCTGTATGCTTCCTTTTGAAGATTTCCTTCTGGTTGCATTAAATGTTCTATTTAATTGTTTTATCAATCAAGCATTCTCTCTACGAGACTTTATAAAATTGTCCTTTTGGATCTTGATTTACGATGCTTTTCCTTGAATTGTACATATATTTTTTTTAAATTTTTTTATTGTCTTATAATATGTACCGTTTTGTAATTTCAATTTACCGGTATTAACTATTTTATTTAGTTTTAGGACGATCCCGAATTAAACTTTAAATAAAGTAAGATTCAATATTTGATCTTTCGAGATCCTACCGACTGCGCCAATTTCGTTTCCGATTCTTTATATTAATAAAAAAATATATTTTTGTGATCGCAGAAGATCAACAATTAAATAAAACACATTTCTGTATTTTTAAACTTAACATTATTTATTAAATCAAAGCTTCAGATCCCTTACCACTGGTTGGGGGAAATCTTAGGCTATACGTAGAATGACAAACTGTGAACTGAACTGATCACGATCGATGAAACCCTTTTTATACTTTTAAAATGTTTATTTAGCAAATCTATCTTCAACTGAAGATCGTCTGCTTTTTCTTTGTCCTATAAAATTGCTGACACAAGAATTCTATTGGAATTATGAAAGATGCTTTGGGCACACAAGTCACTGAAGGCAAAATGTGCTGATATGCAGTTTAATATTTATAATATCGGATATCATCCGCTATGAGATGGATCATTGTGTGAGCATTACATTTTGTTTATGGAAAGATACTTTGTATCTTTCTTAATTAGCATAGGGTGTTTAATATTATTACAAAGTTATGTGAAGATGTTCTGATAATGTAACCACACGCACATTGTTTTAATAGATATGATTGAATTTGAACTTTGTATAGCGTTAATAAAGTGCAAATTGACACTTTGACTTTAGGAACATACCTACATTGCTTAGACAACAGTGAACTTTATACAACAGCAACAAAGCTCAAATAGTTAATTTGAGCTTTGTTGCTACGTTTCAGTTAGAAAACGTTTGTATGGGAAAAAGAAAATGGCTGTTTTAAGGGGTTTTCCGGACTTAAGTATTCGAATTTTTCTCGCCGTAAAAACCATCCTTAAACTTCAACAAACATTTAAAAAATGAATTGGTCCAGGCGTTGTTGAGTTATGCACTTACCAACACATTTTGCGACTCATTTTTATATTATAGATTAGGTAGACAAACTACTTATGCGTGAAGGTTGGGTCGAGACAAGAAAAAATCGTATGGGAGGGGGGTCTATTCCCCCCCCCCTCCCGTTTAGCAGGGAGGGGCAATTTTCGAAAAAGTTGACTTAAAATGAAAAAAAAAAATATTTAAAATCAGCGGCTTCACCCACATAATGTAGTGCTATACCTTTTTGAAAAGCCAAAAACTTCTTCTCTCATTTTATTTTTAAATAAATCTATTCTAAATAACAGTTTTTGAGAAATTAGTTTTTAAAATTAAAAATTTGAAAAAAAAAATTCGAATTTTTTCTCAAAATTTCACGTAATAAATGCTCATTTTTATTTTAAAACTCAATGCTATTATTAATTTCAAGTAAAAACCAGAAAACCGGATGCATAAAATTTATGTCGTTTTCAAGAAACTACAAAAAAAACCAAAACCACGTTTTTCTAAGTAAAACCTTTATTTTTATTTTGACGAGGCTGGATTTTTAAGTTAATTAATTTATGAAGCATTAATGTTATATTATTTACATTACAATCCGGAGTATTGTAAAAATGGAAAATATAGAGATACCTTAAGAAATTTTCTTATTGTATTGGTTGATTTTGAAAAAGCATTCAACAAACAACCACGATATCTTATATTGTTTGCACTAAAGGCTCCACAACTTTACGTAAGATGCCCCGCAGGAATATCCGAAGAGTTGTCAATTAAAGTAGGTGTGCACTAGTAAATCGTCTTGAGTCATTTGCTCTTTATTACAGTCCTTGACTTTCTGCTTGAGGATTAGGTCACAAACCCAAATAGAATCAGTGATTCTTTGCAATGTTGGTTGGATGCAATGTAAGTGATGATCCTGCAACTTTGCAACGAGTACTAGTGAATGTTCGTGAAGGAAATAAAAAAAAAAATGATTTTGTTGGAAAGTGTAAGTTCTGACGAAAATTATTGCCAGAAAAGAATAATACTGTTGGTTTCGGTAAGTTTTTTATGGGTTTGATTGCTTTAAACTGTTCAAATTCCCATTAAAATTATATGCGCGTTCTTACCCAAGATTTTGCGCGATCTTACCCTGACTTTGGGGCAAGAATGCGCACCTCGACTTGATTTGGTTTTTTAAGAAAATCATATGAAATAATTAAATCAAAAAAACTTCTGTTTGCATTTTTTTGTTCTTAAAATATAAGTTTATCACATACAAAAAAAATTAAGTTGATATGTTTTATAGCCTTTTCACAATTTGAGCTTAAAGTGAAAAGTGCACGCTCTTACCCCAAACGACTCTACAGCTTGACGAATAAACATCTACTTTAATAAGAAGGCCTTGCAATCCTCCAATTAAACTTATAAAATACATATCTTGTAAAATTCTTCTGATGGAATTTTTCAATTCTGTCAATTGAATTATTATAATAAGTGCTGTACTAACATTGCCATAGAATTTTAAAACCGAGCGTTTCCGATGCTTAGACTCCCCAAATCAAATTCTCGCCATGATAGTACCTACTACGCTTCTCATATACAAAGCTAGATCTTTCTTTTTAGTTACACGTTCTAAATTTGTGTGGTTGATATTATATAATCAAGGTCTGTGATTGAAATTTCGGAAACACGACTAAACTTCACTAAAGGGGATTTTATGTAAGTACCCTTTTTCTGTCAGAGACACGGGCTTCAGGTAAGTAGAAGGGGATTTAAAAGGAGATGCCGGTGAACATTAGTCTTGAATTTTGCCACATCACAATGAGAGGGAAAGACAGAGCGTGGAAGGGTATTCCAAATTCGCGTAGTACGGCTAAAAAAAAAACAAATCCCTGTACTTGACAGTACGACCGAAATTGGGTTCAAGAGTAAACTGATGACGATGAGCATTCCTGGAAGCCCGAGTATTACCGTTGAATCGTTTAAGGGGAGGAATGCAACTGGCTATTTCATTAGAGCACTTACCGCAAAAGTACCGATAAAATAATGAGAGACAGGAAACGTTACGTCGGTGTTCAAGTGACGTAAAAGTATCGATGATGTGCCTGTCTCCAATCATTTTGAAGGCTCGTTGAAAAATTTGTAAGATTTTTTACTAATGAGCTTGTTAAGCTAACGAAAAAGTAAACTTTACGTTTTTAATAAATTTTGAGAAAAAAAGCGAAAAAAAATTATTTTAAATAAAAGACTTGCGAACAACTTGAAATTTCGGTTTGGAATATTTTATTCTTCTAATTCTTCTTTGTTTTTCCTCTTCTTGGTATTTAAAATTTAATATGGCCGAATGGGCGGGAAATTTAAATATTAGACCAATTGCAATTAGTTCACAATAATTATTTTACTTCAATTATTTTTAAATGTTTGCATCGTCAAAACACCGGCCGCGTTGAATGACTGTAAGGCTTCAATAAATCTATTCTATCGGGAAGAACAGCTAGCTTGACGATTGGACGTCTCATGACCCCGCTTTGCGTTTTGACGTCGGCGATCCTGACCTTTCCGTCCAGCCCTTCGACGACCGCTACGACTCGTTCCATTTTCCACTGCTGTGGAGGAGTGTTGTCCTCGTGGATTATGACCAGTTTGCCCACGACGAGATTGGGTTGCTCGTGTACCCACTTGGACCGAGCTTGAAGGCCAAGCAGATACTCCTTGGACCACTTCTGCCAGAACTGCTGCTTGAGCCAGCATAGAAGCTGCCATCTTTTCAAGCAGGCCATCTGCTGTTCCGGCATTTTTTCTGGTGGGAGCGAACGTAAGCTGCTGCCGATCAGTAGATGTGCTGGGGTGAGTCCTTCGCCGTCGTTGGGGTCGGCGGCGCTTAGAGGGGCGATTGGCCTTGAATTGAGGATTGTCTCTACCTCGATAAGAACGGTGAGCAGCTCTTCGGTGGAGAGAAGAGCGCTGCCCACGGTACGCTGTAATAGCGTTTTCGCCGCCTTCACTGCCGCTTCCCAAAGGCCTCCGAAATGGGGGCTCTTGGTGGTATGAAGGCGAAGCTGAACCCTTCCTCTGTCGCGTACCGTTGGACTGCTTTCTTCCCTCTCTCGAACTCCTCTTGAGCCTCTCTCAGAATCCTGTGAGCTCCCAGGAAGTTCGTCCCGTTGTCGCAGTGTATCGTCTTGGGAACTCCTCCTGAAACAAACAAAGACAACAATACACGTTTTGTTCGGTGGTCGGCCACGAATTTTAAGAGTGGTATTTACCGGGCCACAGAAATCTACACCGCATCTTAAAAACGGTCGTTGGGCTCGCAATCGATCCGCTGGTAAATTGCCCATTATTTGTGTAAGCAATTTCGGTTTATATTTGAAACACTGTATGCATTATCGAACAATCTTTTGGCATGCTTCTTTGGCATTTATTACCCAAATCCTTTCTCGAAGCAAAGCCACCATAGCTTGAGGTCCAGCATGGCAACTTTTCCTATGTAAGTACGTTAAGTAGGTTTTTACAAATGGTGAATTTTTGGTCAGTAAAAGTGGGAATTTGGCATCATACTCAATTGGTGCGTTCAGTAGACGACCACCTACACGAATTAGGGAGAATGAACAATTGTCGACAGTATAATCGTGAAAAAATGGATTGAGTTTTTGAGTACTGTTTTGTAGCGTAGCTTTCTTTTTAAGTTTTTGAATTTCATCGGGAAATTCATAATTTTGGACTATTTCAACTATTTTGAGAAACCATAAATTCAACTCTTTTGCCGTGGGTAATTCTTCGTAAACTTCTGTTTTACTTTTTGACCGTTTGAAAAATCGCATTACATTTGCGAATGTAGTCGCAAGGTCGATATATGAAGTTTCTTCTTCGATATATTCTAACAGTTTAGTTCGAGGTTTTTCAACCGCTATCAGAGCTATGTTTGTTTTCCTTTTTTCTAAGGCTTCATCCTGTGGAGATAACTCAAAATGCGAGTTGATCGGCCACGATGATGGTTCTTCTAATAAGAATTTCGGACCATGAAACCACATTGACGTATTGAGTTCATCAACATTGCATCCTCTTGACACAATATCGGCTGGATTTTGTTTTGTTGGCACATGTTTTCATGACAATTTTTGCGTCCACTCTTGGATGTCGGACACTCTCTTTGCAACAAATGTTGCAAGCGCAGTTGGATGTGTTTTTATCCAATGTAAAGTTATTTCAGAGTCAGTCCAAAAAATAACTCATTCAACGTCTAGATTCAACATTGCCTCTACTCTTGTCCATAGTTTAGCAAGAGTATGCGCTGCGCAAAGTTCTAATCGCGGAAGCGATTTCGTTTTCAAAGGGGCCACCTTAGACTTTGCTGTTAGTAGCGTCGACTTGATACCGGCCGTGCTTTGGCTTCGGATGTAAATACAACAACCGTAAGCCCTAATCGAAGCATCGGCAAACCCATGAACTTGTATTTTTGCGTTCGGATGAGTTTCGACAAACCTTGGAATTTTTATCCTGCCAAGTTGAGATAAATCGACTCATCCCAATCAATTTTTACAATCCAAAGCTCTTGTAGAAAGATTTTTGCTTTGGTTACTATAGGGCATAACAAACCAAAAGGATCGAAAAGACGAGCGGAAACTGAAAGTAAGTATGTTTTGCTTAGTAGCTCGTAGATCATGGAAATGATTTTCTAGATTGAAGCTAAATGTGTCTTCTTTTGGATGCCAACAAATTCCAAGAGTTTTTGTAGAGTCTGAATCATTGAATTCGATGGATTTTTCAGAACTCTCCTTGTTGTATAACTCTGGATGATTTGAAAACCATTTGGCCAACTGAAACCCACCCTTTTTTAAAACTTCTTGTACTTAATTTTTTATGATTTTAAGGGTTTCAAGTTCGTTGGCGCCAATTAAATGATCATCAACGTAAAAATCTCTCCGAATTATGTCTGACCCCGTGGGGTAGACGCTTTCGTTAGCATCTCCTAACATCTTTAAACACCTTATCGCTAAAAATGGTGCTGGTGACGTGCCATACGTAATAGCAGTGGCGGATTTACCAGCAGGCTCGAGCCTAGGGCGGCAGTTTTGTAAGGGGCGGCAAATTTGGTGAATTTTTTTGAACAACAAGGGGAAAAATTAAAAGAATTCTTTGGGCTGGGGATTTATTTAAAGGTTTTTTTTTACATAGGTAGATTTTTTGATATATGTAGAAGTGTAGATACATATATGTATAGGTATAGCTATATTATTTTCTATTTTCAAATAATTTTGTATATCTGATTTTCAATTTGTGCGAAATTGTGCAAATTTTAATGTTTTACAGATACAATTATACTTTTTTGTCTTGCAAGTACCATACTTTTTTATTTTTTTTTTTTTGTGAATAAAATACAAGCAGTCATATTTCTAAGATAGGTATCTTTTTTTATTTCTTTTTTATAAGAAGGTACATGCTATTCTTTTAATTTTTCAAATCTCAAGAAATGACCATTTGAAAAATTAAAAGGATAAAAATTGATGTAAAATCTCTAAAAATAGGTAGTTTATGCAAAAAATTTTTGTTGTTGTTGTTGTTAAGGCTGATGGCTTTACTGTTAACGCTTTCCTCTAGAATTATCTTTACAATTTCACATTGTAATTGTAATAAATAAATAAATAAATACATAAATAATTTGTTTGCTTTTAACCTTACTGCTAAAAAATTTTCCGTACGAATTTTCATCGGTAAAATAAAAAAAAAGTTTAAAAAAAAAACATTTGCTTGAAAGAAAATTTCTGAATCAACCGTTTTTTGAAAAAAAAAATATTCAAAACGAAAAAAGTTTATTTTTTTTTATTTGCATTTCTTTCAAATTCTACCCAATACAGTACTAATTTTTTGATTCAGTTTTTAGTTCAAGACTTTGAAAAATTGCCAAAATATATTTTTCCTAATTAAAATCGAATTTCACATAAACTTTCAAGTCAATTTAATATATATCACATTAATTTTTAACAAAATTAAATATTTTTTGAAATAAAATATTTTTTAATTCATGATTCAGTAAATTTAAAATGTCGCGTGAATTTTCAAAATTTTCAATTAAATTTAAACTACCACGTGAATTTTAGTAATTTAAGCAATTAGAGAAATTTCACCAGAATTTTTAAAATTTATGTAATTATGATGATTTTCATGGGAATTTTTGTATCCTAAGTGAAGTTAAAGTTTTCACGTGGATTTTCATAGTTCATAGTAGACTGAGTCGATTATTTTTAACTGTTTGTAAGCGCAATAAAGATTATTTATTCACGTTTGCAAAGTGTTCACTATTGTGTAAATAGTATACATTACGACAGACAACAGAGACGTACTTCTGACAGCAGGCATAGATCCGGAGGAAGCCGTCTTGGACGATGATTTCTTTGTTATTGAAGATCCGAGAGAGAAAGTTGAGGCGGTGGGGGCTGCGTTCCAGCAAGTGTATAAGGTGAACGCTAGCATTCGCCCGAACCACGACCTGGAAAACAGAGCCCTGCTTAACCACTTCTACCTTCGGAACGAAATAACGCAATAACCGGATTCAATGAAGACAATCTGGCAAACGCCACAGTCGCCGAGCTAAATGGGTCAAATTCCCTACTAATATCAAAGGTGGAGTTGCAGCTCATTTTCCAATCGATAAAGAAAAAGAAGTCAGCGGGTGTCGATGGTATATCCAACATTGCGTTACGACATTTACCTCCGGAAGCCATAGACATTTTCACCACACTGTTCAACAATGCGCTGAATAATGCATATTATTCAGTGCGCTGGAAGACAGTTGTGGTACATCCTCTCCCGAAAAAGGGAAAGGAAGCCTCCAATCCGGCAAATCTCCGGTCGATAAGTCTTCTTCCGAGTATTCTTCCGATCAGCAAGGTATTCGAGAAAGTTGTCAATAGAGCTCTGTCCAAGTGGGCTGAGGACAATAATATCATACCAGATAATCAGTTCGGGTTTAAGGCAGGACATGACACCATTCATGCCGCGTCTAAGCTCGTTTCTGATATCCAATGGAACAAATCTAAGAGACAGTGTACGGGCGCCTGCCTGGTTGATTTGGAGAAAGCCTTCGACACCGTATGGTTAGAAGGCCTGTATCTGAAGCTGTCCAGACTTGGCTTAAGTAAACAACTGTTGTATATACTCTATGACATGTTAAATGGCAGAAAGTTTGTTGTCAAAAGTGGCAATGTAACTTCTGCCACAGTCTTCGAAATAAAAAATGGTCTTCAGCAGGGAGCGGTTAACTCACCGATCCTCTTCAGCATTTACACCAGCGATCTGATAGGTAGTCTAACTCATGCAATTGCGTATGCCGACGATCTAATTGCGTACAGAACGGCTCCAAAAGTCGAGGTCATCAGAATTCTTTTGCAGCGTGACTTCGACTTCGAGATTCAGCGATATTGCGATGACTGGAAGTTGAAAATCAACTTCCAGAAATCAGAAACTATTCTGTTTAGGACTCCGTTGGCTGGAGCCTCAAGGGATACGAGAAAGAACTGGAAGAATCTAGTGATCGTGGGGCCAAACCGACAACCACTGGCGAATAAAAGTGTAGTAAATTACCTTGGCATCTGGTTGGATCAGTATTTATATTTCGACAGACATGTAAATGCTGCGCTGACCAGAGCCGGGGGAGCCTTTGCCCTGACGAAACGGCTGTTTTTTAGCAGCCGGCTTGACAGTAGGGTGAAGGTGATTTGCTACATGGCCCTCATCCAGCCGATGATTGCCTATGGGTGCCCGGTTTGGTTTAACGTTGCCCCATCTCAAATGGCAAAGATTCGGGTGTTTGAGAGGCAGTGTCTGAGACACTGCCTTGGATTTCACAGAACACCAGAGTCGGAGTACAAACATTATTATTCCAACCAGGCTCTATACAACGGAGCCAACTGATACAGGATAGAGAAGCAGTTCCGCTTATCTACCACGTCAGCCGGAGAACTGTGGATAGGCGACTCCTTTACGGTCGAGACGTGCTTGCACAAGACGGAGCTGAGCGCCTTCGGTTCAGTAGGACTGTGTCCGATCGGGACCGAAGAGATAGGGTGAAGCAGGAGAACCAGTTTTGGTGGTTGAAATTGGATTCTGATAGCTAATAAATAGATAATGATAGTTGGCCATGGCCGGCTTACATAGGTTTAGATTAGATTTAAGTAGGGACAGTTGGGTGGCACCAAAAAAAAATACATAAACATATTATGTATAAAAAAAAAAAAAAAAATATATAACATCAAAAATCGCTGCTGTGACTGTTCAAGTTTTAAGTATTTTTAGGTAGTCTTAAGTTATTGTAGGTATTTTTAAGTAGTTGTAAGTAGTTTAATATTAGTCTTAAGTAGTTTTATTTAGAATAATTTAATTATAAGTTTTAAATAAAAATCTAAAAAAAAATGATCTGAAACCAAGTTTTTTGTGAATTTCAAAGATCTCTAGTTTAGTTATAAGTTAGTTCGTAGGCCGAAAGGCATCATAGAACTAAGAATAATGGATTAATTTAGAGTGCCCGCCTAGGGCCAGTAAGTTAAATTTAAGTTATATGATAATTAAACTAGTTTTTAAGAATTTTTGTCTAGTTTTAACATAGTTTTAAGATGAACAGAAAATAAAAATGAATTAAAAAAAAAAAAAAGTATATATTACCCCGGACATACCACGATTGAGCTTCGTTTAGTTCAAAAATATAGCGAAAAATTATTTTACGTGCAATTTCAACCCAATTGTTGCATTGTAAAAATAATGTATGATATTACAATTGTAGAGGAAAGGGCGGCAAAAACTATATAGCCTATACCTTGAAAATTTGTAAATCCGCCACTGCGTAATAGTGTTTAAGTGGAAATGTTGTAATGGTTGAGATGGATGCTGCCTCCACACTATGAGCTGGTAAATCGAATGCTCTTCAGCAACTAAAACTTGCCAATACATTTTCTTTATGTCAGCAGTAATGGCATATTTATGAGTTCGAAAACGGAGCAACGTCGAAAACAGCTCCTCTTGAATGGTTGGCCCAACCATCAAGATGTCATTCAATGATAGTTGAGAAGACGTTCGACTTGAAGCGTCAAACACAACTCTTAGCTTTTTACTTGTGCTTTGCGGTCGCAAAACACACTGATGTGGAATGAAATGGTGTGGGCTGTTTGGGATAACATTATTTGTTAGTGACATATGTCCCAACGAAATGTATTCGTTCATGAAATCCATGTACATGGCTCTTTTTGAATGGCTATTTTTGAATAGTTTTCGCTCAAGTGTGAGTGTTGCTGATGTAGAACCGACAAGAAAATAAACTCGGCTATTTGAACAAGCCGAAGTTGAAAATGACGAGATGAACTAAACATGTCCACACTAATAAAGTGGTCTCTTTCTATTTTTTATATTTTATTCTTTCTTTTTAAAATCTGTACGATAGACAAAAATTCAAATTAACGTTTTGTCTGATTGAAAGTTTTTCTTTGTCTTAACACTAATTTTTTAGTTTCTTCCATCCATGTTCTTTTTTATGAAATAAATTAAAGTTAGATACTCAAAAAAAGTGTTTTTCTTGTTACTAGAAGTAACAGTGAGAAACCTACGTTTGGCAGTTTCAAACGATGATCCTAGCAATTTTGAAGACGACTTTAACGGTAGTTTAACCTCAAAACGATCTGTAGGTAAAAGTTGAGTATTTTCAACGAAATGTTTTTCACAAGATTGTTGTTCTGCCGTTAGAAACTTTTTCGTTTCTCCAGGAATTTCTTCCAACAACCAAAATTTTTGGACAATTTTGTCTAAGTCTAATAACTCTTCAGACTGACATACCATATTACATTATCTGGTATTTGACTTTGTATTTCTTGGACATTTGAGATATGATCCAACCGAGAAGTGTTTTTTGAATGGTAGGATACTCGGGACCTTGTTTAATTTGACCTACTCACAACAATTCAAAAAATGTTTCTGCTCCTATTAGTAAGTCAATTTTCTGTGGCCTATCAAAGTGGGGATCAGCTAATTGAATATTGGAAGGAATATTTCAATTCGAAGTATTTATTCCATGATCCGGTTGATAAGACGATATTGAGTTCATAACCCAGTAATCACCAGAGAACGAATGATCATTAAATCTTGATTTCACTACTGCATTTACCTTTTTGTTAGCAGTGCTACTTGCTTTTCCAATGCCGATCAAAGTGATTGCCTTTTCTTCCTTGCGAAGCTTCAACCTTTGTGCAAGTTCTTCAGTAATGAAGTTTATTTGAGAGCTGGAGTCAAGTAGTGCTCGAGCCAGCGAAAACTCACCAGTGAAGCCTTTTATCTGCACAATTGTAGTAGCAAGAATGACTTGGTCTGCCGAAATTGAGGCATGCATAGCTTGAACACTTGAAGATGCTTGTAAGTTATTGAAAGTTGATTCATATTGATGTAGCAACGTATGATGTGATCTATTGCACACACTACACTTGCTTAGTTTGCACTTTGAAACAGTGTGTCCTTTTCGAAGGCAGTTTATACAAGCTGGCACACTTTTTGCGAATTCAAATCACTGCATTACAGGTATTGAAGCAAATGTTTGCATGTCGTAATATAATGTTCATTCGACTTACAATATAAACATTTCGATTTAGTTTGTTGTGGGTTTACGCAAAAAAATGCCGATTTATGATTTTTATGACTGCTTGATAATTCATGTTTTGACTTAGAATGTTTATCCGAATGTTTGAATTTTGAAGTAGATGCTTCTTCAGCAGAAAGGTGCTGATATCTTTTACTGAGAGCAGCTTCACAGTCACTCCATAAAGTGTGTATTATAATCTAACTGCTCTTCCCACTTCGACCTAGTCGTAGAATCAACTTTAGACATAACTAAATGAATAATTATTGCGTTTGTAATATTCTTTTCATCACCTAATGAAAGAAGAGAATCATAAACAGCAGAAACAGTGTCTATCATGGTGCGCAATGAAGAAGCGGATGGCTTTGATATTTCTTTTAATTCAAACAATGTAGATACATTGTCGAAAAATACCAAACAATAAATTGTTGTCATAAACTTTTTTCAAGCTTGCCAAAGCCTTAGGATAATTTTGTTCAGTAATCTGAAAGGCTTTAACTGTTCCCAAAGCTTCACCCGATAGACAAGAAATAAGATGGTTGAATTTTTCTACGTCCGGAAGCATCGGATCTTTATCGACTAAATTTTCGAAAAGGTTCATAAAATTTTTGTATTCCGAATATTTACAGCTAAAGTTAGGTAAAGACATTTTTGGAAGACGTGAATGATGTGGATTGCCTTTTGTTAACCATTGATATCAGTAGTGCCTTTGCACTCACGCAAATGTTTTCCAATTCACCGCGAAAATTATTATCGGTGCGATCGACTGACTCGATTTCAGATTGGCAAGTCATGAGTTGGTCAATGTAAGAATTTAAAATATATAATCGACATTCTAATTCGATTGGATTGAGTGACAACGTTTTTTCCTCTAATCCCGTTTTAATTCTAATAATATTGTTTTAATACTTGTTCGCTGATGTACTAAATGTTCAAGATCTGCGTCCTTTTTCGGAGATGCCTGCCTTTTTTTACCCGTCATTTTATTTCTATTAAAGTTTATTTATTTATGACTTACGAAAAAAAAATATTTTTACTTGTGCTTTGGAATCAGTTCATCCGCACGTAAGTCAATTTGCACTTTAATGCTAGTGAAAAATTATCGAAAAAGATATATCGAACAATTATTGAAAAAATAATTTATTTTCATACGAAAATTCCGAAACAAATTTAATTTATCACTAAGTGCAAATTATCGAGACAGAAAAATTAAAACAAAAAACTATAATTATAAAATAAAAAATCACAAGCGAAATTATTTTAAGTATTATTCTCGCTAAACACACTCTTCTCACAAATAATTTTTTTTTGATGAAAAACACCCCTACTTGACAATAATTGACAACTTAACGAAAGATCGTTAACTAAGCGAAATGTCAAATCAAAGTCAATGTGAAGGTTTTTAATTGTAAACAAATGTATTTTTGCAAACTTTCGATCGGGTTTTTATTTATTATTAATTAAACTTAAGTGTTAATTAAATATTTAATAATTTGATAGATTAATGTAAAACCGGTCGCGAAACTACTTATACAACAAGATAAGTTCAATAAAACTATTTGAAGAAGCGGGTGTAGTGAGTGAACTAGTTGAGTGATGACGTATCTACGACGGCGCGGCGGCCGGCGCGGCGGCGGCGACAACAGATCAAGTGTTTTTTTTGAATAGTTTAATTTGTTTTTAAGTTATTTAAGTGAATTATTAGTTTAAGCTCACTTGTTTTTGAGTTTAAAAAATGAATAAATAAATATATTTGTTTTTATTGTTAAAACCACTTACTTTATTTGTTTCACAAATATAATATGTATATAAATTGCAATAAAATTGACAAAAACTGAAAGTATGAAAATGTCAATTTAAGACAAAATGCCACAATTATTTGGCAATTAATTTAACTTAATCATTCAGTTTTTGTTTTTACCTCTAAATCTTCTTTCGAAGCAACTTCCCTGGTGCACTGTTTGCAAATGCAGTGTTCGTGCATTGGGTGGATCTAGGGCTTCGTGGTGATGATGGTGTGTGTCAACGACGGCTGCGGCTCCGTGGGCGGCGGCGATTTGTACACTTCTTAATGTTGATTCCACCGATTTAATTGTATTAATCGCGTCGCGAATTTAATATCTGTAACGTATTAGTATATGTATGTTATATCCGAGCCCACTTGTGTAATCGGTAAAAAAGTACCCATACAAAGTCTTGACTTTAAATCCAACCAAATATAAACAAAGATAAATAAATTGTGAATAAGCACTTTTTGCCCTCTGCAAAAAGTGTATCAACATTGTAAACAGTTACGCAGATGAAATGCTGCGTAAGCAATTAAATAGTATATAAACTGAATGATGTATGGAGAATATTTGATTCTTAGTTTAAACTGAAGAAAGATACGACGTATAGTGGAAGACTTCCCCCCACCAGTGGTAAGGGGTCTGATGCTTTAAATAAAATTTTATTAAACATTAAAAAACGGTCGTTTTATTTAAGCTCTCTGACGAGAGCTAAAGTTGATATATTTTTTGGGAAAACGAGGATCCTGAAATATAAGTGGCGCAGTCGGTAGGATACGTTAAAAATTTATGTATCCATTAAGAACCAACGTTAATAAAGTGAATTAGTAAAATAAACCGATCCATGTAAGGAACAATAAGTGTTTAAAATTTACGAACTCACAACTAAACCGTTGATTGCATCGAGTAACGAAAATACTCAACCAAATAAAGTGAAAAGTGTTAACTATCGAACGAATATCGGTGGTGCATTGAACTATATTTTGAGAAAAAAACAAACCTGAACGAAAATCTGGATAGATAAATATGGCAAATGGTAATGTAGTTTTAAGAAATTTGGAAATAAATCCAATTCATTATATAGAGAAACTTGAAAAATTTGATGGTAGAACAGAAGATTTAGGTATTTTCATACAAAATGTGGATAATATAATTCCAACTTTGCTAACATATGACGAGCAGGGCAAAAAAATGTGCATAAATCTTTTAAAATCAAAATTTATAGGTAGAGCTAGATTAGCCATTGAGATACATACTCACCTTACTACATGGTCTGAAATAAAGAACATGCTTATAGAAAATTTTGGTGGCTTCAAAAATAGTGGTCAATTGTACGAAGAGCTTAGGTCAGCGCAATACCGCGGCGATGTAATAACATTTTATATTTAGATAGATATTTTATTGTTTAAAAGAAAATTACATAGTTAACAATATTTTTAAGTCATTGCACAGCACAGAGATATTTACATCCAAAGATCTCTCTCATTATTGAATCAAAAGTGCCTACAGGAAAATAATCTCCTAGACATCCCAAAAAATACAGAAACCGGGCTTAAAATTTTTAAAGAAAGATTGCCAATCCACATGAGAACCATTCTATATTCAATTAAACCAAGCACGATAGAACTAGCTTTACACGAGTTAAGTAATGCAGGATTTTTAGGGAAATCGGAAAATACATACACTGAAAAAATAAATAAGCAAAATCCAAACCCACATAAAATGTTTAAGAATCCTAACAATCCTTTTAGAGATAATACCCAAAACAGAAATAATCAAATTTGGCATCCAAAGCCATACATTCCAAAAACAATAATTTTCAAAATTATACAAACCGCAGGTAGCCCCATAACAATAACAAAAGACATAATAATACCCAAAGAAAAATTTGCTCTTCCAGTAAAAGAAGAATGCGAATTTCAAGTTCATAATTTTATTAAAAATATAACGGAATTAATGCTGAAATAAAATACGTAAATAGGATTATGACACTTAATGGAGAAATAATACCTCTGTTCTTCAGCTTAGACGAAGAACGTAAGTATAATGAAACCATTAGTCATTTGAATAATATGCTTCCAGAAAATACTATTCTAGAGGATAATATCGAAAAAAACTTAAGAACAAATCATTTAAATGCGGAAGAAAAATTTAAATTATTAAAATTAATAAAAGAAAATAAAAATGCGTTTTACAAAAAGGGTGATGATTTGTCATTTACAAATCACGTTAAACATAGCATTCCAACAGAACACACTTCACCCATATATACAAGAATTTACCGATACCCGGAAATTCATAAAAAAGAGGTAGATCGGCAAATCATAGAGATGCTCGATCAGAAGGTAATTCAACCTTCAAGTTCACCTTACAATGCTCCCATATGGGTGGTACCGAAAAAAGAGGACCACACTTGAAGTAAAAAATGGAGAATTGTAATTGATTATAGGAAACTGAATCTTATTACAAAAGAAGATAAATATCCTATACCTAATATTGAGTCAATATTAGATAAATTAGGACATTGTAACTACTTTTCGACACTAGACCTGCAAAAGGTTTCTACCAAATTGAGGTAGAAAAGAAAGATAGAGAAAAAACAGCCTTCTCTACTCTAACGGGACACTATGAAATAACCTTTTAGAGACTAATGAATGAATTATTATTATTATCTTTTATTAACAGGTAATTAAAATTACATGGTAATATTAAAATTAATGAGCCTAGCTGCAAAGACTATTAGCTCTATTATAAAGAAATACTTA
This sequence comes from Syrphus vitripennis, assembly GCA_958431115.1. Lineage (NCBI taxonomy): Eukaryota > Metazoa > Arthropoda > Insecta > Diptera > Syrphidae > Syrphus > Syrphus vitripennis. The sequence continues at coordinate 8,091,451 of OY288111.1, read as the reverse complement.
TATACTAATGTAAGCAATGGATATAAATTCATTAATTTTTTCTATATTTTTTGTATTAGGTTTTTTAGAATGTCATAAATAAATAATAAATAAATAATAAATAAATTGAGTAAGATTGGTTTAAATGCTGCACAATTTTCAAAAATATGTGGTAAGTCGAGTATTACGTTACACTCCTGTTTCATTTATCGAAGCCCCAATTTGGACAGAAATTCAACTTTTAACGAATTTGATGATCTGTCCGACTCCACCCAAAGAATTGTTTCCCATTATCCTCACACTGAAATCGTCATTACGGGCGATTTCAATGTACACAATTCTAGGTGACTTCGCTTTTCAGGCCAGACAACACCCGAAAGAAGAACCGAAATTTGGTTTTACGTGGACACCTGCCTATTATGGCCTAATTCCACGGTGGGCGGGGTCGACTTGAGTGTGACCAACACCCCAGGGAATTTCCCCAGTAGCAATTTGGTTCACGTATTGCAGTACGCTCACCCCCCTTGCTGAGGGGCGAAGCCTATCTGCACTTCTTGTACCCGAATCCGCAGCTGGATTCGGATACCAATTGCTGGCGCGATCTTACCATAACCACAGCCAGCACGAACTCCCCGAAGGGGCCGACCTCAATAGATAGACCAGGCCGAAACCTGTGGGCTATTCTATCTCCCGTGCTACCGGATTTTTACATTTAATGCAAACTTCGCTGTCCGGTCACGCTAGTCCTTTTCTGTATTTCAATATGTTTTATATATATTAATTATTAATATATATTATATTGGATACTTTTCAGACTACTGGTTAGACGCTGCAACGTCCTGGGAGCCAGTACCATTGGGCAAACCCAACGGCTACTCGCCAGAGATCTGAGGCCAAAACCCCTGGTCCCGCTAGGATATATGCAACCTGATAGCACATAGCATCCCCACACAAAGTGTGGGGAGTATGTACCCTATCCTTGTCCAACACGTAATCCAATCATTATCCAATTCTAATTGCTCGCTTATTTTTCATACCGTCAATTCCATTAATCTTATTTAGGGAGCCCCAGCGATAGGCCAGGGTTCCCAATTGCCTTCTTTTCCAGATCATATGTTTGGGGAGTGACTGGTGTCTGCCTTAACACCAGCCTCCCCCAGGTCGTCTTCTTTACCCGTTTCAGATGCGGATAACCCTGTATATCCCCAGGGATCACCACACCATCCACTTTGCCGTTTAATACTATTTCAACCGTCAATTCCATTTATTTCAGTCATAAACCTTTACAGGATGCCAGCAGCAGTACTAATGAAGTTACTTCAGTTCCTGAACTACTGACACCCTATTGCTATTACCCGATTTGGGGGAGTTTCATAGCTATATCTACTACTATAGCCATCCACTCCCCCTCCTCTTATCCGTTACAAAACTATTCCAACTTTTTCCGCCCTTGTTTCTCCCTTGGTGCTCCCTTGGTGGGGACGCTTAGTTTCGAGACATGTGAAATTAATTCACATGCCCTACTTATCCCCCTCACCACGCAAAGGTGGTCCCCTTGAGGGGGACACCCGAAGGAAGAACCGAAATTTGGTTTTACGTGGACACCTGCCTATTATGGCCTAATTCCACGGTGGGCCTACCCACAATAACGGGGTCGACTTGAGTGTGACCAACACCCCAGGGAATTTCCCCAGTAGCAATTTGGTTCACGTATTGCAGTACGCTCACCCCCCTTGCTGAGGGGCGAAGCCTATCTGCACTTCTTGTACCCGAATCCCCTGCTAGATTCGGATACCAATTGCTGGCGCGATTTTGTCATAACCACAGCCAGCACGAACTCCCCGAAGGGGCCGACCTCAATAGATAGACCAGGCCGAAACCTGTGGGCTATTCTATCTCCCGTGCTACCGGATGTTTACATTTAATGCAAACTTCACTGTCCGGTCACGCTAGTCTTTTCTGTATTTCAATATGTTTTATATATATTAATTATAATATATATTATATTGGATACTTTTCAGACTACTGGTTAGACTCTGCAACGTCCTGGGAGCCAGTACCATTACACCCGAAGGAAGGTATGTTGAGGTCTTTGCTGAGTTAAGCCAACTTACTCAGCTTGTTGACGAGCCAACTCGAATCCCTGACGTTGCAGGTCAAACCGCCAACACCCTAGACTTGTTTCTTACCTCTGACCCTGATAAATACACTGTTAGTATATTATCGCCCCTAGGCTCATCAGATCTGCCAATTTCTCATGCCAACAAAATCCAGTTAAAGTGAAAGCTCCTATGAGAACCGTTTGGCAATATGAGAAAGCAAACTGGGACGGTCTCAATAATTTCTTCAGGAACTTTAACTGGTCACTATGCTTCCTCGATAGTGACGTAGACTCCAGTGCAGATATGATCACAAATTTAATTCTCTGCGGAATGAGAGATTTTATCCCGAACAGGATAAAGTCTATCAAACCGAAAGAGAATTCATGGTTTGATTTGAGCTGCAAAGAGGCTATTAGGGTGAGAGAAGTAAGTTTCCGTAGTTATGAGGCCAACCCTACTGAGGAAAACCGGAACAAGTTTAAACAAGCTAGAAAGACCTGTAACTGCCACATTCGAAGAACCAAATATTTACATGACCAAAAATTAAGGCAAAAAATACTACAATATCCCAAGGGTAGTAAAAATGTTTGGTCATTTGTAAAAAATATTCGAAATACCACTTCATCTTCGGTTCCAACGCTCGTCTTCAATGATACCCCTGCAGTCAGCTCACTAAAAAAAGCCAATTTGCTTTCAGCACAGTTTGCTGTTAATTCGACGCTGCCAGAGAGTGTCATGACTCCTCCTGCATTTGAAAGCGTAAACGATTTTATGGGACCAATATTCTTTCGTACTCGTGCAGTTGCAAGAGTCCTAAAAGATCTCGATGTACACAAACCAGCTGGCCCGGATTGTATTCCTCCTATTGTTCTGAAGAGGTGTTCTTCAACGCTGGCAAAACCACTGCGTAAGCTTTTCCATCTGTCCTATTCTACAGGTCTCTTTCCGAGTGGGTGGAAAACAGCATTTGTCTAGCCTGTCCCTAAAAAAAGCGAATCTTCTTCCCCCTCTAACTATCGTCCGATTGCACTTACGTCCAGATCTTCATCCCTCTTCTTCGGATGTGGAACTGGAACGGCAGCGTATGATTAGCTCATTAAATTCTGATCTCGACAGCATTGTCCAATGGGGATACAAAAATCGTGTAGAATGCTTCCAAAACTCAATGCTGTCTCCTGTCGTTAAAGCGACATTTCAATATTGAGAACTTCAAAACCAATGTGCACCGGTATCTCCTCTAAATCCTTCCTTCTTTCCCTAACGCTCGCACTGTGTGTAAACATATTAAGGGTATTCATAACCCCTTTAGTGCGTGCTCAATTTAAAAAAAAAAAAAAGGTATAGCAAATCGGTGGGCTGTTTTTTGTAGGCAGGTGTTGGTGGGTAACATTGGTGTGACCAAGTCTAAGTCGAACGAAGTTTGATAATTTAGCTTTTGTGATGTTGGTGGGATATTTTGGGAGGCATCTGTCAGTGTTAACTTTACTGTAGTGGTGGTGATAGGAGCTCCATTCAAGGAGATGATCAGATTTGATGATTTTCTTAATCGAGTTATGCATATCTGCTTTCGTGTAGATGTTGAATCGAAGAAGTGGAGCATTTTGAGCTAAGTTAGCTTCATGGTCGGCGTATTCATTTCCCTGGATACAAGCGTGACCAGGAACCCACATTAATTTCAATTTATTTGGTGATTTGATTAATTTGTTTCGAATGTTGATGATAAGGTCGGAGTTGTTGTTTGGGTTGTTGACCGCTTTAAGGACTGAGCTACTATCGGAACATATGATATATTTTCCACGACGGTTTAGGGCTTCTTTTGTAGCTTGCAAAATGGCGAATGCTTCGGCTGTAAAGATGGATACATATTCGGGAAGGATTCCAACACATAGGATGGTACCCATTTCAAGTGTGACAGCGAATGTTGTACTTTCTGTCGTTTTTGATCCATCGGTAAATATTAGCTTCCAGCCATCCGGTCGGAGGAGATGCTGGAGAACAACGTACGGTATGTAACATTATTGGTGTTAGATTTTTTATAATCCGCTAGTGCCATTATGGTTGATTGTGTTTGTGGCCTTATGAGCCAGGAAGGATAGGTTGATGTCACGTTGTGTGGCCGATTGATTGGCAGATCCATCTGTGTAGCTTTTTCGAGGATGTTACTTATTGCAGATGGAATTCGTTTTTTTAATTTGTGGGTTTTGCATTGCAAAATATCCTTATCAATTACCGAGTTTTTGGAAAAAGCTAGCTTAGCGGTGAGCTTTAAAATAATTGCATCTCTTCTTTCTTCAATAGTCGGTAGTCCTGCTTCTGCTAAGATGTTTTTTATCGGGATTGTAGGAAAGGCGTTGATGCTTCTCCTAGCAGCTTGATGATATGTTGGTTTGATGATATTTAAAGTGGTTTTTGGGCAATTACCGTATATAGACAAGCCATAATCAATTTTACTTAAGACTAACATTTTTGTGATTGATGAGGCTAGGGACTTCTTAAGATCTAAACAGTGTTGTTTCCAGTTATATTTTTTATTAAAGATAAGACCTAGTATGCTTAAATTATCAACATTTACAATTTGTATATTATTAATATTTAAAATTAATTGCGGACAGTCAAGCTTACGGCATACATGAAGTGTTTTACATTTATTTATTGAGAGTTTTGCTCCAGAAAGAATTGACCAATCTATGATATCATTTAAAGCATTTATGAAAAAGTTTTTGCATTTATTTAAGTCGTTGATCTTGGAGAGGATGTAGATATCGTCTGCATACAAGCAGTAATCTAAATGCTTGTGTTTTATAAGAATCGTGGAAATATCATCAAAAGCTATAATAAAAAGGACTACAGATAAAGGCGATCCTTGTGGGATGCCGTTGTATAAGGGGTGTTGATTGGAGTAACAATTATTTATTTTCGTGTAGAACTTTCTATTAGTAAGGTAGGACCTTACATAGCCATACATTTTTTTACCGACACCCCATTGTTTTAGTTTTTTCAAGACAATGTGTATACCGATTCTGTCAAATGCTTTTTCAAAGTCCAAGGAAAGAATTGAGACGTGATTCTTTGCAGATAGTGCTTTCGAGACATAGTAATCGATATGAAGATGTGCATCGATACATCCTCTATTGGTTTTGAAGGCTATTTGGTTGGGTGAGACCAGTTTCTTTGTTTCGACAAACCAGAGAAGGCGTTTAGCTATTATTTTTTCCAATATTTTCGACATACATGGGATCAAGGAAATTGGTCGGTAACTTTCAACTAAACTTTTGTCCTTGTTTGGTTTTGGGATGGGAAGTAATGTGGCCGTTTTCCAGAATTGTGGAATAATTGCAAAGTCAAATATATTATTATATAATTTGATAAGTCTTGTTTTGGTTTCACTTGACAGGTTTTTTAAACATTGGATAGGAGATAGATAGATTAGATTAGATAAATTCTTTATTTTTTTCTTATTAAAGTTTAACAATAATTCTTACTTAAGAATAAGGACTTGGCAATTCTGCCGTCTGCCTGATTTGACATTTCATAATAAAAAAAAAATATTGAAAGTAAAATAATTGAACTAAATAATTAATTTATAATTTAAAAAATGTTAAAAATTTGAAAAAACAAGTAATAATAATACAACAATTTGGTTGGATTTGTATACTAAAATAAATAAGTTAAGCAATAGAAAAAACTTGAAAAGCAATCATTAACAATTTTGATATGATTTGAAACACAAAAAAGATATCAATTTTAATATGATTTGAAACATAAAAAGTTTACAATTTTAAAGTGATTTGAAACACAAAATTAAAATATTTTAAATAATGGTAGCCTGATAAGTAAACATTAACAATTTTGGTTGATTTGAAACACAAAAATAATATCAATTTTAATATGATTTGAAACATATAAAAGATTAATTTTAAAGTGATTTAAAACACAAAATAAAAAAGTTTTAAATAATGGTAACTGGCCGAATGATTAGACTTTACGTTGGGAAACTATTTCGGAAATGTAGGGCGTGCTTACAGAAATTATATAGGGTGGACCATCCTAGCGATCCATTTAATATCTCATGAAGTCTGTTTACAGTGAGAAGGCTTTCATTTAAATGTAATCGACGAATTTCCTGTAATATCGGGCATATCGCAATAAAATGATGTATATCTTCTATATCTCTTCTGTTACATAAATTACAAATTTGTGGAAGATCAGCTCGATGAGGCACATAGTTAAGATTTAAAATTTCAACTCGTGCTCTAAAGATATAACTTATAGCTTCGGTCGATAATTCATTATTGAAATAGTTAGCTTCTGATGGTAATTGATGATTGAGGTTCCTATAGGTGTTCCTAGAGGATGTTGACGATGCTTTAGAGAGATGCTGATTGTAATTTCTTTCATCAATTTTAGCAGTAACATTTGCGAACATAGAGCTCCATTCATCTACATTTGACTCCAATAAAGTTAAGTTAGCTTCATGTGAGATAGCTAGCTGACTCCATTCTTTGAAAGGGGTGGCATTAGATTGCAGTAGTCTTAGCAAGATGGTTTTATGAAGACTTCTTTCATCCCTCTTCATAACTCTTATTAAATAATCCGAGTTCATCTTGAGGTTTTGAGTATATATTGGCGTTACGCCAGACTCCACGTAAATAGCATAATTTGGTGTTGAATTCGGTAATCTAAACAATCGTTTGAAAAAAAGTCTTTGAATTGCTTCAAACTCCTCGAGAGCCAAGTATCCAAAAACTTGAGCACCGTAGCACATACAAGTGTTAACAGTTGCTTGAAAGACCCGATATTTTGACACAAGATCGATTTTTGGATTGGCAAAAAACTTTAGCCATAATAAACTCAACGCAATTTTAGCCTCTTTGCTTTTTTGTTTGACATGCTTAGAAAAATTTAAGTTATGCGTAAGCAAAACTCCAAGATATTTAAACTCTTGTACTACTTCAATACGTTCATTATTGAGTGACCAATTCTCTTCCGGCAGTCTTCTTTTTTGACGCGCTTCAAAAATCATTATTTTCGTTTTGTTTGTGTTAACATGCAAGCCCCACCTCTCGCAGAAGGAGGAGGAGGATTTTCAGCTAGAACAACTAAATCGTCCGCGTATAGTAAAACTTTCACTAAGATATCGGCGAAGAGTATTCCTCCTGGAAGTTCATCACAGATATCGTCGATAAACAAAGCAAACATTATTGGGCTCAAAATGCAGCCTTGTGGAACACCCGCTGTTGTTTCAAACCAATCCGAAAACTCTGATCCATCCCATACAGAGGCGCTTGATGACTCCAAAAATTTAGAATACATCATCAGGAATTTTCGGGAGATCCCTAGTAATGAGAGCTTATACATCAAAGCCTGTCTGTTGACCTTATCAAATGCTGCTTTGAAATCTACAAAACAAGCATACAATTTCTTTTTCTTTTCAATAGACTTCCTGGCAATACTGGTAAGTGCAAAAATGTGATCCATCGTTGAAAAGCCCGACCGAAAACCAGCTTGAAACTTGCTTAGACGATTAGTGTTCTCGATCCACTTAGTGAGCCTTTCGTACAGAATTGAAGTCAGAATCTTCCTCATAGTGTTAAGAATAGAAATACCCCTGTAGTTTTCCGCAAGATTTGAATATCCTTTCTTGAAAATGGCAAAAATAACTGCTTTATTAAAGTTTTTTGGCACATAAGCATCATTATATAATCTGTTAAAGTACTCCACAAGATAGTTTTTAAATTGATCAGTGCTGTTTTTGTAAAACTCAACAGGAATCCCGTCTATGCCAGGAGCTTTGTTATTCTTCGACTTACTCAAACTTGTTTCCAGATCACTCCAAGATATTGGACTATCTAATTCGATGACTGTGAAGTTAGGAAGTGCGTAGGAGAAATAATGTTGATTCTCATCGACCGACAAAAGTGTTTTAAAATGAGCAGCAAGTGTCTCAGCTCCGAGAGTATTCACCATACTTCTATTACGTCCACCAAATTCTCGAACATTACTCCAAAATTCCTTTGAGTTCTTGCAGTTAGTGAGTTTTTTTGCTAGGTTGTTAAGGTAATCCGTTTTTTTCGTTGTACAAAGTTGTTTGTATTCTTTGTTGACATGAAGGTAAATATTTTTGAAAATTAAAGCGTTTGTGGATCTAAACAATTTTAGATACACAAAAGATAATTTACGTAATCTTTTGCAATCGCTATCGAACCATACGTTTTTAAGATTAAAATGTGAGTTGGGGTTGTTGTTGGATAGGAAACTCGGTCGCTACCCGGCGTTTTGCCTTTGACTATACTTATACAGCTTTCAAATTCGATAAAGGATATCGGTTCCTCAATTCTCCTAGCAGTAGGATTAGTTGCATGTTGCGGTACGAAATTATTGAGAATGTCAAGCTTAGAATTAATGAAGTTTCAGCAAAGAAGTTACAAATTTTAACTGGGTCTGTGATTAGGCTGTCTGGTGATCTAATATTTTTTATGTTTAAATCTGTCCAGAATGTCCAGCAACGTATATTTTGCCAGATTTTGGCAGGGGATGTGTTTGGGTTTATAGTGGCTGTAAATGTGGAAAAACTTTTTGCTTTACTGTCTTTAAGCAACCTGCGAAATTTTGCATTTGAATTTTTATATTGTATTAGGTTGCTTTGAGTTGGTCTCTTTTGGAATTCTTTTAGGGTTAACATTTTAACTTTGCGGAGAGAAGAAAGTTCAGGAGTCCACCAAGGGACAACTCGCTTGATATTTTCATTATTTGTAGGGTGTGTTTGTGGGATTGAATAGTTTGCAGCTGTTCTAATTGCTTTTTGTATCAATGCGGCTTCCTTAATAATGTTTTTGGTATGCGGTTTGTCTGACAGGTATCATTTATTTTGATATTGAATAAAGGCCAATCGGCATAGTCGGTTTTAAATTTTGAATGGGGAATGTTTTGTGCGATTTCATGTCCAATGTTATAGGATGTTATAATAGGGAAGTGATCGCTGTTATGGAGATCGCCTAACGTTTTCCAGGTTGTTTTTGTGATAAGTTCGGGGGAGCAACATGTTATGTCTATGTGGGTGAGTGTGTTGTGTGTTGAAAGATGGGTTGGTGAGCCATCGTTTAATAAAATAAGGTTAGAGTTAAGTAGGAACCCCTAGGGTTTGTGACCGGAGACCCCCAGAGTACACTTCAAGAATTGACGTCGCCACCAAAAATTAAAGGGGAGTCGGTTTGATTTATGATGTTATCTAGATCGTTCTTTTGGAAATTTACATGTGGTGGAAGGTAAACACCAATATAAGTTATTTTTACATTGAGTTGAAGTTCACAAGCCAGTACTTGAAAGCTTGAGTTTAGAGGCAGTAGGTATTTTATGTGGAATGTCTTTTTTTATTAGAATACCTATGCCTTGTTTAGATGTTATGTTATTGGGAATATTTTTAAAATAGCCAACGTAATTTTTAGGAATAATTGGGATAGAGTTAAATGGGCAATGTGTTTCTTGTAACGAAATTATGTTATGTAATGAGTTGGTTATGTTGGATGGTAATCCAGTAACTTGTTTGGATAGAGGGGGGTTCGGGTTAGACACTTTGGGTCCAGATTTTATAATTGAATTATTATTTTGCGTTGGTACATTGTTTTTGACTGATTCTGAAAATGAGCCAAGGGAGGTAGATGGGGGGGATGGATTACGTTCTCTATAAATTCGCCAGCCTAGCATTTATTAAGAGTTTGAATTGAGAGAATATCCTTGGCTTGTTTATAGCTAGGACAAGTTTTGGATGATGAGGGATGTGGTAAGCAACAGTTTGCGCACATGGTGCGGGTGCAATCTTCTGGGGAGTGAGGAGGCAAGTTACATGTTTCACATTTGGTGCTGCCGTTGCAACGTTTAGTAGTGTGACCAAGAAGTTGGCAATTACGACACCTCATGGGGTTTGGAATGTATTCTGAGACTTTGGCATTATAAAAACCTATTTCAATTGTTTTAGGCAGAGAGAAAAGGTCGAAGGTGAATAACATAAGACCATTTGGTTTTGGCTTACCTTTGTCATCTTTCTTTGTAAATTTGTATACGTTTGTGACACCTTGAACTTTCATCTCTGTAACTATCTCTTGTTCGGATACATTGATTAAGCATGGAGCGTAAACTATTCCTTTGGATTCGTTCATGCGATCATGGAATTTCACTTCGACAGGACACACATTTGCTAAGGAATTTACTTTAAGGAATTTTCGGCAATTTTTTGAGTCTTTGTTTTTATTAAAAGATTCCCATCTCGTAGTTGGGATATTTGGTCATATTCGGTACTTATATTGTCTATTGCTTTTTTAAGTAGGAAGGGACTGATAGATGATGTGAGGAATTTTGTAGTAGGAACAATTATAATAAATTTAGGATTATAACAGTTGGATTTTGTTGTTAATGGAGGGAAATTGAGCAGAGAGGAGGCATTACTAGTTTTTAGTTTTTTATTTGGTTGGATATCGAAACTATTTTTTGTAGTAGGAACAATTATAATAAATTTAGGATTATAACAGTTGGATTTTGTCGGTAATGGAGGGAAATTGAGCAGAGAGGAGGCATTACTAGTTGGTACAACGGGAGGTACCGGTTTGCTCACTTGGACAAAAAAATCAATACACACAATATTCCGCGAACGAAGTGATCTGTTCAGAGGTTAGTCGGTGACTGTAATGAATGAAGTCTTGAAAGACTACATTGAGAAAATATGTTATGTATATCTCGGTGATATCATCATATTCTCAGCTAGCCTGCAAGAACACATGGATTCGCTCCATGAGATTTTGAGAACAATGAAGAACGCAAATCTGAAGGTATCTCTAAACAAATCTGAGTTCTTACGCAAAGAAACAGAATTCTTAGGTTATGTAGTGACTCCAAATGGTGTTAAACCAAATCCCACGAAAATTGAAACAATTCAAAAATTCCCCATTCCAAAGAACGTAAAAGAAATTCAGTCTTTCCTCGGATTGACTGGCTACTATAGGAAATTTATTTGTGATTATGCAAGGATAATAAAGCCAATGATCATTTGCCTCAATAGGATGCTATAATAAAAATTGAAAATAAAGAATACAAAGAGTCATTTTAAAAACTGAAAAAATTAATGTCAGATGATCTGATAAACAGACATCCAGACTTTAGTAAGGGATTCGTCCTAACGACAGACGCGTCTAATTTCGCGATCGGTACGGTTTTAAGTCAATCACATGGACCTCTCTCATCTGCTTCCCACACCCTAAATAAACATGAGTGCAATTACAGCACTATAGAGAAGGAACTATTAGCTATGGTTTGGGCTACAGCTCAATTTAGGCATTACCTTTACGGTAGAAGATTTATTGTTAAAACCGACCATAGACCTTTGGTATGGCTTTCCACTTTGAAGGAACCCAACAGCAAGCTTCAAAGGTGGAAGATTAAACTTGAAGAATACGACTTCAAGATAGAGTATATACAGGGCAAAGAAAATAGAGTAGCCGACGCTCTTTCTAGAGTAAAAATAAACGTATTAGAGGATGATGATCTAGCAACTCAACATAGTGCTGAATCAGATAATATTTCTCTTATTCCTATTAGCGAACGACCTATTAACTACTATAGTCGACAAATCGTTCTTGATACCAACTCGAGAACTCAAGACATTTGTTATCCGCATGTTGGAAAGAGGCGCATAACATTTAAGTGCACAAATCCCACTTTAGTAACATTAAAGAAGTAGAAGTAATATTAAAGAAGTTGACGTCAATATTTTAAATAGTATATACATAAAAAATGACGCAATTTTCAATGAATTCCAAAAGATTTGGAAAGAAGAAAATACTTTAAATAAGAAAATACTGCATAGAAGTATGAAAATACTCAAAGATCTGAAGACAGATGAAGCAAACGAATTCATCTTGAAAATACATAAAAAATTCAATCATATAGGTATAGATAAAACTTATTTAGAGATATCCAAAGAAAATTATATACCCAACTTAAAACTCATGATAAATAAAATTTTAAATAGTTGTGCAATATGTATGACAAAAGTCGATAGAAATCCAGTCAAATTACCATATGAGAAGACACCCACACCAACAGGACCCAGACAACATTATCATATTGACATATGTTTCTTAAATAGAAAAAAGAAATATGTTACTTGCGTAGACAAATTTAGCAAATACGCCGCCGCAGAACCTATAAAGCACAAGACTCACATAGACACTATAAAAGCGTTAACGAAGATATTTTCCTATATGGGTACACCAAGTATGATAACACTCGACAACGAAAATGCTTTCGTTTCTGATTTTCTTAACAACTTCTTAGCAAATAAAGACATACAAATTCATTACTGCACAGCCAATCGGCATACAGGTAATTCCGACGTCGAATGACTACATGGAACACTTAACGAACATTTGCGCACTCTAGCGTCAATCGAACTAAGTGGCGAACAATCTGATCCAAGTGATCATACGGTTCAAGCTCTAATTGCATACAATAAAATTATCCATCTAACCACTCGAGAAAAACCATTCGATATCCATATTGGTGTCATAAATAAAGAAATAATTTTTAAAAGAATAGAAGATAGTAAAATCAAGGTAATTAAAAAATTAAATGAAAAACGTAAGAATGTAGAAATAAACGAACGAATAAAAAATAAATTGACTCCAAAATATAAAAAAATAAAAGTAATAATAAAAGAAGGGAAAAAGTATACTTTAAAAGAAGGCAATAGATTTAAAAAGAAACCCAATAGGATTTTACATAAAGATCAATTCCATAGCTTAAAAAAATTAACAGAAAATATTCCTGCTCACTTCATCAAAAGAAGACACTTGCGGTTCAATTTCTGATCAACCCACTTCCAAAGGTATTCATCATATTTGTCCTCATTCTACCAATAATTATACAACCCAGGAAATACAAATATTGGATTTTAACCACGGTAACGGTTTTACAATCATACAAATCCAAAAATTGCAATTAATAGAAAACTTTACTAAAATATTACACATTATAAATCTTACTAATTATGAAACAAATTTAAAAATATTAGAAGACCATATAAGACTTCTACCTGAACAAGACACAGATATTATTAATTAAATGAAACACACTAGAAAAGAATTTGAAACTATGATACCACATGTCAGACAGAAAAGAGGACTTTTCAATATTTTAGGTACAGGTATGAAATTTCTATACGGTACCATGGACGATGAGGATAGGAAAGAAATAGAAGAAAGAATGATTCTAATAGAAGCAAATGCACATAATTTAATAGAAAATTCAAATCTGCAAATACAAATAAACAACCATTTTAACGAGCAAATTGCATTACTAACTAATGAATTAAATGAAAAAACTAAATAATTAACTGATTACATAGAAAAATCTATTCGCGCACAGCACGATTTAGAGAGAGACTTTTATAAATTAAAATTAGAAATCGAGATCAAAGAAAACATAAAATACTTGATAAACGACACAGGAAAAATTAAAGACATAATTTTAACATCAAGACTAGGAATCCTAAGCAAATATATTTTTTCTGAAGCAAAACTTGACAAAAACAATATAACAATAGAAAAACTTTCCCAAATTCAACTTGAACTTGCTCTATATAAAAACTTTATCATATTCATAATTGGAATCCCAAACTTTACACATGAAATATACACACAACTTTATATCCAACCCATACCGAATGTAGAAGGTAGTCAACAATTAGATATTACTAATAAAATGTATTTGACTAAAGATCAAACAACTTATAATAATACAAAAATGAAAAACTATTTATCAGAAATAAACGATAATTGTTTACAAAATCTGTTTAAAAATCAAATGAATTGTAAATTAATAAAATATGAAAATCAAGAAATATTAGAAATTGGAAATAACAATCTTGTAGCAATTAATGTAAAATTACAAGAAATAAAACAAAATTGTAATAATCAAAACATTACAGTTAAAGGAAACTACGTAATTAAGTTTGAAAATTGTAAAATTGAAATAAATAATAAAATGTATGAAAAAAAAAGTTATACATAGGAACCATTAATTCCAAATACCATTCTAGATATTAATTATACCAAATTTGAAGAATTAACTTTTCAAGAATTACAATACCAAAGCATAAATAACTTAAAAGAAATTGAAGAACTTAAATATAACCACAAAAAGTCAAGTTTTACGATGAATTTTATCATCATAATTATCATAATCATATTAATAATTTATATCTATTTAAAAATAAAAACTAAAAATAGAAAAATAATAAATAATGTCAATCTTCCAACGGTTACTTTTAAACCATTAAAAGACTCTAAGAGGGGAGGTGTTATATCCGAGCCCACTTGTGTGATCGGTAAAAAAGTCTTACAGTCTACAAAGTCTTGACTTTAAATCCAACCAAATATAAACAAAGATAAATAAATTGTGAAAAGCACTTTTTGCCCTCTGCAAAAAGTGTATCAACATTGTAAACAGTATGCGCAGATGAAATGCTGCGTAAGCAATTAAATAGTAAATAAACTGAATGATGTATGGAGAATATTTGATTCTTAGTTTAAACTGAAGAAAGATACGACGTATAGTGGAAGACTTCCCCCCACCAGTGGTAAGGGCCGGTCTGATGCTTTAAATAAAATCTTATTAAACATTAAAAAAGGGCGTTTTATTTAAGCTCTCTGACGAGAGCTAAAGTTGATATATTTTTTCGGAAAACGAGGATCCTGAAATATAAGTTGTACATATATACATAGGTATACAGATTTTAGCACTGTACATTATATGTACTATTAAACTTTTAAAATTTCAAATAAATGAGCAAATTAATTTAATTAAATTTGTCCCTGCTCGGGCGCCATGAAAAATTTGTAAGATTTTTTACAAATTAGCTTGTTAAGCAAACGAAGAAGTAAACTTTACGTTTTTAATAAATTTTGAGAAAAAAAGCGAAAAAAATTATTTTAAATAAAAGACGTGCGAACAACTTGAAATTTCGGTTTGGTTTTATTCTTCTAATTCTTCTTTGTTTTTCCTCTTCTTAGTATTTAAAATTTAATATGGCCGAATGGGCGGGAAATTTAAATATTAGACCAATTGCAATTAGTTCACAATAATTATTTTACTTCAATTATTTTTAAATGTTTGCATCGTCAAAACACTCGTCTTTGTATACTGTCCAAGAGTGGCCATCTTTTGTGGAATGATCACATACTTAACGTCGCCAAAAATGCCGCAAGATGTTAAGGTTTCCTTTGGAGATGCAAGAAATTCTTTTCCCCTTCTGATCTGGCTATTATCTATAAAAGTTATATACGTGCAAAGCTTGAGTATAACTCCCATCTCTGGGCTGGTGCTCCAGCAACTTGCTTAAGCCTCTTGGACAGTATACAAAGACGAGCCTTCAAAATTATCAGAGACAGGAACATCAACGATACTTTTACGTCACTCGAACACCGGCGTAACGTTTCTTGATTTCACTCTTTTATCGTTACTTTTACGGTAAGTGCTCAAATGAAATAGCCAGTTGCATTCCTCCCCTTAAACGATTTAACCGTAATACTCGCGCTTCCAGGAATGCTCATCAGTTTGCTCTTGAACCCAATTTCGGCAGTACTGTCAAGTACAGGGATTCGTTCTTTAGCCGTACTAAGCGAATGTGGAATTCCCTTCCACGCTCTGTCTTTCCCTCTCATTGTGATATACTGAAATTCAAGACTCATGTTCACCGACATCTCCTTTCACATCCCCTCCTACTCACCTAAAGCTCGCACTGTGTTCTGACATATAAAGGGTACTTAAATCCCCTTGTGTGCGTGCTCATTATAAAAAAAAAAAAAAACATTTAACCCAAGGTGATTTTGTTTGCACCAGTCAGTTTGACAAGAAATCTTACGGTAAAGTTTGAGGTCATCCGAGAAAAGAAGGCAGTTTGAATTTTGAAAAACATTAAGAATATAATTTACAAATTACTAGAACAATAATGGACTTAAATGGCTTACTTGCGGAAACCACATGGGACCGAAACAAATTTTGAGAGTGAATTATCAACTTTTACTATTTGAACTTTACACGCTAAATATACGTATGAATCAATTCATTTTAATAGGGAAGAGTGGATACCTAGAGAAAATAGCTTATTTATTCAGATTCGGTGGTTAATTCTTGCAAATGCCTTTGCAAAATCAGTAAAAATAACATCGGTTTGGAATCCATTTTAAATATTTGTTATAATGTTATTGCTAAAAGAACAGAAATCTGAAACAACCATACGACACTTAAGATGTCTTCAACTATCTCTTTTACTCAACTATGAATTTTATCAAGAGAGGCTGAGAGGAATATATAGAGGCATTCGGAAACTAGAAACCAGCCAGACTGGACGTGTTGTTTGGAGCTAAATTATAATTAACTACTTTTTACTTAATGTTGAATTTTATTTCTGTTGGAAGACAAGTAGAAGCTAGTTTTATATAATTAAACGTTAAAGAATCAGAACTGAGATCGGAGTTACGCCTACAAGGAGAAACAAAAAAAAAGTTAAACAAGTTACGCCTGCAAGACAAGTATACATAATGGACAAGCGACTAATTGAATTGTGGTTTATTAAAGTGGTATGATCTGTTGGGTCAACGCACTGAGCTTACGATTTTGGTTTACAAAATAGTATGTTTTTTAATCCAGCAATAATTATAATCATAATCGTTTGAAATATGGAAAATAGTAACGGTACATAAATGTTATGAGAGATTTGCAAACACTATACGATTGTTGGCACTATATGAACAGGGGAAGTGCTTGGTTGTGTTGGTATCAAGAGCTATATACATATAGCTGGTTATGAGAGATTACTAAGATGGTAGTGCGGTATGAGGGAGACGACGCTTTTCGGTGCACGAAAATGTGTTGGTTATGTCAATGGGTGTGCAAAAAAGAATGGAGAACTATGATAGTAGTGGTATTCATGTTGAGTGGAAGTAAGTAAATAGAAATTTGAAAAATGACCGTTAACGTTTGTTTACACTTTTGGTACACAAAAGAGTAACCGAAAACGTTTGATGGTATTATAACTCTGACTGTGAAGCGTCATGCTAAAGCACATAGGAAAGAGTCGGTTGTTGAATACAAATAATCTTGACTAAGAGATTCAAGGAAGAAAAAAAAAGAAGATATAAGAAGGTAATACGAAAGAGAAAAGCGACGCACTGGTAAATTAAAAGAAAATAGAGATAATATTAACATCAGCCAGGCATCCCTTGCTCATGGCTGCTCCCTTCGACTCGATTATTATGTCGTGTCCAAGCACATATAGCACAGTGTGTTGTGCTGATTTCATCTGGTTGTGGAAGGTGAACTACACAGCCGGGTACAGACACGTAGTGGTATTGTTGGTTGGAACACAGACAAATAGGTTGCTTGGATGCTCCGAGTCGAGATGAGAATAATAATCTTTACTATGTAGGAATCCTCTTAGTTACCATAATGGTATAATGATGAGAATTTTGGTTAATGACATTTTTTAATTCTCACAAATCGCGATGGACAAACTTAAGATAAACAGCTGCAATGTGAGCTCAAAAGTAGAGGGTTGTCGATTACAGGGACTAAGAGGGTACTAATTAGCAGGATTCTGGAATACGATAAAGAGAAGAGGCAACAGATCTCTCATTCATCAGAACCCGAATCGTCTGAGACAAACAGGGCTGGTCCAGATTTGAGTCTTGCCGCTGAAGAAGAGAACGAAGCATTGGTGACGTTGTCCGATACATGCACCATAGACGATCAAGCCCTTAGGGCGAGGGAATGGGACATCATCAAACGAGAGAAAGCCTTATTGGAAAATGAAAGAAACCTACTAATAAAAGAACGAGAAATAGCTGAAAAGTTGAGGCGGTTAGAAGGTTCTGGGACACAAAACCAAAACGTAATACCTTCTCGACGGGTGAATTGTAGTATCAAGGAGATTACAGACGCAATGCCAGTATTCTCACCGGGTGATATATCGTCAATGTCAGCGGAAAGTTGGGTAAATCGAGTAGAAGCGCTATCCAAAATTTATTATTGGGACGAGAGGGCGCTTTTGATGGCAGCAGCTTCCAGGATGCATGGTCCGGCGCGATACTAGTGGGATACAACTCAAGAAGTATCCGTATCCTGGGCTCAGCTGGCAATTGGACTCAAAATCAACTTTAAATGGTGCGAAAACATACGCGAAAACATCCGAGCAACTTCATCTTTTAACACCGGTTCACGGAGACCAGCGACCATTAGCCAGCCGACAACTAGCAGACAGGCAAATAATCTGCTCTGGAAGCCAGCAATAGACGAGCGCTCAGGCGGGCCCAACCGACATTCCTTGGCCCCAAGGAACCCTACTATATGCTATAACTGTAATCAGACCGGACACATCTCCCGACAATGTACCCAACCCAGAAAGAGACCGCTGATGACTGGCAAGGAAAATAGCTATCGAGTTCCGACTAAAATCGAGAAACGATCAGAGAAAGATGTTCGGATAAATGTCATTCAGCAGCAAGAACAACTAGATTGCTACTACAAGAACATAACGGTGGGCAGTAATGTATACAACGGCATACTTGACTCTGGTAGTGACCAAACGTTGATCACACAATCGGTCGCCAAAGAGACTGCGGGAGCCTTGCAGTATTACGCTACATGGCTTTGCAGGTGGAAAATGTCAAGCCATCGGTCGAATGAATTGCGACATGCGAATTGACGATGCGTATTTCTCGGTTGATGCAGTAGTAGTTTCAGATGATAACCTCTCAAGATCAATATTGATTGGTAAGGATATATTGAACGACCCAAAGTGCACAGTGTCGAAAGAAGGGAATGTCCTAACTGTGAGGAAAATCGACAAAAATGCAGCTCCAAGGAACACATATTCAAAGATCACGATGGCCGACGTCCATACCAATAAAGAATTCGAATCCCAGGAGTTAGTTGGGCTGCTGAACAGATTTCGGAAGTGCATTGCAATGACTCAAAAAGAGCTGGGACGTACAAGTTTGGTCGAGATGGATATCGAACTCATCAAATCCGAGCCAATATCGCAACATCCATACAAAGTGCCATATGCGAAAAGAGAAGTGCTCACATCAATGATAACGGAGTTACTGGATAGTGATATCATCCAGGAATCGCAATCTGATTTTGCTGCACCCATCGTACTGGTCAAGAAGAAAAGCGGAGAAGATCGTATGTGCGTAGACTATCGGAAGCTGAACATGGTTACTAAAAAGGTGAAATCCCCTGCACCGATAGTTGAAGAAGAGTTGAACAACCTAGTTGGCTATGAATATTACATTGTATTGGATTTGGCTTTAGGTTATTACCAGATTCCACTTAAAAAGGAGCACAGGTATCTAACAGCATTTATCACTCCCGACGGATTGTTCGAATTCAAAGTCATGGCTTTCGGACTAGTAAACGCCCCAGCTTTCTTCAAAAAACTTATGAGGAACGTGAAACAAGATATGCTTCCCGAAAAGATTGTAAGTTACATGGATGATTTCGTTATACCCGCGAAATCGGTTGAAGACGGGATGAAAAAACTCGAGAAGTTTCTAACTATTCTCGACAAGGCAAACCTGACATTGAATTTGAAGAAATGCGAGTTCTTCAAACGAGAGATCGAGTTCCTTGGACATCTTGTCAAGGACGGTACCATTCAACCAGGAAAAGCAAAAACTCTAGCTGTAGAAGAATTTCAAAGACCAGCCAACGAACACCAGGTGAGGCAGTTTATAGTGCTAACTAATTATTTTAGAAAATTTGTTAAAGACTACGCATTGATCGCATCACCACTCACGGATTTGACAAAGAAGGACCAAGAGTTCTTATGGACAGACAAAGAACAAACTGCATTTGAGAAATTGAAAACCTGCTTAGTCGGCAAACCAGTGCTTGCTCTGTATGACCCGACCGCCCAACACGAATTGCATACAGATGCCAGCTCTAGAGGAATCGCCGGAGTACTGCTGCAGAGGGGAAATGGTGAACTACATCCCGTAGCCTATTTTAGCCGAAAAACTACCAAAGAGGAATCCATTTATCACAGCTATGAATTGGAGGCTCTTGCGGTAGTGGAAGCCACAGAACGATTCCGACAGTATTTACTTGGGAAGCATTTCCTTATCCTCACTGACTGCGAAGCTTTAAAAACCACAACAAAGAAGAAAGAAATGATCCCAAGGATTGCTCGTTGGTGGCTGCGGATGCAGGAATATGATTACGAAGTAAGTCATAAGCCAGGCAAACAAATGGCTCATGTGGATTCACTGTCAAGGAACCCGGTCGAAGCCGCAAATCTGCCCGAAGTTGTGGACATGAACATCCTCAAAGTGAACATAGATGAAACTGACTGGATATACTCCTTACAACTTCAAGACAAGGAAATCACTGACATTGTTAAGACGTTACAGAATCCCCAAAAAAATGAAACGGAGAAACAAATGCACCACGACTACATCTTACAATATGGAAGAGTCTACAGGAAGGTAGATAATGAGATCCGGCTATTAGTACCAAAGGGGGTACGGAATAGAGTTTTGCGGAACAGTCATGACGTAATGAGACATTTTTAAGAAAAAAAAACTCTGATGCACCTACGAGCTCGGTACTGGTTCCCAAGGATGACTCAGTTTGTCAAAAAATATCTGAAGGCATGCGTCGAGTGTGCCTATAACAAGAAGGAAGTCCAGCCAAGAGGAGAATTATTTCCAATCGACAAAGGAACGGTGCCTTTTGATACCCTGCATATTGATCACCTAGGACCCTTCATCAAATCAACAAAAGGAAACATAGTACTCGTGGATGCCTTCACTAAGTACATTATAATTAAAGCGTTACCTAACACACAGACGAGACCGGTACTCAATTTCCTGACAGACGTATTTTTCACATTTGGAACACCCAGACGAGTTATATCAGACAAAGGAACCGCTTTCACATCAAACGCGTTTGGAGAATTTATGAAGAACCACTCTATAATACACGTACAAAACGCGACGAAGACACCAAGAGCCAATGGGCAGGTCGAGAGGTACAATCGAACTATCCAAAATGCGATCTTGTCTTGCGTCGAGGAAGATACCAAATGGGACCAAAAGGTGAAGTTCGTACAGTGGGCAATAAATAACACTTACAACGAAACGACAGGAAAAACAGCCCACCAATTGTTGATGGGGTACATTCCCCGTGACCCACTGCGAGATGTCTTAGCTGAATGCGTGGACTTAAACCAAACGGTTACCAACATCAATGAACTACGGAAGGAAGGGGCTGAATCAACTTCAAAAACTCAGGAAGCACAAAAAAAACACCATGATCAAAAACATCGAAAAGCGAAGACCTATAAGGTAGGAGACTTGGTAATGCTGATAAATGACGGCATTGCAGCCACCGGTACATCGCGTAAGCTTGAGGTTAGATATCGAGGACCCAATTGTGTGACTGCAGCATTGCCTCACGACCGATACCAGGTGACGGACATGCCATTTGCTACAAGAACCCAAAAGCCGTATACAGCGACATGGTCAGCCGATCGAATGAAAAGTTGGATCCAGCTAGATCTCGACTTCGACGAGGACGACGAAGACTGCCAGGATGGTCGAACTAAAAGAACAGAAATCTGAAACAACCATACGACACCTAAGGTGTCTTCAACCATCTCTTTTACTCAACTATGAATTTTATCAAGAGAGGCTGAGAGGAATATATAGAGGCATTCGGAAACTAGAAACCAGCCAGACTGGACGTGTTGTTTGGAGCTAAATATAATTAACTACTTTTTACTTAATGTTGAATTTTATTTCTGTTGGAAGACAAGTAGAAGCTAGTTTTATATAATTAAACGTTAAATTGCTTATTAATGCTAAGCTTGTTGCCGTTGATTTTCTTTCTACAAACCCATGTTGAGAAACTGAAATATTATTCTGAAATAACTCAATTAATCTATTGCAGACCAGCTTTTCGAATACTTTTGGAATACAAGAAATTTTACAAATGGGTCTATAAATGATATCCTGTTTTGAGTCTGATTTAAGAATTGGTGATAAATATGTAACCTTTCAGCAATCCAAATTGCCCCTTAGCTAATGATTCATTAAAAATTCACATCTAATGCAATACAACATTTCTTTAACAAAGTAGCAGGAATCGAATCAGGACTTCACTCTTGTAAGCATCCAATTTAGATAAAACCTCTTCAATTTAAAACTAAAGAACCAATATTGACAACTCTACTTATACATATAAGGTAGCTTCTGGAAACCCCCTTTGTCCAAAGAGTAAACTGATTGAAAATTTTCAGCGAATAAATTAAAAATTGTTGATAAATCACTGGTAATTGTGTCCTGACACTTCATACTACTAGGAAATCAACTTTTCGATTAAGACTGTTACATTTACAATTGATTTGAATTAAATTATATTGACCAAACAAATCTATAACTACATATTACACATTATATTTTAGATGAAACCTTAAATGGAACTAAACACTTGTCTTCGGTGTCAAATGTCCACTCACTAAGATTGAAATCTCCTATAAATAATAAATGTTGTGAATATTTTAAATTCTCTAAAATTAATTTTGAGTTATTTAAATGAATATTATAAAAACTCAAATTGCTCTTAGAAGGAAAATAGCTTACAAAAACAAATATTTCACACTTACAATAAGCTCATCAATATCAAGGTCAGAAGTATTGATCTTATTACCATCACACTTATATGAGTGAAGAACCATTGTGATACCCTTATTGAAGTAACCTATGACAAGTCCTATAACAGAGCCCATTGGGGTGTGTGTATATGAAGTTTCAGCGAATCCCGAAAAGTCGAAAGGTGCCTACAAGTCAGTTGAATTGAGGAGTTTCTGTCGTCACATAATCACCTTGGTGAGTAGACATTTACGCGTCAAGAATAATCCTGGGCGTGTTCCTCTTTTTTACTTTTTTCAGGGTAAATCAGCCCCACGTAACGTCTGATGGATGGGTTCGATAGACCGGTGGTTACAGACCCGCCTGGGTGAGGAAAGTTGAACGCGTCAGGATGTTTTCCTTGGGCGTCTTCCCGTCTTTCTTCCCCACATGGTAAATCAAAACCTCCTCCAGATCCGTAGGGGTAGTGGCCCCATGCAACGGTGGATGGGTTAGATGATAGTTGATGTGTATAAGGTTAAGCCATTTGGTGGTTTTAGTGAAATATAGCAGGCTTTTACTTGGAATAGAGGAGAGTTCCTCCAAGTCATCAAAAAAATGTGTCCGGAGGAGCCTGCGCAGAACAAAGGCACAGGAAATGAGTAGTATTCTCGTCACCACAGCCTGTGCATAAGTCATCCATACTGAGTTTCATCTTCTTCTTGTGCGAACCTAGTGCGCTTGGCAACATTGAAAAGTTTTTGGTTTCTTTTTACTTTTTTTTCTATTTTGTATAGTTTTTATTCAATTATTTAAAAAAAATTACAATATTTACTTATAACTAAAAATAAATGAAAACAATATTAAATAAATTAGTGACATTTTGTATTTTCTTTAAACACTGTTAAATGTCACTTCATTAAGAATTATATAACTTCAGTGAATAACAATAATTAAGTGTAAAGTGTATAATGGGCAAACTTAAAATTATTCATAAATTTAACATTTCTTTTTGTATTATTTACTACAAAGAAAGAACATAATATACAAAAACATCATTCCATTCATTTCATATTCAGGACGAAAAACATAATGAATTACATATATTATACCATTTAAAGATCTAGATTAAAAAGAAAATATCAATGATGTTGTATTTCCAAATTTTTAGTCGCAGACATTATTTTACTAACTAAACAATTTATGGCAGCAAAACCTTTATTAGCTCGTGATTAAATTCAAATAGCCAATTTTTTCCGTTATTTAAGAAAATAGACAACGATCTGTGTATCGCATATCGGCAGGAAGCTTATTAAATAAATAATTTAAATGCGACAACAGAATAAGAGTTGCCCTGGGGAGAGTACGATAACTCAGGCGACAAAGTTTAATGACGGATTTGTGTAGAACAGTTAAAAATAAGCATTTTTTACTATAGGAGGGGGGTCTATCCCCCCCAGTTTAGGCGGTAGGGGCAATTTAAAAAAATGTGCGTTAAATGGAAAAAAAATAATTAAAAAATAACGGTAATACTTACAATTAAGTATTATACGTTTTTTTAAAGCCAACATTCTATTCTATTAGCCAGTTTTTAAATCAAGTCAAAACTATGCATAGTTTTTGAAAAAAACTGTTTTAAACTCAAAATTTGGGCAAAAAAAGTTTAAAAAAATGTTTCAAATGTAATTTTAAAGATTATCTACAATTGTTTGTTTTTAAGAATTCATTGCTCTTATTTGTTTTTGATCAAAAATTAAAAATTGGATGGTTTTATGTCTTCTAGTTCTTGTGAAAATTGAAAATTACCAAATAAAAATATTTTAATTAAATTATTTTTTCCTTGCTTGAGTATTTACGTAGTCTTATTTTGATAGTAATAATCGAATATGGATTAAGATATACCTAGGATAAATTAATTTTAAAATTTATCCAGTTTATTTAAATGCAAACACCCAAATCCTATAGTGAGCCCAAGCAGGGGGTTGCACCACCCATGCACACCTCGGCGTGGTATACACCCAACCTCGCACCTACCCCAAATCCCACAGTGGGTCCAAGCAGGGGGGTTGCAGGGGGGCAGCATGCCCCCCATACACACCCCACTGTTGCATACACTCAAACTCGCATACACCCCACTGTTTCATATACCCAAACTCGCACCTACCATTATTACTATCACAATAAGACCACTTAAGCAAAAAAAAAAACATAAATAAATTAAAATAGTACTTGTGGTTATTTTCAATTTTCTCAAAAACTAAAAGGCATAAAATCATCTAGTTTTCAGTTTTTGATTGACTATTAATAAGAGCAACAAATTATTGAAAAAAAAATTATTTATAATCTTATTGTTTTGAAATATTGAAATTAAAAATTTTTTTTTAACTTTTTTTTTGATTTTTTCAAAAACTATGCATAGTTTTGACTTGATTTAAAAACTGGCTAATAGAATAGAATGCTGGCTTTTAAAAAGCGTATAATACTAAATTTTAAGTATTACCGTTATTTTTTTAATTATTTTTTTCTGTTTAACATACTTATTTTTTAAATTGCCCCTACCGCCTAAACGGGGGGAGATAGACCCCCCCTCCCATAGTAAAAAATGCATATTTTTAACTGTTCTATACAAATCCGTCATTAAACTTTGTCGCCTAAATTATCGTACTCTTGCCGTAGCCCTCAAAGTTTCAGTGGACACCCTCTTTCTAATGCGTTACCTTGAATCACTAGCTTTGTCTATTGACTCAGGTTCTAACATCGCGTTAGTGTTCAACTTAGGTATTTCGGTCTCTACTGTCCTATTAAAAATATCCCAGTTGATTCTTCTTATATTCCTACACCGAAAAAAAAAAATGTAAAAAACCACCGTAAAAGTGATAGTTTTCGCTTACATTTTCCAGCTGATGTTGCGCAATGTTACTTTTGATAAGACTGTCATATCACTTTTGATATTGCAAATGTACTTTCAACATTATATACTTGACAAATGTACATTGACATTTCATACAATTTTTGGATTAAAACTGTAGATATGATATGAATTCAACGTTATCCGGACATGAACAATGTCATCTTGACATTGTATTTTGGGATAAAAATGTAAAAATGATATGAACTCAATGTTATCCGGACATGAAAAATGTCAAAAAATGATATTAAAATGTTATATTGACATTGTTTCATGTCGAATTGACATTGATATTTTACATTAAAAATGTAGAAATGACATGAACTCAATGTTAAATTGACATGACCAAATGTTGTTTTGACATTATTTCATATCAAATTGACATTGAATTTTTACATTAAAAATGTAGAAATGACATGAACTCAACGTTAAATTGACATGACCAAATGTTGTTTTGACATTATTTCATATCAAATTGACATTGAATTTTTACATTAAAAATGTAGAAATGACATGAACTCAATGTTAAATTGACATGACCAAATGTTGTTTTGACATTATTTCATATCAAATTGACATTGAATTTTTACATTAAAAATGTAGAAATGACATGAACTCAACGTTAAATTGACATGACCAAATGTTGTTTTGACATTATTTCATATCAAATTGACATTGAATTTTTACATTAAAAATGTAGAAATGACATGTTAAATTGACATTATTTCATATCAAATTGACATTGAATTTTTACATTAAAAATGTTGAATTGACATGAACACAATTGACATGACCAAATGTTATTTTGACGTTATTTCATATCGAATATTATATTGAATTTTCGCAAATTTCTTATTTTAAACACATTACTTAAACCTTGCTCTATCAGTGTTAACTTACTTTGATTGATATTTTTGTTCGTCAACGACCAAAGAAAATCCCCAACAGCTTTTATTTATGTCTGGTAACACAAATATTCATTTCATAGGAAGAACAATACTTACATTCATGATTACATTGATTTCGTAATTACTTAAATCAGTTTTTTTTTAAATAAAAAAGGATTTGTTAAATTTTTTTCATAACACTTTATTTGGTAATAAACAGAATCAATTTGATAATAATTTCTAAAATTAACAAAATCAAAATTTATTATTTCAAAGGAATAGCATTAGGAACAAATGAACAAAATATGCTTATTAACTATCATATTTATAAATATAATTATAAATATGATATATCTACATTTTTTTAACAATTGTTTTTAAAATAAATCACATCACATCTTACGGAACAGAAAATTATGATTTACTTTCATACATATTAAGTTATTGTTGGCAAATATCCAATTTTGTGAACAGACCCTTTAAATGTCAAGGAATTAAAAAGATTAATTGTGGAGTTTAACCAAAGCTTGAATTTTTTAAATTGAGGTTTTCTTAAGTTTGCTTGTTAAAGATAGATCAATGAGTCTTAGAGCCGATTTTTTAATCATCAATTGAACTATCAGAGGAAAAATTAGTATAGCAACATGAACAAAGATGAAGTACTATCTGAGGTTTGACTGGCTGTTGAAAAATTGGCCCTTAACAAAGTTAGGAAAAAAAGTTCATTTCTTGTAGGGATACGATCATTAATATCATATATATATGATTATGATATAATTCAAATCAGATGCAAGATACTACCAAAAGGGTTACGTATACTAAATTCAACTCTCCTCTTTAAAAAACTTTATTTCGTATCAAACAGGTTCCGTTAGGTATATAATATAAATGAATTGGAGGACTGGTAAAATTAATAATATCTATAATTTCAAATAAATTATTGTTACCTCTTACGGAGTATGACTGAAAGTGGTTTTCAAATTTAATTATTTCAATTTTTTTTCCAACTATAAAAGGATGATTAACTTTACTTATCAATATGTCTTTAATTTCAAAAAGGTCAATAGTTTCGTTTTTAGTTATTGTTAAGAAATATCCAATTTTGTAGGTCGACCCTTTAAATGTCAAGGCTTTAGTGGCCAAACTGTTAGTGAATTCAGTTTTACGAGTTAAAAAATTTAGGATATAATTCTTATAACTACAATTTTCTAAATTGAAAAAATAAGAACGCTCGAATTTAGTTACATTTGGTAGACCAAATTGATGATCGCTTAGAAAATTCGTAAATTTCAATGATGCCTTCATGCTTAGTGTATAAGTTATATTTTTTCTTGAGGATATATTTCTTGCATATGTTTTTGCTTCTCTATGTTTGGATTCATAGCGATAACTCCACAAGTATTTTAATGGACCAGAATTCCTCACTACCCTTTCATAGTGTATTAAAAAGTGAAATTTCGGTTTTAGTTGCTTCTGAAAAATCCGTATATAAGATTCATTGTGAAGTTTAACTAAGAACTGCATTTTTTTAAGTTTGCTTTCCTCAAATTGGCTTGTTAATGTGAGATCTACAAGTTCCAACAAAGTTAGAAAAAAATTCCATACCTCATTTCCTGGTGGAATAAGATCACCGATAATAAGTGGAAGGAAATGGACAAAACACATCATTTCACGAGCTGACATTTTAATTTTATTATTTTGTAGGTGATTCAAATCCAGGGGTGGAGATAAATTGCCTATTTCTGTTTCTCCGTAATTAAACATTTGTTTTCTATAGTTTAATATTTCGATGGAGAAAAATTTTTTGGATATAAAATATAACAATATTTCACACAAATCATATCTACACACTCCTTCGAATAAATCGTGAACAATATCAACGACATAATTGGTCGTGGCATGGAAAGAAGGCAAATCGTTAAACAAACAATAACTCTTTATACCTGTGACCTTTACGTCATTTATTGTTATTGCAGCGTTGTAATTGTCTATATTTCTTAAAGAGCCAAAGTGCTCTTCAGTGTCCTCTAACATTTCACACTTTTGGCGGTTACAAAAACGACAAAAGAAGTTGGAATTAAATGAAGTTGTGAAACCTAATACATCATTTAATCCTAAATTATCTCCCAAAATATTACATAGCACAAAGTGAACTTTGTGAGATCCAGACTCTGTGTTAACTAATATTCCATTTTCTTCTATTTCTTTTAGTTGAGTTATAAGAGGGCGAAAAAATGAATCATTTCCATATATTTTTTGATCTTTGGTTTTAAAATAGGCAGCTACGAAAATATAATTTAAGTTTGACAAAAGATATTGAGGTAAGGAAGGAAAACTGTAATAAACGCCACAAATAGAATCAACATTGGCGTGACTTCCTAAAGGATTATTAATTTCAAAGCCATCCAGATATATAAAAAATGGCATGATTATTTTACCTTTATGAACTTCAGCCAATTTCTTGAAGGAAGATGAATTAAGAAAATGGTTTAAGGTTTTTTCGGTGCATATTTGTGTCATATTCACCACTGTAATACTTAAGACATTTGGCAACTCAAAAAATTTTCGGAATTGGAACGCAATGGGCATAATACAACCTTGAACATTACTGGGGCCTAACGTCGGTTCACAATTTAGTATAATTTCAGAAATTTCATTATTAATGTTAAAAAACATAGGCTTAGCAAATTGATCTGAATCCAGCAAACTTTGAAATAATTTATATTCCGATTTTATTTCTTCGAAAGGGTTTGCACAGACATTTAAATAATTTAAGAACTCTTCTTTCTCTGAATCTGGAATAAATTTTAAGACTCTTTGTTTTATTGTTTCTGTCATACTCGAAGTAATAGAAGAAACACCTTGTTGGATGTCTAAAACATCTTTTCGTGTAATATTGTTTCTTTTATGTAAAGTCATGGAAAATTCCTTGCTTTTCTGCAAAATTAAACATTTCGATTCGATAAAGGTAATTGTTTTTAGGTTTGAGACATTATTTTCTAGTAAAATTGGTATATCGCATGAAAGTAAATCATCACTATTTAAATTAATACATTCTGAATTTATATTTTCTGAATTTCGTTCTTCGTTAACATTAATACTCTGTAACATATTCTTTAAATGGCTTTTAGTGTGTCTTTGAAATGAACTTATGTTTGAAAAAATTTGATTACAGTCTGCAAAAATGCATTTAAATTCACTATAAGAGTCTAACCCATGAATAAGTTTAAAATGTTTGCAAAGAAGGGATAGTTCTTGAAGGCTTGTATTACCAACAAAACAATTTAAAGTCATTATGAATCTAATATTTTATAATTTTAAGAAATATTCAGAATTAATATCAACCATTTTTGAAATTTCGAAAACTTTTTTGAATAACAAGTAATAATAAGTTTTTTTTAAAGTAAGGATAGTTCTTAAAACTTGAAACGTAAGGATATTTCTTTGAACTTGGATGCTGTCATAGCAAAGTTGAGATTAAAAACTTTATGTTTTTTAAAAGTAAGGATAGTTCTTAGGGTTTGAAAAGTAAGTATAGTTCTTAGAAATTGAAAAGTAGGGATATTTTAGATTTGAGAGGAATGAAGGATTTAATTTTTTTAAATCTTGTATAAACACGGCTAATGTCGGGCTCATTTCATCGAAGATTGTCGAAATTTCAAATATATGGTTTTGAATGAAAAGCCAACTCAGTGCTGATTCTTTTGGATATTTTAGTTGGAATATTTGAAAAACCTTAAAACATATATCGAGAGCCGATAAAAAAGAATTAAATTTCAGTATATTGTTGCTGAAACTTACATAAAAATCTTTAAATGTTAGGTATCTCTAATCCTACTACGAATATGTACGGTTGGATCGTTGAAAACCGATGTCTTCAATATGTTTTCTCTCGCCAGCTCCAAGTCGTTAATGTTCTCAGGTTGATGGCATCGGTAACAGTAGTTTTAAGTACTATTGACTTCCCTTCTTTTTTGCAATGCAAAATTGCGTTCAGCAATATTGTCAAAATACAATCTCTTGAATCTGAAATTGAATATGGCTTAGTAAATATAAAAAAATATTTTATAGTATTGCTGACTTACTTTTGTTGACATTTTCGTCTCTCGAAGTATCCAACAAACTGCGGAATCTTTTATTCTTGATGTTTGCGTCGTAATACGCAAAAAGATTGTTGTCGAATTCATCCCATTTGTTAATTAATACATAGGATTTGTTGGGAAACATAATCCCAAAGTCGTAATTGATCTGTTATAAAGATATTAAGATAAGTTTGAGATAAAATTTGCAATAGATATTTGATAAAAGATTATATTAATTAATAATCATCCTATTATTTTTAAGTTAAGTTTTTAAGAAGTTGACAAAATCGTTTTCAAAATATTGATATTCAAACAAAAATTTAACTTTTTTTTGAAAATTAAAAAAAAACGCATTTTTAACCTTATTTTGGATAAATGTTGAACCGCAAAGTTGAGCTTTTTAATTAATTTTAAGGTGTCTACTAAGTTTTAATATTTATCAATGATAAATTTAATAATAATATTGACAACCGTCAAAGAAGTTTGAGATTTATATATTAATACACATTGATTACAAAAAAAAAATAATTTTGATCTTTGAATTAATATACTTACGAATTGTTCTCCACCAGATTGTTTATAAAATGGCCAGTCATCTAAAATTTTCTGAAGGTCGTATTCCTTTTTAATGGCTTCCTGACGCAATATGAAAGTTTCCTTCCATAGGTCCATTGCCTCACGCTCATCATTCTGCATTAATTTAATTTTTTTTTGTATGGCTGTCGTAAGTGGTTTATTTTCAGAAGATGGAGCTGCATTTTCTTCTTCTTCTTCTTCTTCTTCTTCTTCTTCTGCTTCGTCAGTAAACAATCACCTGAAATAATTTATTCATAAAAATCGCTTTTTTTTAATTTTCTGATGGAAATTCCGTACAGAATTTTTCACAAATATTTGATTCAAACTGTATTTTTTATAAATAAATTACTAATTGTATTACTTAACACATACAATTTATAAAAAAAAAATGTTTGTACCGATGCGTTTTCCTGATATTTCTGGCCAGCCGGCTTATTATTTCCCCACCCGTCGGTAGTTGATTTAAATTTTAAAAAGGGATTTCGAATTTGTGGGTATGAAAGGGGTAAAACCCATTTTTTGGCTAATTTCTCGAAAACTTTCAACTTTTTTTTAAGAAATGTCTTTACGAAAATTGTAAAGTTAGTGAGACACCCTATATAGATGAAAAATATACCAACAAGGTTGTTACATTTTTGTGACCGTATGTATATTTGCATATTGGCACACAAGAATGTTATTTTTACATGAATCAATGTAGTGCAGTAGTTCCACAACGTAATTTTGTACGTGCCTGCAATAGAATCAATGTATTTGAAATACTACTATAATGTGAAAACGACATTTTTTTTTTAATATGAATCAATATATTTGAGATACATATATATTTGAGATGTGAAAATGACATTCTTTTTACATGAATCAATTTTCCCATTTAAGATACTAATATAATGTCAAAATGACACTATGTGTGCTTTTAAAGGAATAATTTATAAAAACCCTGGCTTTAACTTAATTATACTAATCACCAATTCTATTATTTTACTACTTCTTGTTTTGGTTTTACTAATATTTTTAAAACAACAATTTGAAGAACACGATCACGGTACGCGATGTCTTGTTTCATATATTATGTTTAATGTATATTTTCAATTTTGTGCTACTTTCTTTTTAATATAACAATTTCAAGAAAACACTGTACTGATCTCGGCGTCTGCCCCCACTAACATTTAAAAGCATACCTACAGACAATGTCATTTTCACATTAGTGGGTGCCTAAAATACATTGACTCATGTAAAAATGGCATTGTGTGAGCGTGTATATATTACATTAAGTGTGTATTTGTGACGCTTGTCGTCTGAATTTTGATGAAATAAAATAGGTACTAACTGTAAATGAGGAATGGAATTTATGAATTATCATATAGAAGAATACAGAAAATTTAATTTTCACTTTATAGATTATCCCAAATACATACATACCTACATTAAATCAAAAGAAAAGAAAAGATCACGGCGGCGCGGCGACGGCCGGCGTCTCTCGCCACTAACAGAAAATGAGGGATGGAAATAGAATTTATGAATTCATTTAGAAGCATACCTACAGACAATTTCATTTTCACATTATTGGGTATCCCAAATTTATTGATTCATGTAAAAATGACATTGTGTGAGCGTTTTTATATTAAATTAAGTGTATTTGTGACGCTTTTTCGTAAAAATTTATAAAGTGTAGGTACTTACTTTTTTGAAAATCCACTAGTAGGTAGGTGTCGAGGAAAGCACATATTGTTTTTTTGTTTTGTTTTTTTTTTTTTTTTTTTAATAATCGGGACGCACTAATGGGACCGATCGCGGCACAAGAAAACACCCGCTGTTTTTATATGTTTTTATTCTTTAGTTTTTTTTTATATATAAAATTCACGATTCACAAGTTCACGGACTAGCACTGAAACTGGACTGTCGGACTGATCACAACGAAAGAGAAACACTAACTGAGAGTTGAGCTATATGCAATTTATAATTTCCTGTTAGCACACAACAGACAACACGCATACAATGTTGTTTTTACATTGTTAGAGTACAAAATACGTTGATTCATGTAAATATTACATTTCTGTGTGCGTGTATATACATTAAAAATATGGAAACGACATTTTTTCGTGTAAAAGTAACATTTTTGTGTTCGTTTGCATAGAAAATTCCAGAAAATATTCGTGACTCCCTATCACAGTGTTGCCAATAAGATATAATTTTGCACCATACGTTAGTTATAGTTTTTATATTTTTAAACTCAAAGGCGTAATATTCTGATAATATATGCATTTTTTTTGACGATCTTAACACACCAAAACAAGCCAACAACAATACAAAACGTCAAATCTCAAACGATGTCAAAATTTTTCCCAAGTTATCAAGTTTATTTAAAATTTGTGAAATAATTTTATATGCTATGGCGGATTATTTTGTCCATACAAAGTTGACAGTCCATTTATGCAGAGATATACATATTAAGCTGGTTTCTCAGGTTTATCGCCATTGAACTCTAATTATGGTGGATTTCAGGATGTTAAGTGTATTCTAGTTCGGAAAACGTATTGCTGAAAGATTTCAAAATATATATTTTCTTTGTAGCATTTAATTCATCATTTAATTTTTGTAAATCGTGAACATCAATTTGTGGATCTATGCCCGACCGATGGACTCTAGTTTTCTTTTAGATCTGTTAAGTTTTTCATTGGAAACTAAGAATAAAGAGAAATACGAATTTTATGTTTCTGGCAACACTACATTTACGTCTGAAATTTGGCGGTTAGAGAGATTTTGAAATAATTAATGTTCTTTTCACATTGAAAATATCCCAAAGACGTTGATTCTTGTTAAAATTACATTTTTTTTTGTGTGTGAAGTTGCCATAAGTACAGATTTGTTTGCATTTTAAATATTGGTAGATTTGGTTGGCATAAAATAAAAACAAGTTATGGATTTTATCGCGCTAGTTGTATATTTGTTTAAACATTATAAATTATTGTAGTATGTTGTTAACTCTCTTTATGTGAACACGATATAAATATTAGTTGAAATGGTTTTCGCTGATGAAGATTTTTATTAAATAAGTTAATCCATTGGCCACCTATAGGTAGGATAAAAATGAACTTAACGAAAATTGTTGAAAATTTAGCAATTATCTACAGCCTTACTTATAATCTTAAGA
Source organism: Syrphus vitripennis (assembly GCA_958431115.1). Taxonomy (NCBI): domain Eukaryota; kingdom Metazoa; phylum Arthropoda; class Insecta; order Diptera; family Syrphidae; genus Syrphus; species Syrphus vitripennis. The sequence continues at coordinate 8,057,082 of OY288111.1, read as the reverse complement.
TGCATACAAAAAATTGTGTGCAAAATTAGTTTCACACCTTTATACTTTATTCGCGTTTTAACATAAATTGTTTTCAGGTATCTTCATCTTCAAAATTTTTAATGAAGCTGGTGGCCAAAGTTAAGAGGTTTATTTTTATAACAAAAATGCTCAAAACTAATACGCTTAACTTGACAATAAATAAAATTAAATGATCACAATCTTATTCTTCACTAAGTGGAAAATTAAATCATTAATTTATTGAAAAAAAACTTCAATTGTGAAAATAGCATTTTGAACAATTTTTGTTAGGTTAATATTTAGTCAAAAAACGAATAGAAACGCGAGTTATTTAGCAAACGGATTAAGTAGGTACCTATATATTTTGGTAAGATGAGCCAGAAGCTTGGTCCACCCACATAACATCAACAAGCCATGTGTGTGCCTTTAATAATCAATAAGATCCATTGGTCTGGCAATGATACTACGGACTAAGTATCCATTTTGAAAGTATATTTTTAAATGATATTTTACTGATGCTAGGTCCACTGTATCTCTGCCAGACTGATGGATTCTAGTTTTCTTTTGGATTTGTTCGGTTTTTGAATTAGAAACTAAGAACCCAGAGAAATACGAATTTTATGTTTCTGGCAACACTACATTTACGTCTGAAATTTGGCGGTTACAGAGATTTTGATATAATTAATGTCCTTTTCACATTTATAATTATCCCAACGACGTTGATTCTTGTTAAAATTACATTTTGTTTGTATTTGCAGTTGCCATATGAACAGATTTGTTTACATTTTGAAGATTTTTGAAACAGGTGCAAATTTTAGAAAATCAAAAATCAGAATTGAAGAAAGAAAAAAATTATTTCGATATTTTATCTCGCTCTTTCTTAAGACAAAGAAGTCTAAAGAACAAATTGCAGTCAAAATAAATCCAGTTGTTGAGTTCTATGTGTATAGATATTTGTACATTAAACATCTCACACACATTCTTGTGTGCGTTTAAATACAAATGTGCATTGATAATTTGCAAGCCTTCGTGACGGTTCGACGTCTTAAATTTGGCGCTTTGATATTTTTAATGTTCATTTCACAATTTGTATATGAATGCCAATTTAACATTCATAATATCTCATCTACAATGCTTCATGCAAAAATTACATTTTTTATCGGTGAAAATATTAATGTTCTTTTCACAATTCGGATATAAATGCCATTTTAACATTAAAAATGTCTCATCTACAATGCTTCATGCAAAGATTACATTTTTTATCAGTGAAAATTTTAATGTTCTTTTCACAATTCGGATATAAATGCCATTTTAACATTAAAAATGCCTCATCTACAATAAACATTTAAAAAATGTGAAAATGATGTTGTAGATTCTAAAAAAATAAATTGATAAGAATTTTTGATATTGCAACGTAAATTACACACTGCAAAAGTGTAAGCGTTTAATGTAGTTCTGACATAAAAACTATAAAACGGACATTTTTTCATGTCAGTATTACATTTTTTTCCGTTATTTTCAAATTTTTGAACAAAATTGAATTTGATATGACAAAAATGTCAATTTTACATGTCACTTTTTTTTCAGTGTAAAAGGATTACTGGGGTCGAGGTGTCGGGTATTATGAATTCTATGAGTTTATGGTCAGAAAATGACTCATCTTTTAATACGCTATATATACAGTATATACAGTATCCGACTTGCTTGAAGAAGTGACATCGAGTACTTCTTTACGATTTTTAGTGACAAAAGTGGGTTAATTACACCTATTAGCTACCAAAATGTTATTTTCTATAATGAATTCAAAAAGTAACACACCCCTATCGTTGATATCAGTGTTCAGTGCTCCGCCACTGTAAATGGTGCGCGTTGGCATCACAGCACACAACAGTGTCCCATTTCGGAAAACATTCAATTGTTAAGTGATTAAAAGATAACCAAGTTTCGGTTAAAATTATAATATCATAAGTTAAAGAGGAAAAAGAAAGTAAAATATGATCAAGTGTAGTTCTTAGCCTACAAACATTTTGGTAATAATTAGAAAAAGTGTTTTAAAGATACCCGCCTCTCTCTGAGAGGCCCTTTCTAAGAATAATTCCTCATAGTTATCTCATTTTTGGGAAAATAGAATTGTTTCGCAGATGAATTAACTACATTCTTATCATTAACTTGTTTTTTTTTTTTAAATGAAAATGAATCCAAAATAAATACTGAATCGAAACGTTATACGTGTCATCAAATTATCCCTTTCATTGAAGTGCTCTTTGGTAAACCACATTTTTTGTTTTTTGGTCTGACGTTAACGCAAACAAAGCGGACGGTTTCCCAACTCGTGAGCACGCAACGTATAGCTGCCCATGAGAAAAACAATGATTTTCTAAATTTATTCCGCAAACACTAAGCGATTGGCCTTGCGATTTGTTAATTGTCATTGCGAACGCAAGGCGAACCGGAAATTGCAATCGTTTGAAGTCAAATGGAAGATCAGTCGGAATCATTGGTATTCGAGGAATACATACATTTTCACCTGCGTACTTTCCGTTAATTATGGCTCCCTCAATCAAATCCGGCATAAGTCTTTTCATCGCAAGTAATGCCTTCAGAAAAGCATTCATTTCATCTGCAGGCGTTCCACGGGGAATTACTGGCAATGCCTGCCTGAAATCGCCTGCCAACATTATCATCAAGCCGCCAAAGATGTTGTTACACAATACTGCTTTGAAGTTAGTGTGTGAAAGAACGTGCGCATAATAAATTTCACATGAAATTAACTGAGCAGAGTACAATGAGTAGCTGTCAAACAATGTTTCACGCACCGGCGCCATCTACATAAAATGAAACGTACTTATTTTCGTGAAGGATACTCACACACCACGTACTGGCACCGTTGTAGTACATGTTATGTATCAGAGATGGCGCTTTATGTGAAAAATGATTTTCCCTGTTTTCCTGCTTTTCTCTTGAAATTGTTCCTGAATTTTCTTTGCTATAAACCTCACGGACCCCGAGACCTTTCCAACGAATGCAAAACCGTGGAAATTGTTCGTGCGTTCTGGAGTTATAGCGTCAGGAAGGAAAACCCGACTTATTTTTATATAATAGATCAGTTAAGAGATATAAGTCAGTGTTTAAAAAATAAAGCAAAAAATCTTTTTATGTCTCGAAAACTGTTCTTTAAAAAAAAATGTCGTTTTCGTTTACAGCGATCCCAAATTAGTAAGAAAAAGTTGTTGTTTTTTAGGAAGCATCGGTGGGTACCGTGCAATAAAGCAAAGTGAAATAAGGCCAACTTTCAAAAATTGGCCTTATTGCACTTTGCGAAAGTGAAACAAAGCCAATTTGCGGCAGTTGGTCTTATTTCACTTAGACAAAGTGAAATAAGGCCAAATTGGTTTTATTTCACTTTCAACAGTTAGTTTTATTGCACTTTGACAAAGCGAGCCCACCCAGCACTTTTGAACAAAAAAAAATGATCGTTTTGAATGTAAAGTCGATTTGGTTTTATTTCTCAAAATATTTTGGCCTTATTTCACTTTGTCAAAGTGTAATAAGAGCAACCACTGATAATTGGCCTTATTTCACTTTTACAAAGTGCAATAAGGCCAATTTTTTAAAGTTGGCCTTATTTCCCTTGGCTTTATTTCACGGCACCGCATCGGTGACACAAAATTTTGTAAACTAATATAATCGTTCGCTTTGAACGAGAGGTAACAACCAAAAAAGTGGTAACAACCAAAAATATCAACTGGTAACAATTGTGTGCATAGTATCAATCAAATTAGTATTAGTGTTAAATTGGCCTCCTAATAAAACTTGATTAGAAACATAATTTTGTGTGCAAGGATTTTCTATTTCTCTAATAATTCGCTATTTTGCTAGAACAAGAATACTTAGAAAATAACACCCCTCATAAAATGTTATAGGTATATTTTTTTGTATACCTATCTATATTTTTTTCTAAATTTTAATTGTCTTTAGATCTTTCCTCTTTCATAAAAATCAAATTCAATACAAAATATTTTTAGAAAAGGATTACGTTTTTTTTAGGAATAATAATAAACTTATAGAGCATCTATTCTACACCTAAGCTGCTTTAAGTAATCGCAGCTATACACATATATGTACATATGTCTCAAAGACCCAAAAGTCATCACTCTCATCTGTCACTGATCGAACGTGCATTTCGCCTTTCAAGCTAGAACTCCACACACAATGAGTATGATCCAATGCGGTTAAATACAAGGAATACGACTTTAGGTGAAAATCTGCGCACATTTATATTACAACATGATTCCTCTTTGCGAGATATGTACCTACATATATGCGGTTCTCCTTTGTCGTATTGTTCAGATTCAGAGTTTCCGCGAGAAGCATTACAATTCAATCGTAGATAAAATGAGGGATGCGAAACGGATTATCCTTTTTCTTTCTAGGAATGTTGCCAATTTTTTTTGTATGTATCGATTGGGGGAGTCTCTTGGTGTTTCGCATAGGTATATCATTTCCCCAAAGAATTGTTTTGTATTGCTGAAGTTTGAGTAAGAGGCTATTTTTCAGAGCAAAACCAAACTGGAAAAATAATATTACATGATGTGAAGTTGTCATCTTAAAGATGATGCACGCTTGTATATCAGTAAATCTTACAAAAAAGAATGATTATCCTGTGGGAATGTATAGATTATTTTTTGTTTCTTTTATCATTGTTATATGCCGCATCATCAAGAGAAATTCTTTCGATTATTGTGCATCAAGATGAGGATAAAACCAAATCTAGGGAAACGAGACGAAAGAGAATTATCGACAAAAGAATTTAATTTTTTTATTCGCCACCTAGGGAACTATGTACTTATTTTTTGTTTGTGGAAAAATTTTAATCAAAATATAAAAGAATAACATTTATGGATATTATAAATTTCAATTGAAAAAGAATTCATTTAGAGGAGTGGAATTTCTTGATTTAAAAATTGGTATGTAGCTACTACTTGTTAACTAGCTTTGCACAGCAAAAGTTTTTGCTTTTGTTTTTCTTTTTGTCGATTTTTCATTTATGTACTATTTGTAAGGAATTTAGTTTCTACTCGTACGCTGTAAATAAATTTTGAATGACACAAAAAGTTAAGTGAATTAAAATGCTTTGAATAGGAATTTATAGACACCCCTACAGCCTGCAGTGCCAGTGCATGACCATAACGAGACGTCTGCAAAATCTAATCTGCGGGGCCTTGGAAAAAATGAGTTGTTTTTTTTTCAATACATGTATCATTAGGTCTGATTGCTTACGACACCAAAATGACAAAAACTACCACTGTTAGCGATTATTTTAAAAGCTTTTATGATGATTTAAATAAAAAGCGATTAATTTATCTTAAACTTGTATTTGACGTGATAGCCAGCACGAGCGAGAAATTATTATTAACCTTTTTAGTTTTTTTTTGACATTTCAATGTTTTACAAAGTTGACAGATGAAACTTGGTTTGTAAATATACTTGGTTTATATAAGGCGTTACCAGAAGGGTTAACAAATTGAAATTAATTAGATGAATAGAATTTAAAAGAATACAATATGAAACTAAAAAATTATATTTGTAGTTAGTTTAATCAACATGCTCCCCGCCTTGAAGAGGCGATGGCGATTCAACAGGTAGTAAACAAATCTGAGTAATAGCTCTTTTAAGAGTTGCAGTAGGAGTCTTCACAGTTACTACTCGGACAACGTTGTCTTTTCCAGGATGCAAAGTAATTATGCGGCCCAGTTTCCATTTAAGTGGGGGAAGATTTTCATCTCTGAGAATGACCAGCGCGCCTACGGTTATTTGTTTGCAGATAGTGTCCCATTTATTTCTTTTTTGTAGTCCTTGTAGATACTCGGATGACCATCTTGCCCAGAATGTTTGCGTAACCCATTGCATTCGTTGCCATTGTGAGAGTCTGTTGAGTTGGTTATCCTTTAGATTGTTTTCGACGATTGCTGTGAGAGGTCCACCTATTAAAAAATGACCAGGAGTTAAAAAATTGTAATCATTAGGATCATTAGATATAGGTGTTAAAGGGCGTGAATTTAATATCGCCTCTATTTGGGTAAGAATAGTAGTAAATTCGGCATAAGTAGGTGAAATCAAATGTAGCATTTTTTTTAAATGGAACTTTGTAGACTTTACCGCAGCCTCCCAAATTCCTCTCATATGGGGAGATCTGGGTGGTATAGTCCTCCATTCTATTCCATCCTCGGCACACATGTTTATGATGTCTGTGTTGGTTTCCCGTTTCATGAACATCTGATATACCTCGTGGAGTTCATTCCTTGCTCCGATGAAATTTAACCCATTATCGCTATATATGGTTGAGCATAAACCAACCCTACCTGTAAAGCGTTTAAGAGCTGCGATGAAGGCAGTAGAAGTGAGGTCTTCGACGAGCTCTAGATGGATAGCGCGGGTTACAAAGCAAATGAACACAGAAATGTATGCCTTTGCCGGTGCTACACCTCGCCTACGATAATGCACCATAAAAGGACCGCAAAAATCAACTCCTACTGTCGAGAATGGTCTTGCTGGCAATACGCGAGATGATGGCAGGTCTCCCATCAGCTGTTCGAGAGATTTGGGTTGGCATCGAATGCACAAGACGCATTTACGTAAAACTCTTTTTGTTAAGACCTTTACATTTACTGGCCAAAATTGTTGACGAATAACTGCTAAAAGGTTTTGAAGACCCAGGTGAGCGTTTTTATAGTGGAAGTATCGAATAGCGGAATAAGTGAAGTCGTGACCGTGAGGCAACAAATAGGGATGTTTGGCATCGAAAGCAAGATTGGAGTTTCTAATCCGACCACCCACTCTGATTAACCCATCTGTGTCCAAAAAGGGTGCAAGTGATCGCAAACTGCTTCGTTTGGAAACTTCAGAATTTTTACGCAACAGGGCCAGCTCAGAGGAGAACGAACTTTCTTGGACCTCATATATGGGTTTTTTCAAGGCAATTTTAATCTCACCTGCAGTAATAGGGCCAGATAATATTTCAGTATTCGGAAGGATTTCTCCTGAGATTATTTTAATACTCCCGTCTTCAATTTTCTTTCCAAGAATTCTAGCCAATGTATTGATTTTGAAGCGATTTATGTATGAAATAACTCGCAGTGTTCTGATGTATGAAGTGATGTATTTAATGCCGGCGACTAAATCAGATTCGGTTTGTGTTGACAGCACAATTTTAACCTTTCGTCGCTCTAAGGTATCCTCATCAACATTGAACAGATGCGGATTTGAAAGTGGCCAATTTTCTTGATCTTCCCTTAAAAATTGAGGGCCAGAAAACCACATATCTGATTGAATTAAAGTAGAAGGCCGCGCGCCACGAGATATGATGTCAGCTGGGTTTAAGTGCGATTCTATGTGTCGCCATTGTTGGAGGGTTGTCGTTTCTTGTATTGTAGCGATGCGATTAGAGACGAATGTTTTCCAAGTTGAAGACTCTGCCGATAACCAAGACAATACAATTGATGAATCCGTCCAAAAGAAAATGTTTTCAAAATCAATTCCTAGAATTTGTACCATACGATGGGTAAATTGGGCTGCCATCTCAGCAGCGCACAGTTCCAGACGCGGTAAGCTTGTCGACTTGGACGGAGCAACCTTTGACTTCGCTGCTAAAAGTCTAATTTGAACAGACCCGTCTTCTAAGTATGATCGAATGTATACACACGTACCATATGCAAGTTCAGAACTGTCGGCAAACGTATGAATTTGAGCTTTCATCTTTTGAGTGGAAATCCGTGGCAGTCTCAGCTGTTGAAGGAGACTAAACTCCCGACGAAAGTCAGCCCATCTATTTGAGTAGTCTGCAGGCAGGGGTTCATCCCAAGAAAGCTTAGTTTGCCATAACTGTTTCATGAAAATCTTGGCTAGAACAATAACTGGATTTACTAATCCAAGAGGATCAAATAGCTGCGCAATATCTGATAGTACGGATCTTTTCGTGTGTTGTGAAATTTCCTGTGAATTGTCGCTTCTATACATAAATGCATCTGCACTTGGGTCCCAAACAATACCCAAAGTTTTTACAACATTAGTATTCTGCATTTGAAAATGAGACTCTCTTTTTTCAACAGGAATGTTTTCTAGTAGGGCGTTTGAGTTGGAACACCATTTGCTTAGTTCAAAATTGCCTCTCTTTAATATTGTTATTAATTCATATTGAATTTGTTTTGCTTCTTCCAGGGAATCTGAGCCTGTGAGCACATCGTCCACATAGAAGTCGGATTTGATTATTTTGGCGGCATAAGGAAAATCTTTTTGTTCGTCGTTGCAGAGTTGATTCAATGCACGGGTAGCTAAATACGACGCAGATGAGGTCCCATACGTTACTGTGCATAAACGATAAGTTTTGACAGATTCATCTTCAGAATTTCTCCGTAGTATCAATTGGAAATTACGGTCTCGTGGATCTACAACAACCTGTCGATACATTTTCCTGATGTCGCTTGTAAAAACATAGCGATGCATACGAAACCGAAGCGCAATTGAAAGCAACTCAGGCTGAACAACAGGTCCGACCATTAAAATTTCATTGAGAGATTTTCCACTGTCTGATTTGGAAGAACCATCAAAGACGACTCTTAATTTTGTCGTACTGCTACCTGGTTTCAGAATGCAGTGGTGGGGCAAATAGAAATGAGGTTTCGAATGGTCAACAGAATCAATGAGCTCCATGTGATTCAGCTGTATGTACTCGTTTACGAATTTGTTGTATTGTTGACGTAAGTCACTGTGCTTCTTAAGCTTTCTCTCTAAACAGCAGAAGCGCCTTAAAGCAGTGTTGTATGAAATTCCTAGAGCCGAAGGATCACATTTGAAGGGTAGTCTAACTTGATACCGGCCACATTCAAGGCGGCAAAAGCTATCGACAAAATGTTTTTCGCATAAATTTTCACTCTCCGAAAGATTATGTGCAGGCAAAGCTCGGTTTTCAATTTCCCAAAAACTTTTCAGACGCTGGTCTAAGAGATTGTCTTGGAGTTCATTTTCTACAATCAAGCTACATTGAACGTTATCATTGCGAGACGCTGCGTAGTTGCCACTTACTACCCATCCAAAGTGCGTATTTTGTAGAATTGTTGTATTATTTTGCAATTGTATTTGGCCTTGTAGAAGCATAGAAAAAAAAAGTTCAGCGCCAAGTAGTAAATCTATTTTTTGCGGAATTTGAAAGTTTGGATCTGCCAAACTAATATTGGATGGTATACCAAGAACCGAAGTGTTAATCTTCTCAGATGGAAGAAAACCGGTTATTTTTGGAAGAATAACGGCTTCAATTGACGATGAGAAACTTGTCAAACGAGATTTAATTGTAAAGACGGCTTTATAAAATGCTCGCTTTGTAACAGAAGAGATACCTGAGTATGACTGGTTTGTTTTTGTGCGAACTGAACCAATGCGTTGAGCAAATTGTTCATTCACAAAATTTATTTGTGAACCGGAGTCCAAAAGCACGCGACACACAACTGGAGAACCTTGATAATCGAGAGCGTAGATTATAGCCGTTGCTAATATTGTCGAAGTTTCAGTACGAGTGGTGTCAAAAACGGAGAGCGCGGCAGGATTGTTCGAAGATGAAGCAGGAGACGCAGTATATTTGGTAGCATTTGGATTGAGTGAAGTTGTAATTGAAACGTCTCAATGGAGTAATGAGTGATGCTTCTCACCACAGCTTCGACAGTTGGTAGAAGTGCAGCTTTCCAAAGCGTGATCAAATTTAAGGCAATTTTGACATAATTTAGGCGAGGTTATTTGTTGTTTGCGCTCATCAGGTGATAGACGAAGAAAACGAAAACATCTTGTTATCATATGACCAGATTTGGAACAGTGGGCACACTGCGTGTTGTTAGTAATTGCAAACGATTTTGGAATGTTTTTATTTCTATTGTCTACCTTATAGTTAGGACTCACCTTCGATGTTGGTGTTTGGCTTACCATTCCTTCCAATATTTGGCTGCGTTTAATTAAATATTTGGACATCTCTTGGTAGGTAGCTAATCTGTCAACAGGAGCCTCTTCCTGCCACCTGGTCAATGTTGCTGCATCCAATTTAGAAGCCATGATGTATACTATAAGGTCATCCCAATGTTGAGTTGAACGTCCTAAAGATGATAGAGCTCGCAGATGAACGTTGAAAGTATCAAGTAAATTGCGAAGTGATGAAGCGGAATTTTTATGGGTTGGCGGTGCGTCAAACAGCTGCTTCAGGTGCTCGTGAGCAATCACCTTTTTATTTTCGTACCTTTCCTGCAACATTTGAATGGCTACTTGGTAATTTTCGTCAGTAACCTCCAGTGATTTAACAATCATTGCTGCGCTGCCATCCAAAGAGCCACGTAGATGATGAAATTTGCTCACATTACTTAAATGAGATTGGGAGTGAACAAGCGAATTGAAAGCATCAAAAAACGACATCCACTCAGTGATTATACCTGTAAATGTAGGAATATGAGCTTTTGGAAGTTTTATTGTGTCAGATATGGCAGAGATTTTTTTAGGAGTCCTCTCATCCGATGGCGAAGTATTCTCTCCCTTTTCTAGTAAAGTCTGCAGAGCTGGTTGAATTGTGTAATACAATTCCTCATATATGGAACGCTCATCCTTGTCAAGTTCTTCCGGGTCAGCATCTTCCAACTTGGCTTGCATGGAAGAGAACACTTTGAAGGAAGTTTCCAGAGCCTGCAGTCGGATGTTTAGCTCTGCTGGAGTTGCTGTTTTTGCTTTGGTGATTGCAAATTCTTTAATCCGATCCATTTGTTTTGAGCAAACAAGCCTCTTGTTGCGAATCTCTTCGGCTTTCGACATCTTAACCTTTGTCTGTCTTCCACGTGACGTTTAAAAATCCAAAATCTTTTTTTTTTTTTATTTTATTTTAATAATAAAACTGAGTTTTGGCAATCACGTCGGGGTCACCAATTTGTTAGCGATTATTTTAAAAGCTTTTATGATGATTTAAATAAAAAGCGATTAATTTATCTTAAACTTGTATTTGACGTGATAGCCAGCACGAGCGAGAAATTATTATTAACCTTTTTAGTTTTTTTTTGACATTTCAATGTTTTACAAAGTTGACAGATGAAACTTGGTTTGTAAATATACTTGGTTTATATAAGGCGTTACCAGAAGGGTTAACAAATTGAAATTAATTAGATGAATAGAATTTAAAAGAATACAATATGAAACTAAAAAATTATATTTGTAGTTAGTTTAATCAACAACCACATTCTACCAAATATTTCCCAAACATGATTTCAAACCGTTTGAAAATTTCTTCCTGAGACTTGAAAGTTTTCTGTTCTGTTCTGTTAAAAGTAACTGAAGTAAGTAAGAGTTTGTTGAAATAATCGTTTTTGTTCTTATACTCTAATAATTATAAGAGTTCTAGTTTACACTATACTCCCCTACCTATGGGTTTTGACAGGTCTCATCTATTACATTTATAAAGTATTGAATTATGTCACATTGTCACATTGTAAAAACTTATTCTTCCCTTTCAATAAAAGATCTTACTCCAAACAGAGTTCATCATTCTTTGGGCCAGAAAATTTTGAAAATTTTTCGCAGTCATCAATTTACAAAAACTTGCAGCTTTTTTGTGACAGCCGATGTTATGTTACAGGTGCTGTACCCATAAAAGTTGAAACATTGGAGTGGAACAGCCGTAGCTTGATCTTTGAGCTAATAGAGTGGTTTTTCCATATTTTGCCTTTGCTTTCCAGTAGATACAGTTTTCCCAAAATATTAAAAAAAATTTTTCGCCTGTCAACCTCGTGGTCACAGGTTCGATCCCTGCCGTAGTTCTATGTCATGTTTTTATTCCATTATCATTGATCATTGTTGGGCCGCTGCGCTGGTTTACTCATTACATGTTGTTCAGGCATAACACTAACAACATTTATGACAATGAACAAAATAATGTAAATTATAAAGGGACATAGATATAAGACACGGCATTTCTCCGCTTTAACCAAGCCGCCAACCCTGAGATAAAATTTGAGACAACCATCACCTTAGTCTCAGTACCTCGCGCCACACACCTTTCCATACACCTTTCCCTTCCCATCCTAACCCATCCCTCACGCCCGCGCTGTGCTGAACCTTTGTATATATAAATTATAGTACTATCATGGCGAGTTTTTTTTAGGGTTGCGCGGACCCTTGTGGTGGCGCTGCAAAATTTGAGGTGTAAAATTCGATTTGGGGAGTCTTTAAGCGTCGAAAATTGGTAGTAGGAACAAGAACAGACTATTTTTTGGATTATTGCATCCAAAAAATATCAATAAATATCATTTAAAACCTACATAAGCTCTCCGCAAAGAAAAAAGAGTAAGGGTAGCGCAGGCACTTAAGATGTCGCCCCATTCGACTCCCACCATGATAGTACTATAGTTTTCCTTTGTATATAAAAACTATAGTACTCTCATGGTGGAAGTCGAATGGGGCGACATCTAATGTATGCGGGCAACCCTTACTCTTTTTTTTTGCGGAGAGCTTATGGAGGTTTTAAATGATATTTATTGATATTTTTTGGATGCAATTATCCAAAAAATAGTCTCCTCTTGCTCCTACCACCAATTTTCGACGCTTAAAGACTCACCAAATCGAATTTTACACCTCACATTTTGCAGCGCCACCACCAGGATCCGAGCAACCCTAAAAAAAACTCGCCATGAGAGTACTATAGTTTTCATATACAAAGAGTTTTCATATACAAAGGTTGAACATATAAAGGGTACACCAAAAATCCCCTTGAGCGCGATTTAAAAGATTTGGTTTTGGTATTTCTTTTATAAAAATGGTTTATTTTTCAGTTACTTGTTACAATTGTTACATCTATCTTTGTTGAAAGCAGAAATAATAAAAATTTAATTGATATATTTTATATAAAATATTATAAACAAAGTTCATTGAATACTAAATATTAAAATAGTATGTACAATAATGTAAAGTATAAAAGTGTGAGGTAGGTTTATAACTCCTCCCTCTTAAGAATGAAATTATAATGTAAGAATTAGAATTAAGATAAATGTAAATAATAAGGGTTTAAGTGATTGATTTTAAAACTATGATTTGAAAGATTCGTCCAAACTTGATCTTCAACTTTTTGGTTGCATTATAATAAATTGATAATATAATCATACAAAACACAACATAAAATTCCAATAAATTAAGTATTATTAAAAGATGAAAGTTTCCCCTTTTCAATTGCAACAAAAGTTAACAAAGTAACGAAGAATTCAAGACTTAGTAGAGCTAGGTTGGAATTGTCTTATGTTTTGTTTGAATCTTAAACCGTGGGGCTAATTTGTTTCTTCTATCTTCTATCTTCTAACTCATAAATAATTTCATTAGGTTTAAAATCAGGTGGATCATTCCTTGTTTTATTAAGTCTGGCGATTATATTTTGTTTATTTCTAAGACATTGTTCATGTATTAGATTTGTCAAATTTTCATAGTCTTTTATGTGATTTATTAGATAATCTTTTCTGTGTTTTTAGTGTAATATGTGATAAATGGTTTGCTTTTATTAATGTGTCCTGAAATTAATTCAAAAGGTGTAAGTTTTGTAACGGAGTGTATTGAATTGTTGTATGTTAACACTGCCTCGTCAACAATTTCAGAAATTGGTATATGTTTATTTTGTGATTGAATAATTCGTATGATTTCGGTAAGAGTAAAATGGAATCGTTCTACTGGAGAGTTACCATTTGAACTTTTTGCACAAATTGTGTGGTGGTTGATATTAAACATACTCAAAAAGTCTTTAAAGAGAGTTGAAATAAATTCACTTCCATTGTCTGTAACAGCCTTTTTGGGAATGCCATGGTGTGAAAAGAAATGTCCCAAGGACTTCACTATATTAAGACTATTTCGACTCGGAAGAAAATATGCAGAAGAAAATTTAGAAAACTTATCAATAATAGTTAAATAATGTTCTTTACCGACGAAATTAACATCAAGATGAACTATTTGAAATGGTTTTGATGGTGTTTCGGTTTCTGCGTATTTAATTTGTACTCTTTTCCGGTCATATTTAAATTTATGACATATTTCACAACTATTTATTATTTGTGTGATATTATTTTTCATATTAGGAAAATATGAATATCTTTTTAAGTGTTCCAATGATTCTGCAATCCCTCTATGGTGGGAACTGTGATGATAATCTGTTATTAGTTTCTGTTGTTCGTCAAAGTCAATTATGTCTTTCAGCATAGTTTTACATCTAACTAACTTTATAGTAGAATTGCAAAAATATTGCGAAAATACAGATTGAACAGATTTAAAAGTCTCGTCATCAGTTAAGATTGCAGTAAGCCTTTAAGGGCTTATATTGTATATTTCTCAAAGATGAATAAAATGTTCTCTTTAATCGATGGATTGTTATGCTCAATTGTGTATCTTTTTTTTCGTTTGAAGAGGGTTTGTAATTTTGCTGATAGATTTTTGCGTTTCTCGTTTTAAAGTATGATTATTTGATTCGTAAATTCATTTATAGATCGTTCCGAAATAGGAATTCCATCGTTTATGTTTTCGAAAGCTGAATGAACCGTAGAAATGCTTTCCGTTTCATCAATATTGTTTTGGATCGAAATGGTATCTAAATTATCTTGGGCTTCATTGGCATTTATTTGAATTCAAGACAAAGCATCGGCATTCATATTAAGTTGACCTTTTTTGTAGACAACAGAATAATCAAACTCTTCGAGTCTGAGTCTCCAACGTACTAGCCTTCAATTTGGATCTTTTAAAGAAAAAAGCCAAGTCAATGGTTTATGGTCTTTCACTATTTGAAACTTCCTACCATATAAGTAGGGTCGAAAATATTTTGCAGCCCAAACTATCGCAAACAATTCTTTTTCAATTGTGCTGTAGTTTTGTTCTGATTTCGATAAGGTACGACTTGCGTAACAAATTGGTTTATCTGAACCAATTAAACCTTGTGAAAGTACCCCGCCTATTGCAACATTGCTTGCATCTGTTTTAAGGTTGAATGGTTTACAAAAGTGCATCGTTACATAACTTTCTATATTCGGAATTTAAGACAGTTTTTTCTCCGTTTCTCAAACATTGAGTCATTGGTTTGGTCAAATTCGTGAAGTCTTTAATAAATTTTCGGTAGTAGCCTAGAAGACCAAGGAAAGACTTAATTTCTTTCACTGTCTTAGGTAAAGGATATTTTTTTATGGCCTCAATTTTATCAGGGTTCGGTTCTATTCCATCTGATGTAACGATATATTCGAGAAAAGAGACTTCTTTACAAAAGAAATCTGATTTAGAGGGTTGAATTTTAAAATTAGCATTTTTAAGCATTTCAAATACAGTCTTTAGACTTTCAACATGCTCTTGGAGAGAGGTGGAAAAGATGATTATGTCATCCATATAAACTAAGCAGATTTAACCAATAAGTCCCCTCAAAACATGATCCATTACACGTTGAAGTGTCCTTGGTGCATTCTTCAAACCAAAAGGCATTCTGACAAATTCATAATGTCCGTTATCAACAGAGAAAGCTGTTTTTGCAACATATTCACATTTCACTTCTATCTGGTGAAATCCGGAGGCAAGGTCTACAATAGTGAAGTAAGGCATTTTCCGAGTTTGTCCAAAATTTCGTTTACGTTTGGGAAAGGGTACTTATCGTCAATAGTTTTTTCATTAAGTTTTCGATAGTCTACTACCAATTCCCATTTTTCTTTTCCATCCTTACCCTTTGTTTTCGGAACTATCCAGATTGGGGAACAGTAAGGGGAAAAACTTGGAATTATATTCTGGTTAAGCATAATCACAAATTTGTTTTTGAACCTCGTCTCTTAATGCATAAGGATAACAGTATGATTTGCTATGAACAGGAACATCATCCTTTGTTCTAATCTCGTGTTTAATTTCATTCGAAAACGTTAAGTTTTGCCATTCATGGAAAAATATATCATTATATTTGTGAATAAGATCCGTCAGTATACTCGTATGTTTTTCTTCTTTGTTTAAATAATCAGTATTTATACTTGAAGTAATATCTATAGTTTTGAAAGTGTCATAGGAATTTGTAATGGAAAAGCTGTTTGATTCTATGTATGTGTGATGTTTTGTTTAGACATTTTGTTTTTATAGGCTGTTCAATGAGAAACATCTGCTCAAAATTGGAGTTGTTTATGACCTCTATATACGCGAACCAGTCTTTTGATTCATATATTCCTTCTGGTATTGTCAAATGATTTTGAATAGTTGTCGGTTTAATGTAAAGGCTACTTGACTTAACATCGACTGGTAAATAACATATCTTTTTGCTAAACGGTGGAACTACATAAGTTGTAGACATTAAATTTGGTTCAAATTGTAAAGGAATTTTAGTTTTGTTTGTTTCTAAAAGTGAATTTTTTAGGTCAATTTTAATGCCAAATTTTGTCATTATACTCGTATCTGTAACAAAAAGACCATCAAAATATTCGTGAAACTCAAATACTTAAAATGTCACATTTTGTTTAGAATTGAATTCAGGTAAAAAACTGAATTTAATTTGTTGGTCAACGAAGTGCGATTTAAATGATGTTTTAATTTTTATAGGTGTAATCGGAAAAGTTTTCATATTTTTCGTCATTTTTGGGCTAATGAAGGATCTATTGCTTCCGGTAGCTATTAAAAATTTAAGTCTATTTCCATTTATACTAGAAATAATTATATTAGGAAGAAATTTTGAATTAAAATTGTTCAGATCTATGTAACCTATTGATTTTCCGAGGCAGGTAGACAAAAATTTTGGTCATCTATTTCAACATAAAATGATTCTTTTAAACTAAAGTATTGAAATTTTCAATTTGCTGAGTAGGTCTACTTTTAGTATTTTGGAAGTTGGATTGATAGATTTCAACGTTGAACATTTGATTTTGTCTTTGAGGATAATTGTTTGATCTAAAAGATCTACTAGAAACTCTGTTTGTATTTCCACTAGATAACTCCATAGGAATTATATTTGAAGTATTATTACTACCATAATTTGGAATATTATAAGTTCGGTTAAAATAAGTTTAAAGGAAATCCAGAATTAGAAGTATTTTCTTTTGAATTATTTGTGTATTGTGTATTGATTGGTCTTAAAGATTTATATCGTGTTTGTGAATTTGGAGGAACAAATAAATTACTATATTGGCTGTTGGTTGATTGTGTATCACTCTGATAGTTGTTTCTCAATTGTGCAGTATTATGGAAAGGTTCAATGTGTGTTACCGATTGGATTGCATTCTCGTTCATGTGATTTTTTCTTATAGTTGTACTTGTCTGAGAATTAAAATTTTTGTTGTACATATGTGTAATTTTATTCCTCCGTACAATATTTGAAAGCTTCTGCTAAGACTTTTGGGCGCATTGCCTTAATTGTGGAGCCTAAAGGTTCTCTTAGTCCTGTCAAAAAGGTATTTAAACACATTTCATTATATAATGTTTTTTTAGATTCAATAACGATCGAATGTTTTTCGTGAACTTGAACATGATTAATCATGGAAGAATAAAATTCCTCGGCACTATTTTGGTCTTGTCTCAATTTATGCAGGTCTCTAATTAAGCTTGTTTCATTTCACTTGTCGGAGTAATGAATAATGAGATTGTCTCTTATTTCTTTCCTGTCCAGAGAAGTACCATACATATTTAAAATTTCATTGGCTTGGCCAGTTATTTTATTCCGTATAGCACGTAAAACAATCCTAGCATAGCTCCCATTTATCGCTAACATGAGACTGATAATCTCTTCGACGTTGTTAATAAAATCATAAAGCAGTTTTGGATTGCCATCAAAAGTAGGTATATCCTTAACAGCTTCAGGAATTCTAAACCAGCTGTTAAAAACATCAATAGAATTTTGATTTTCAGTTATGGTTTCAATTTAATTTTATCGGAATCTTGTATCCAAATTGAAAAAAAAAAACAATATCAGTTGATGTTGTATTGTGCTTAATTTTTCATAAATATGTAACAGGGACAACCAAAAGCAAAAACCAAATTTAGACTCACCCCAATAATAAATATGCGTTTAAATTCAAATTTCAATATAGACTCGTGTAATGTGTTGAAAAGTTCCTTGATTTTTGAATTGTTGAAAAGTTCTTTTATTCTTTATAGTTGAAAAGTTTGATTATTGGAATTTGTTTAAAGTCTTAAATTTGTCTTATATTTTTTATGAAGAAAATTTGGTAAAATTATTGAAGCTATTCTCAAATGTTGATTTATTCATTTTTTGAATAATTTGTTGAAGATTTTCCAAAACGTTGATTGGATTTTAGATTTCTTCTAGATGTTTCTCTAAGAAAAGTCGAACATTTCTTTTCTTCTGTGTACATATATTTTCCTCAAAGAACGATTGTTTTTTGTTCCTCTGGATATGTAGGTACTTCTGGATAATGTAGGTTCTTATGATGCAGTTTTCAGATACTTTCTTGAAGAACGTGCATCCCGATAGACTGCGCCAGTTAAATGATTTGGTTTTGGTATTTCTTTTATAAAAAAAGGTTTATTTTTCAGTTACTTGTTACAATTGAAATTAACAACTAAGTATCTTTGTTGAAAGCAGAAATAATAAAAATTTAATTGATATATTTTATATAAAACATTATAAACAAAGTTCATTGAACATCATGTAAAGTATAAAAGTGTGAGGTAGATTTATAACTCGCGCGCAAATTATAAAAAAAAAAAAAATTCTACCAACTCAACTAAATGTCATTGTTTTTGCGTATTGACTTTAGCCCAACGATTTCAACTTCTCTCTTATTAAAATTATTTTGTCAAAAAATATTTTTGAAAAAACCGTTAAATTTTTTTATACGGAATTTGCTCCATATAAGTGTCATTGTTTTTATCTGTTGGATCTTTCTGCATTTTAATTTTTTTTTTTTTTTTTACACTTCAGATTCTTTGCTGTAGTGAGCTTAGAGCAAGCTTCAACTACAGTAAGAGGCTCATCATAAGTGCATGTGTTAGTGGTTATTAAATATAATGAAAACTAACACATGCAACACATAAAAATATCTAATTACAAAAATTAAAAAGTATAAAAATAAAACAAAATTAAACAAAAATATACAAAATACTAGACATTCACGATATCTATTGTTAAAAATAAAACAATATCACGACAGAGGAGCACTGGTTTGAAACGAAATTTTTAGTCTTAATTTACTCATGTTGAAGTCGATAGACAAATTGTTTAAATTAAAAAGCCTGCACATACGGTTCAAAGGTTCATGCAAGCCATAGTTGGTTCTATGGAAATCAACGTGTAAAAGTTCAAATCTTCGCAGGTGGTGAGATCCTCCGCGGTAGTTAATGCCGATGCAAGCTAACAAATCGGAAGCATCGATTTGACCATTAATGAGTTGATGAATAAATATAAGGTCATTATTGACACGTCTTTGATATAAAGTTCATATGGTGGTAGATTGAACGGGTCAGTCCAAGGAAGGCCCTTCAGAGCAAAGCGAATGAATTTATGCTGAATTGATTCAATCTGACTTTTATGTGTTTCGTAGAAAGGGGACCATACTTGTGAGGCATATTCAAGATGAGGACTTACATAACAATTGTACAAAGAGAGAGTAACGTATGATCGTTAAATTCCTTTGCCCAACGTTTAATAAAACCAAGCATAGAGCTGGCTTTCTTAACAATGAAATTTATATGTTCCGTGAACTCTAAATTAGAACTAAAATGAACACCCAAGTCCTTAAAGCTTGAGATACGACCTAGTTTATGCTGCGAAATAGAATAATCAAAAGAATTTGGAAAACGTTTTCTTGAGAAAGTAATTGTTTGGCATTTAGCAGGGTTTAAAGTAAGACCATTTTTACTACACCAAACAGTAAAACTATCAATATCTGCCTGAAGAAGATGGTTGTCATGTTTGTCTTTAATTGTCTTGAAAATTCTCATATCATCTGCAAATATAAGAATCTCACTCGATTGTAGACATGACACGACATCATTTATAGCAAGAATGAACAGAAAAGGGCCAAGGTGGCTTCCCTGAGGTACGCCTGAATGGGCAATGAATGGACTAGAAAGATTATTGCGGAATTTCACCTGATAGGACGTATTTTCAAGATAAGATTTAATCAAATTTACAAAAAAGGGTGGAAAACCAAAAGCTCTTAGTTTGAACAAAATAATATTGTGGCTCAATTGATCAAACGCCTTAGAAAAATCGGTATATATACAGTTAATTTCACTTCCACTTTCCAAGGCATTCGAGCATTTGTGCACGAAAGAAAGAAGATTTGTTACTGTTGATCTTTTTTGTACAAATCCATGCTGTTTTTCACTAATTAAATTCCTGGTATGAAAAGATAGGCTTTCACAAACAACTTTTTCAAAGAGCTTTGGGATACAAGATAATTTCGATATAGGCCGATAATTTTTGATATCAATCTTTTCGCCTTTTTTAAAAACGGGAGTTAAAAATGATTTTTTCCAAAAGCAAGGAAATTTGCCTGATTTAATAGAGAGCTCAAACAAAAGTTTAAGGGGTTGAACTAGAATATGTCTACAATTTTTTATTACTATTGGGGGAACTCCATCAGGGCCAGAAGAGTAGTCATCTTTCAATGAAGAAAGATATTCTAGAATAGTGTTTTCACGCAGAGAAATACTATTACAATTTGTTTGGGCATAGATATGGAAGTTTTTAAAATATTCTTCATCAACAACAACAGGTGCCTCAACGAAGGAGTTACGAAAATTATTCGCAAAAGCGTTGCAAATATCGGCGGTCTCACGTAACGAGCAGTTTTCATAAATAAAATTCGCCGGATAGCCATCTGAATTTTTCTTTGAGTTAACGAGTGTCCAAAATGATTTAGGGTCCTGTTTTAAAGAATTTCCCGTTTTATTTACATAATTTGTATACAAAGTTTTTGAAAGGGCTTTAAATTCCTCGAAAAGAGCAATATAAGAAAAGTGGTCAACTGGTGAAAGAGTTTTTAAGTATAATTTCAATGCTTTATTTCTTTTGGTTCGAAGTAATCTAAGCTCTTTCGTGTACCAAGCATGACGAAAATTCAAGTTTTTCGATAATTTTAATGGAACAGTATTTTTCACACAAGCGTTAAAAATATTATAGAAAATAGAAACGGCATCGTCAATATTAGAAGAAACGGATATCTGACCAACAATATCAGACCTAGTTAAATTTTCAGAGAGCAAACGAAAATCTGCCTTTTTGAAGTCAAAAATATACGAGCAATCGTAAGAGTTGCTATTTTCAGTTAGATGACTGCTCAAGTCAAGAAAAATATCCAGGGGAGGATGATAGTTATCTATATTAGTAATACCGGAACTAGGTTCTAGAACAAGTGTACTAATAGCGTCAGAAGAAAATACTAAATCGAGAATTCGATTTTTTGAGTTTTTGATACAGCTTACTTGCTGTCAGTGCAACTAAATTTATCTAGCAAAAGCAGTTCAGATTGGGAAGAAGTTAATGAAGGTTCATAGAAGGTTTCATCTTCAGAGGGAACCCAGTCAATATACGGTAAATTAAAATCTCCCAGCAGTAAGATTTCACTATTGGGGCAAGACACGTCAATTATAAAATCAATTGCAATAGAGAGTTCATCAAAAACTGACGCCGGACTTTTTGGAGGAATATAAGCATTTATTATATACACAAATTTGGACTCAACGGTCAACTTTATACAAATCAGTTCGATAGAGAACCTAATTGGAAATACAACAAGACAAGACAAAAATTTATTGCGAATGGCAATCAAAACTCCACCTCCTAATTCTTTAGGTTTGTCTTCATGACGATCATTTCTATAAACTAAGAACTCTTGACTAAAAAGTTCTGTGTCCAAAAAACTTGGATTAAGCCAAGTTTCAGTCAAAACAAAGACATCATGAGATAATGCTTGAGAGTAAATAAAAATATCAGAAGTTTTAGTACGTAGACCTCTTACATTTTGGTATAAGAGGGTGATCCTGTTTAGTTTTTTGCAGATGTACTGTTGGATAAATTTCGTGTAATTCTATTTTTACGTGTATTAGAGAATTCTTTAATAAGAGCTTCAGGAGGCCAAATATCTACATTGCATATTGAGTCAAAGAAAGAAGAATGTGTGACTATTTTAAAAGATGACACAAAACTGTTCACTTTACTAATTTGTGTACATTTAATAGAGTTGCTGGTAGGAATACAATTGTTGGCTAACAGATTGGAAACAATATCTTCTGGACCAATATCAGTTTCTAGACGAGGGTTAAAATTATTATCAGATAAAGTAACAATTTCTACAACGGGATTCGGTTGTTGTATTCTCTTATTCTCTCATTCATGTGGTTAAAATGATGCTTTGTATATGAAAACTATATAGTACTCTCATGGTGGAAGTCGAATGGGGCGACATCTAATGTATGCCGGCAACCCTTACTCTTTTTTTTTTTGCGGAGAGCTTATGGAGGTTTTAAATGATATTTATTGATATTTTTTGGATGCAATAATCCAAAAAATAGTCTCCTCTTGCCCCTACCACCAATTTTCGACGCTTAAAGACTTCCAAAATCGAATTTTACACCTCACATTTTACAGCGCCACCACAAGGGTCTGGGCAACACTAAAAAAACTCGCCATGAGAGTACTATAGTTTTCATATAGAAAGAGTGATGGAGTTCTTAGAGGATAGTTTTTATATGTATTAAGGTGATAAATTTAATCATTTCACGTTTACTTATATTTATTAATTTTATTTATTTTGTTTTGTTTTTTTACTTTAAGTTAGTTTAATTTTAGAAAATGAAGATTTTTATTTTTATTATTTTTATTTTTTGTTAATAAATGAATAGCTGCTCTAAATTTTTAAATTTAGCTCACGATCCTTGCTATGCTTTGGCAATTCAATAAGTACCTGATACACTACTGTGATAATTTTTGTTTGTTCCGTAAAGTAATAAGTCTTTTTATGTTAAATTATTTTTATGTTAAATTATTTTAGTGTTAATTTATTTTGTTCTGTTTTAATTTCATTCACATTCAAAATTTCAAAAAAACCCCTGAAGAAGTCGTGGATAGCGACGAAACGTTGGGAAAAGATGGAATAAGCTTGTTTTATTTGCATCCAAAAACTAACTGACCAAAAAAGCCTGCATAAACAAATTAAAAAAATATAATAATAAATAATTGGTCACAAAATATAATCCTTAATAAATTTAGTGTTTTTGTTTGATTTCCCTTAAACGGACAACTCCCTAAGGTGAACAAAAATTTCTGCACCATGCTGTCCGCCCAAGGAGATTTCACTGTATGTACCTGCTAGAACCGGATTTTTGCTTTTCGATTTTCTCACAAACGACTTGACTCAAAAAAATATTTTTGTGGATTTATACAATTTTGTTTTGAAAATATTAAATTTTAAAAAATGTTTTGATATTTTCGTTTTGAAATTTTATTTTTTTAAGTGTATATTATTATTATTCCTAATATGTTTATTTAATTTATTAATTAACTAGCTGTACCCGCACGCGTTGCTACGCCACCGATGACATGCAGACAAACATTTATTTTTATATAGGTGTATAGATTTATTTATTTGTTTATTTATTCCTTTATTTCCTAATTTCTTAAAATAAATCGTTCAAGATTAAGATTAATTTTAATTTGATTTTTTATACAGGGTGATTCTTGAGCGGTGCCATTGTATATGAATTTAGATAGTACTATCATCAGCACGTTCCACACGTCGGCCCCCTGGCGATCACACAACGAACTAATTCTCTGGTTGCTGTTTCTGTGTATATACAAGTGCGCCCCCAGAAGACCACACAACACAACTCAAAAATCATCGTGATGATAGTACTATAAGTTTTATATACAATGGCGGTGCGCCAAAATGCTAGGGCGTATAGGTTGGGTTGCGACAAGAAAAAAATCGTATGCGAAGGGATCTATTCCTTTATTTATATTTTAACCAGGTTGGACTTTTAAGTTAATTAATTTATGAAGCATTAATCTTGGTTTTATGAAGTTTTTTTTTGAATTGGAGTTTTATGAGAATACAGTAAAATGAAACAGTATTGGATTAACCCTGGATTAATATTTTTGTCTTGGCCCGCCCGCAGCCCATGGGTTCTACCTGTTAGGACCTTAAGAGTTAAGACTAACACTAACACAAAAAAAGAACACAACCTTCTTAAGGTTCAATAAGAGGTATCGCTGTTTTGCTTATTCGATATGAGAAATGAGACAATAAATTTAGGGAAGGGATGGTGGCTTGGCGACGGTGGTTTTTTTTAAAATTTCGTCTCATCTCTGTATGCAAGAAGAACATAATTTTTTGTTCGTCATAGGCATTCTTCTAATTTATTGCAAGAAAAATATTCCTTATTTGTTAGGTACTCGTACCTATTATTATTACGTAAAGTGTAAGTTTTGACAGTTTTTTGAAATCTTAGGTTGGAATATAGATATGAAAATGTAGATATTAAGGTATGGAATTTAATTTTTTTTAGGTTAGATGGGATTTTTTGAAACTCAAATTATGTAGCTAAAGTAAAGTAAGAAAGAAAAATTTTATGTAAGGGTCGATAGGGGGGCGGTTATTCGAATTCAAATACTCTAACAGCAAAAAATATAGATAGGTATACCTGTAGTATATACTCGTAGGTAAAAAATCTATAACTTTTACTCTAAAAGCTTCGATAGGTAGGTACCTACATATGTGATACAAGAATTTTATGACGAACACAAAAAAATTTACTCATTGGTATCATCTATCAACACTAGACAAAAAATGAAGAGAATGATTTTTTTACTGTATTTAAAAAATGGCCATAGGTATTGAGATGAAACAAAAAGCAATTTAAGATTTATATACCTACCTATTTGTAATTTTTAATTATTTTTTATTTATTTTTTTAAGATAGGTAGCTACCATTACTACGCAATCACTAAAAATAGTACAAGCCAAACATTTTCAAAAAAATAGAACATCTGCATTTTCATAATATTTTTTATAAGTTAATCAATGGTAGGTATATAAAGGTATGTGTCAGATAAAATGTTTATTCAGCTTTAATTTCACGATTTTTTGTTATCCTTTAATTTTTTTGAATAGAAATTTTTGAAGTTGAATCGAGAAGGTGACTTTTGTCTTATTTGATCAGCAATATCTGGACAAATAGTAGTGGCACATAAAATAGAAGGCCACAATTCGTAAAAGATTTCTTTGAATATTATGAAGAAAATATAAAAATATTTTTACCATTCCCGTCACTTTTAGAAAAAAGTACCTACAAAAACCTCAAAATTTTGTAAACAAAAATTAAAGTCAAATTCAAGAAATCTATGCAGAGATTAACTACTTTTTGGCTTCTGTTCTGTGACCAGAGAGCTTACAAATTAGTTTTTCTACCACCCTATCCCTTGCAATGTTTCTAATTGTCAACCAAACCTGCTAAAACTGCCCAGTGCTAAACAAAAAACATCATTCCAGCTCCCTCTCAACATTTTCTTACATTTCCTAATACGGTTGTGTCACTCAAATCATGATTAATGACCTTGCATCAAATAGAAAAAATGAACAATTTGGCTATAAAAACATGATTACATATTGAAGAACAGGTTTTTTTATACATTACTTATTTTACTGCGAGATAAGAAAAGAAGACAAAGAAAAAATGTATGTGAGCGCATACTTTTTTACTTGTGTCTATATCCCCCTTTCCATCCGAGATATTGCTGACCAGCTAAAGAAAAATATACCTAATTGGGAAAGACAAGAACAAAAATGTATGAGAGCACATGTGCGATATTTGCTTTTGAGAGACAAGAGAGTTGGCACTGATAATATGATACTGCAGTGGATTTCTTCTGAACTTCAAACTTCTTTGTGTGCGTGTGGTAGGGAATTCGTTGTTAAAAACGCAAAATAGACCTCTTTTCTAGAATTTAAATTATACAACTTGGTAACAATATCTTTTTTGTAAATTGAATCTGATTTGAAAATACTCTTGACCTGTTTCTTACCTCTGACCCTGATAAATACACAATCAGTGTATTATTGACTCTAGGCACATCAGACCATAGTATCATTTCTGCAAATTTTTTGTGCCAAACAAATCCAGTTATAGAGAAAGAGCTCCTGAGAGTACCGTTTGGCAATAGGAGAAAGCCAACTGGGATGGCCTCAATAATTTTTTCAGGATCTTTAACTAGTCACTATGCTTCCTCGGTAGTGACGTAGACTCTAACGCGGATATGATTGCGAATATGATTCTTTTGGGAATGAGAACTTGTATCCCGAAAAGGGCTAAGAGCATCAGACCCAGAAAAAAATCATGGTTCAATGCGAGCTGATAAAAGGTTTTAAGGGTCAAAGAGGTTAGCTCCCGGTGCTTTAAAGCCGACCCAACTAAGGAAAACCAGAAAAAGTTCAAACAAGTCAGGAAGGCCTACAACGCTCATATTCGAAGGACCAAGTTATTGCTTGTCCAAAAATTAAGGCAAAAAATACTACAATGTCACACAGGTAGTAAAAATTTTTGGTCATTCCTACAAAGCATAAGAACAAAACATCTTCCTCCGTCCTAACACTCGTTGTCAATGACACTCCCTTCGTTAGCTCCCTCGAGAAAGTTAATTATTCGTTATGCAGTTCGCCGCCAACTCTACGCTGTCTGATAGTGTCATGACTCCCCCAGTTCTTGAGCGCGTAAATGATTCTATGGGACAAATCTTCTTTTGTACTCGAGCTATGGCGAGAGTCCTAAAAGACCTCAACATACATAAATCTGCTGGTCCGGATGGTATCCCCGCCATTGTTCTGAAGAGGTATTCTTCCACGTTGGCGAAACCCCTGCGTAAGCTTTTCCATCAGTCGTGTTCTTCCGGGCTCGTTCCGAGCATTTAGAAAACAGCATTTGTCCAGCCTATCCAAAAAAAGGCGAATCTTCTTCACCCTCTAATTTCCGACCAATTGCACTTACGTCCCTTCTTTCCAAGATCATGGAAGCGCTGATAAATTATCAGCTCAAGAAATATCTCGAAGATCGAAAGCTTCTTAATGACCGGCAATACGGCTTACGCAGCAATAGGTCCACTGGTGACTTGATGGTTTATCGCACCGAACAGTGGAACAAATTTTAACATCGTTTTGTAGAAAGTAAGATTATTGTACTTGATATTTCTAAAGCATTTGATAAAGTTTGGGATCCTGCTCTTTTATCGAAATTGCGTGCTTTTGGTATCGATGAAACCCTTCTTCGTTGCATTAGTAACTATCTTTCAAATCGCTCTATATAAGTAGTATTAGACGCCACAGGGTTCCTTTTTTACTCCGACCCTCTTTCTCAATTTCATTAACGATCTCCTGTCTGCATTTACTAATCCATTAAATTGTTTCGCTGACGATAGCACCCTTAGCTTTTCATATTCGTTTCCAGATTCACATCACTGCTCTTCGGATGTGGAAAGGAAACGTCTAAATATGATAAGTAAATTAAATTCTGTCTTAGACAGCATTGTACAATGGGGATTAAAAAGTCGCGTAGAATTTAATGCATCGAAAATTCAATGCTGCCTTCTGTCGTTAAAGCGAGACATACCCCTTGCCATTATCTATGAGTGGCACTTGCATCGAAGAAACAAGTCAGCTTGCGATTTAAGGTATGTGTATCACAAACCATCTTTTGTTAAATGATCACATACTTAACGTCGCCAAAAATGCCGCAAGATGTTTAGGTTTCCTTTAGAGATACAAGAAATCCTCTGATCTGGCTATTATCTATAAAAGTTATACACGTCCAAAGCTTGAGTACAACTCCCATCTCTGGGCTGGTGCTCCAGCAAATCTTGGACAGTATACAAGACAATTGGTTTACGTTGCGTTATTAAGAGTAACTAGTATAAAAGGTTTGTTCTTTGTCAATGAAGAAAACGCAAGGACGAGCTGGAAATTTTATGATGGCAGAGTAGATTCAAACGCAACAAAAAATCAAAAGAGATCAACAACTCTTCGAGAAAATTTATCAATTGAATTAAAACCATTGCGTGAAAATCCTTTGCGAACTATTACCAAAACACTTTTAGATTTTATTTCTAAGAATAATAGATTATCTATTTTTTCATTCAATTATAAAAGTTTACGTGCGCATGTAGATGATCTAGCAATTGACGCTCTTGTTAAAAAGATGAATGTGTTAATTTTATCAGAAACTCATAAGGGTAACGATGAAATACATAATTGACATTCCGAATTCGAACTTTGTTGCGAGGTTCAGAACGTCCAACGGGAGGAGTAGCTATTTATCAAAATATGAACACAGTTCATTGTTGCACAAATTATATGGATGCGCGTGTGAAATACAACAGCATGTTTAATGCGCTACTGTTTCTGATATCAGTGATATTTGTATAAGTCGTTGCCAGTCTGGTGATAATCAGTTAATTATTATATTTGCCTTTTACATCTCTCCAGATAAGCTACGAGTATATACGATACTTCTAGTATGAAAATTTATTAAGTTTTTTTCTTAAATCCAAAAAAAGGTTTCCCAATATTTTATTTTTTTTTTCAAAAACCTTTGATTTTGAATACTTGATTTGAGGTACAGGTGCTGAACAAATATTCTTTTTGTACAATCATAATATCAGTCTGAAAATAATTTAAAAAAAAAACATCTTTAAATTTTTAAATTTTCAAAAAAGTCTTTCGAATGCCATATCTTTAAAGATATACATTTTAGAATTTTAATATTTTGGAACAATGTTTAGAACAAAATTTAGAAACGGAAAAAAAATGAAAAAAGTTATAATTTCGAAAAAAGGGGGGCTAGAATTTTTTTGAATTTTGCTTATAACTTCTGAAATTTTGAATATAGGAGT
This sequence comes from Syrphus vitripennis, assembly GCA_958431115.1. NCBI lineage: Eukaryota > Metazoa > Arthropoda > Insecta > Diptera > Syrphidae > Syrphus > Syrphus vitripennis. Next base: position 8,028,188 of record OY288111.1, on the reverse strand, counting down.
CCAAAAATTTGGAACAATGTTCAGAACAACTAGAACATTCTGGAACAACTTTCAAAATTTCGATTTTCGAAAAAAGGGGGGCTAATTCAAAAATGGTTTTTGGGGTCTAAAACCCCCATTTTTGAATATTTTTCAAAAAAAAATTGGAACAATCCGGAACAAACCGGGAACAACCTGGAACAATTTTCAAAAAATACAAATTCAAAAAAGGGGGGCTAACTTCACACACTCCAACCAGCTGACGTAAGCGTAGTCAAGCCTCTTAAAGAAGATTGGAAAAAAACAGTTCGAGAGTGGCACATAAAACACATTGGAACAGTTTTAACGCAAAAAGATTTCTGCCCACTTTTAGAAACCGTACTTTCTAATAACAACAATTTTTCTGTAACTACTAAAGAACATTCTTCAATCCAATCAATACCTCCGGATACCCCAAGTACTTCAAAAAGATCTCCTCAATAACTTTAAATGAAAGCCATATTTTCAAAAATCCAGGATCCACCACATTTAGTTCACCATCACTTCCAAAACCATTATCAAATCTAAAAGAAATCAATTCAACTGAAAGCAGTCCATCCTGTTCGCCCTACAGATCAAGATCCCCGCTTCATTTATCGAAACACTTATTTTACCCAGATCCTATTAGAAAGAAAACAACTACACAGATTTGCCGATCTCCCAGTGCAATATCTTCACAGGCTTGGAGGGATATCTTTAAGCGTAAAGAAGAGGCCAGGCAAGAAAAGATCGATGCGGTAGAGAAAAGGAAAGATGAAAGGTTACGAAGAAAAAAAGAAAAGGAAGCACAAAAATCATCTGGACGTAAAAAAAAAAACCAAGAAACAAATCACTAAATGCAACAAACGCCAAGAAATTCTTATAAGCGATACTGAAGAAGAAGAAGGTCTCAAAAACATAGGCTGCGATGTTTGTCCTTTGTGGTATCACCTTAAATGTAGTTCCATCAGTTTTTTGCCCTACGAAGACGCTATGCACATGAATTTCGTTTGTGATATTTGCCTGAACTCAAATACATAAAAATGTCTAACTTTTTTTAAACTAAAACACCATTATATTGAGATCACATATACGGATTTTAAATTTCTTTATTGAAACTTTTTTGGTTTACATAAATAAATTAAAATCAGAAGCTTGGATGCATTTCGGCTAGTCTACCAGCCATCATCAGCAACACGACTGAAGGAAGCTTTCTCTAATATGAACATAGAACATAGAATAAGTATATGTATATCTACATGACTTGTCAAATAAATACATTAAACATTTTTAAAAAAGCTTTTTTGGAATTGTGGATAAGTGTTGTTCTTGTATTGCGTGCATTGCAAAAGCTGACTTTCTCGGCTCGTTCCCATAGGGAGTTATTGTAATCGGTCCGATTTGTCAAATTGAAATTTTTGACATTTCTCGACGTTTCAAGGTCCCTAGAGCCTATATCAATCATTTTTAGAGAGATGTCTGTGTGTGCGTGTGTACGTACGTTGGTACGTCCGTACGTTCTGGTACCATTTTTCGTCGTCGATATCTCAATAACGAGTAGAGATATCGACTTGAAATAAATTTTGTTTTACAGATAATAACTTCGAAAGAAGCTGAAAGGGTGTTTATTAATATTCATTTAGTTGTTTTTTTACTATAGCAGTTTAAAAAAAAAGTGAAAATTTTGGTTGGGCTCAAATATCTCAGGAAAAAATAATCTATTGACTTGAAATAAATTTTATTCGACATATTATGACGTCATACAAATTTGATATGAATTTGGAAAAAAATCAATATACCGTTATTTTTTTAAATCAAAAAAACTAAAAAAAAACATTTTATAACTCGCATATCCTTAGATGGAAAAACTATATTAACTTTAAAATAATTTTATTTTACGAAAAATGTTGTTTTTGACTACTGGTGAAAATTTCAAAAAAAATTCAATGGATAGTTTTTTTTACAAAAAATTAAAATCTACAAAAAATTCTACCAAAAATTGGTATAAATTGTCTTTCGGCTCAAATTTCTCAAAAACGGGTAACGATATTGACTTCTTGTTTGTTTTATTTTCTACATAACATAATTGTTAGCAACTGATAAAATGTTGACAAATATTGAATGGGCAGTTTTTTAACAAAAAATCAAAAACTGTTAAAAATTCTAAAGAAAAGTAGTTACAATTGTATTTCAGCTCGAATATCCTGAGAACTACCAACGACTGTGCCTTCTAAAATATTTTATTTTATGCATAGTACAATTTTTTTATGAAAGGTTGAATTTTGACAAATATCTAATTGAAAGTTTTTGACAAAAAATATTTAAAAAAAAAATAAACTAAAAAGTGGTAAAATTGGTTTTTCGACTCGAATGTCTTGAGAAGGAGCAATGAAATTGACTTTGCTATTAGGTATTTAATCTCTATACCTAATATATGTGCATTTCGTAAATCTCTTTAAATAATTAAAATGCTTTTCAATCTTAAAATATCCCCCGCGCGGTAGTCACCTTGAAGTGGTGCGGGGGCTTAAGTTTCAAAGAGTCATCTGACCTGCCGAGTTGGGGTTACCCATTCCGGGAGCGATTTTGATGAGTTACGAACTAAGTACTTACCCCCCCCAAATCCAGGGTGTTATGTGCACCGGCTGTATTCTAACGGTACCTCTTCGACACCAGGTCGAATCGAAGAGTAACTTTGACCTTACCATATCATGAGGAGCTCTGATATGGCGGACCAACCTTTCTCTAGCTACTCGTGGGAACAAAAATTATGCCAAAACAAACAAAACAGAAAAACAAAAACAACCACAAAAAATACAACATTCCGCGGGATGTCACCGCGAATGAGTATGCGGATCGCATGGAGAACATCTTCCATAACGATTCGAGACCGGGGATGAGTTTTTATTTGAAGAGCAGGCCTCTTGATAAAACTGAGAACCGGGCAGTTCAGGGAGAATCGTCACCTAGTCAGGGGAAAACACAACCCAGACGAGCAGCTGACGATACTCCGAGCACATCAGGAGCTGGTACTGGAAGAATACCTCCAGTGCCAGTAAAATATGCTGCCAAAGCCACAGAAGGCACAAAAGCTGGGAATATACCAGTAAAAACTGTCTCTCAAACTCCAAAAGGCCCTCGGCAGGAGAAGACCAGGAAAACCACTGGTCCACTTCCGCAAAAGGGGATGCCAGGTGCATTTGACGACCCTCTCAGGAAAGGGCTCAGTGGAGCGGGTTGCAGATGGTACCTCCGGTTCCTGGGTCAGGGGATGTCCTGCAGGAACCTGAAAAAAGGTGGATGAGAGAAAGGCAGACCCGAGCAAGGGACCTGTAAGTAGCCTGGATGGTGGGAAGAGGAAGAGCCACAACATCACTCCTCCCCAAAGGCAAGATGCCAAAAAATCCAGGACGTCGGCCACAGTAACGGCGGGATCAAGCACCGCCAAAAAGGCCGATGAGCTCTCATATGCAAATGCGGCCAAGAGCGTGAGGATTGCGGTCCTACCAAAACAGTACCCTCAGGTTTTCCTCAGTGCGGAAGAATTGTCGGCATTGGAGGAAGCCATCATTGAGGAAGTGTCTCTTGGGTGGAGGCATAAACTGAAGTTCAATGGCCTGCACTTCAGAACGGGGCTCCTGTTAGTCGATTGTGCTGGACAAGAGACAGCAGAATGGCTTAAGGAGAAAGCGTCCAGGCTGAGCACTTGGAATGGCACCGAGCTGATGGCGCGCATGGGTGAAGATATCCCCAAAATGCGAAACATCACCCTATTTCTTCCAAGAAGTTTGGGGCAGAATGATATAAAAACGCTATCACTCATCCAAGCTCAGAATGACGGCCTGATGGTGCATGTCTGGAAAGTGCTCACCAGTAAGGCAGAGGGCAAGGGACAGCTAATGGTGATCGGCATCGACGATCAGTCCGCAGAAGCCATAATGAAAGCAGACCATCAGCTTCATTACAAGTTTGGAAGGATCCCTGTCACGGGACTCCAAAAACACACGGCAGGCCAAACGACTGCAACCAAAACCCATCCCTCCCATCCCCCCGTCCCATCCACTGCATGTTCTAACCTACCCCCCGCTCCTATACTAACCCAAATAACCCAACCTATCCCGACCCCTGAACCATCCAATCCTACCCAAACACCTGTAATTCCTAAGCCCATCCAAAACCATGTAACCCCCAAACCACTCCTAATCCCAGAAACTCCCAATTCCCCCACGACAATCCTCCAAGGCCAGGTACAACAACTGGCCATGGATGGGTCGAGCCAGATGGACGAAGAAATGGAGGGCATTGACCTCTCTTCTAGTTCATCCGACTCAGACGAGGTGCCTTTCACAATGGAGGAGGAAGAAAGTCTGCTAGCAGATGAGGGGGCACCAGCCCCCACCTGTTAAACAGACAATGTCTGGACGTAGGATCAGAACCAGGCTAGCCCAGGTAAATTTGCATCACTCAAAAGCAGCATCAGCTATAATAACTCAAAAATTTTCAGCTGATGACCTGGGACTAGTCCTGATCCAAGAACCCTGGATTCACGGGGGCCAAATTAGAGGCCTCACATGTAAGAACTCTAAATAAATTTGGGATACGAGAATTGACTCGCCCCGAGCATGCATAAAAATAAGAAATAACATAAAATTTATATGTCTTTCAGAATTTATGACGCGGGACCTGGTGCCAATCCAAGCCCAATTTGACAACGGGGGCATCATCAGCACGATGGTGGTAGCAGCTTACTTCGCTGGTGATGAAGAAAACATTCCACCAATCGAAGTACAGGAGTTAGCGGACTACTGCAGCAACAAAGGACTACCGTTGTTGGTCGGTTGTGATGCAAACGCCCACCATACAACATGGGGTAGTACCGATACTAATCAAAGGGGTGAGTACCTTTTAGATTTTATTATCGAGAAAAATCTAGATATTTATAACGTAGGGAACACACCTACCTTTATAACTAGAGTAAGAAAAGAAGTCTTAGACTTAACGTTTGGAAGCCCGAATGTATTAAATCTGATTAGGGATTGGAGGGTTTCAAACGAACCATCTATGTCTGACCATAGAATTATAGAGTTTACCTTAGACAACTTGCTCACAGAGAATACCTCTGGCAGGAACCCTAAGAAAACTAACTGGAACTTGTATAAAAGCGTTCTCAGAACAAACCTCGAACGAATAGGTCCAGTAGAAACAACAAATAGTAACCTTGAGTTAGAACACTTACTAAACGACTTGAGTGGGGCAATAATTGAGGCCTATGAACTCAGTTGTCCCCTTAAGCAAGTTAAAAGACAAAAGGATGCTCCGTGGTGGAACAAAAATCTGTCAAAACTAAGATCCAAGGTAAGAAAACTCTTTAATAAGGCAAAGAGTACTGGAGAGTGGAATAATTACTCTGCAGAATTGACCAACTATAACCAGGAAATCCGAAGGGCGAAAAGAAAGAGCTTTGAGAGGTTCTGCGAGGGGGTTTCTTCTACTCCGGTAGCTGCTAGACTTCACAAAGCTCTAACAAAAGAAACTACCATCACTTCGCTGGCACTTCGTTACCCGGACGGTAGTTACACGGATAACTAGGAGCAAAGGGCTACCCTACTGCTAAACACTCATTTTCCGGGTAGTATACCTATGGTAGATAACATGACAGAGAGAATACCTCTCAGAACAAACCGGACAGACTGGCAAATAGCTTCGACTATTTGCACAGGCAATAGGATTGATTGGGCGATAAGTACTTTTCAACCGTTTAAATCACCGGGTGTAGATGGTATTTTTCCAGCCCTTTTACAAAGTGGGGAAAAAAGATACAACCCATCCAAAGTCATTCAGGCCAATTAGCTTGACATCCTTTTTACTGAAAACTTTGGAAAAGGTAATTGATAACTATATAGGAGTAGAAATCTTAGCAAGCATGCCTCTAAATCGACATCAGCATGCTTACAGAGCGGGTAGATCTACAGAAACGGCTCTGTACGAACTCACAAACACAGTACAATTAGCTTTAAATGGCAAGGAAACTGCCATTTGTGCCTTCCTTGATATAGAAGGGGCCTTGGACAATACTTCGCATGAAGCTGTTGACAGGGCTCTTAGTAGAAAAGGGGTACCCATCACCATAACCAGATGGATAGGTAGAATGCTAAGTACGAGAACGGCGGAAGCTAACGTAGGACAAAACGTTCAGAAAGTCATCACAACAAGAGGGTGTCCTCAGGGAGGGGTACTATCACCCTTACTGTGGAGTCTGGTAGTAGATGAATTACTGGAAACTCTAACTTCTCAAGGTATACGATGTTTTGGCTTCGCCGATGACATCGTAATAACAGCCTTGGGAAAATTTGAGGAAACTCTTTGTGACATAATACATAGAGGACTCACTGTAACTTGGAAATGATGTTCTTCAGTGGGCTTGAATATCAACCCCACAAAGACGACAATAATACCATTTACCAAGAAAAGACTTCTACCACGAATGAAACCTATACGGTTGGCAGGAGAAGTAATCGACACCCAAAGAGAGGTCAAGTATTTAGGCATTACACTAGATAGTAAACTCCTTTGGAATAAACATGTCGATATAACTATCGGGAAAGCCACAAAAGCCTTGTTGATTTGCAAAAGACTTGCAGGAAAATCATGGGGTTGCAAACCAAACATCTTGCGATGGATGTACACCATGATGGTAAGACCCATCATTACCTATGGGGCGGTTGCATGGCACAAAAGAACCGAATTAACAACCACTAGGAAAGAACTAGAAAAGATGCAAAGGCTTGCATGCATTATGTATAACCGGTGCAATGAGAACATGCCCTACAGCAGCAATGGAAAACATATTAAATCTAACGCCACTTGACAATAGAAAGTGCTGCCAAGGGAGCCATCATGAGATTTGCCAAGGAGGGTACTGGGAGAGGGAAAATCATTAGCTACAGGAAACGGAATGCGATCCCCAATTCCACAGTTAAAAACCTTCTTGACATTCCAAGGGATGGCATGATCAAAACATACAACTTCGTAAAACACTTCCGTACGGAGTTAAGTTGCAAAAGAGACTGGATAAGTGAAGCGGAAAACTACAGTCTCGAAGCAAACACCATCAAGTGGTATACTGATGGATCGAGAACTTCCGAAGAGACTGGGGCAGGGATTTTTGGGCCTAGAACCAAAATATCCATACCGATGGGACAGTCCACCAGCGTATTCCAGGCAGAAGTAAACGCTATCGGAAAATGCGCAGAACGTAACATCGATAGAAAATACAAAAACCAAAACATTGCCATCATGTCAGATAGTCAAGCCGCACTAAAAGCTTTGAACTCATACACCATCACGTCAAAACTAGTATGGGAATGTGTAAATAAGCTAAATGAACTGGGCAAGGAAAACAAAGTCACACTTCAACGGGTACCGGGTCACGTGCGTCGGTGTCCAGGGCAATGAAGAAGCTGACTCCCTGGCTAAAATAGGAGCAACGGGACCCCTAACGGGACCAGAGCCTTATTGTGGTATAGGGGAAAATACAATCAATAATGAAATCAAATTATTAGAGGAGGCAACAAGATCAAAAATTTGGAATGAACTCCCTAAACTGAGACAGGCCAAACTCCTACTCGGGAACTACAACCGAGAGCGTTTCCAATCCTGTATTAGCCTAAGCAGGAACAGTCTCAGGATAATAACGGGCCTCCTCACAGGCCACTGTAAACTGAGAAGACATCTTAGCATCCTTGGCCTAGTGAGCAGTGCTTCTTGCAGATTCTGCAACGCTCATGAGGAGACACCGGACCACATAATAGCCAAATGCGATGCACTTGTGCATCAAAGACAAAAATATCTGGGCAGGCACCATATAGAAGAGAGCAAAATACACTCTCTGAAAATACCCCAAATTCTTAAATTTCTAAAAGGTACGAATCTGGAGGTTGAACTGTAAATGAGAAACCTCATCCGGTTCAAAAGGGGGGCACAATAGATCTTAAGGTCGCAGTGCAAATATACCCACATAATTTATTCATTCATCATTCATCTTAAAATAATGATTGTTTGAATTTAACAGCTAAAGTTTGTTTCGCAGAAAATTTGGTTATTTGAAAAAACCTAAATATAAAGTTTTCAAGATCACAAATGGGAAGTTATCAGTGTGGGTCGCACCCAGCCTCTTTTTTCTAATGTTGTTGTAATGTTCTTTGAATTTCTTTTTTACACAGCGTTTGGTTTGACCATAATATTTTCTGTCGCATTCATTACAAGAAATTTCGTAGATCCCTGCTTTGTCAAGTTGTTCTTTTTTGTCGAAAGTAGCATGTTCTTTAATTTGTGTGGGTTAGAGAAGGTAAGTTGCATATCGTTTTTATTGAATGAAGTTTTTAAAGAGTTGGTGATCTCTGGAGTAAACGTTACAACAACCCTTTGCTTTTTCCTTTCTAGTTTTCTTTTTTGTGTACATAATGTGAATAAATTTGATCTTTCTCTTTTCTTAGAATGTCGGTGGATTATTTTTTCGATAATTATTTGGTTGTAACCATTGACAGCTGCGGCGTTTTTTATGTAGTTTTGTAGTTGAATGCTGCTAGTTTATGTTGTATGGGGGTATATGAATCACTGGGAATGAAGCGTAAGGTGTTTGTATTTTTGTGATGAATCGCAATTTCTATTCTGTTGTTCAATCGGTACAGTTCCAAATCGAGAAAGACAATTTTATTATTTTCTTCAATTTCACATGTGAAATTTATCTCGGTATATTGTTGGTTTAAGATTCCATCAACCCCAAATGGTAGAAGATGCGGTTGTAAACATCTCAAATGCAGAACTTTCGAATGAAGAACTCAAATTATTAAATAAAGGTCTTAGTTTTGCAATAAAACCAAACAGAATACCTATAGACGATTTGATTGTTGACATTGAGACTAGTTTGAAGTTCAAACCACACCCAGAAATTGTTAAAAACATAAATAAAAAAACATTTTTGTGATGAAAGCCGATAAAGGCAACAAAATTGTGGTGATGGATAAAGGTGAATATGAAAAGCGTACAATGAAACTAGTAAACGAACGTGGTTACAAAATGGTTGGTGAACGAAATGAACATCATGCCAAGATTTGAAAGCTCTTCTAGGTATAAAAAATTCTATTGAACTCTCTACAATGTTGAAATCGGTCACCTTAGCTGAGGACGATGTAATGGTGTCTTTTGATGTGGAATCTTTGTTTCCTTCGATTCCATTGTAAAAAAAAGGTCTAAATGAGTGCATATTTTGTTTAACTCTTTGAACAATTTTGTTATTTTTTATGTTTTTTAAAATAAAATGAATTGTTTGTATGTACCTATGTATGTTTTATGTTGTATGTTTTTCTTAAACTAACTCTCGATGCTTGGAAAGATGAACAGTTCGAAAAGATGAACTGTTTTATACTGTTCATCTTTTCGAGATTCTACTGTATATGAAAGCAGCCGAAATGTGTGTGAACATGAATTACTTCGAATACAAGAATCGCTTTTATAAAATTGAATCTGGTACCAGTATGGGAAATCCCCTCTCCCCCCTGATTGCTGAAGCTTTTATGTCAAAGTTCGAAGTGGAATTGCGGGACAAAAAAGTACAACCTACCTTCCTGTTTTTTGGAAGCGCTACGTTGATGACATCTTAACGATCATAAAACGTTCCGAAGTAGACAACTTACTTTCAATCTTAAACCAACAATAGGTATACCGAGATAAATGCCACATGTGAAATTGAAGAAAATAATAAAATTGTCTTTCTCGATTTGGAACTGCACCGATTGAACAACAGAATAGAAATTGCGATTCATCACAAAAATACAAACACCTTACGCTCCATTCCCAGTGATTCATATACCCCCATACAACATAAACTAGCAGCATTCAACTCTTTAGCTCATCGGTTAGTCAGTCTACCTCTTTCAACGATGAATTACACTAAAGAGTACAACTACATAAAAAACGCCGCAGCTGTCAATGGTTACAACCAAATAATTATCGAAAAAATAATCCACCGACATTCTAAGAAAAGAGAAAGATCAAATTTATTCACATTATTTACACAAAAAAGAAAATTAGAAAGGAAAAAGCAAAGGGTTGTTGTAACGTTTACTCCAAAGATCACCAACTCTTTAAAAACTTCATTCAATAAAAACGATATGCAACTTACCTTCTCTAACCCACACAAATTAAAGAACATGCTACTCTCGACAAAAGACAAAAAAGAACAACTTGACAAAGCAGGGATCTACGAAATTTCTTGTAATGAATGCGACAGAAAATATTATGTTCAACCAAACGCTGTGTAAAAAAGAGATTCAAAGAACATTACAACAACAGAAATAACGAGCCGAGAAAGTCAGCTTTTGCAATGCACGCAATACAAGAACAACACTTATCAACAACAATTGCTAATGTTCGACTCTTGAAATGTGTGAACGATAGCCGAAGACTCGATGCGTACGAGAGCCTAGGATCCACAGAGATGCAGCAGCTTTAAATGCAGATCTGGGGAATATAGAGTCTAACTTGTTCAACCTATAATAATAATTTTTTAATTGTGTTTCTTTCTCTTTCATCTTTCTCTTACTTAATTTTTAAATTTAAATTAAATGTTTTGTTGTTTTAATTCCAAAAAAGCTTTTTTAAAAATGTATTGTATTTGTTTAATGTATTTATTTGACAAGTCATGTATATAGGTATACATATATTCTATATTCTATGTTCTATGTTCATATTAGAAAAAGCTTCCTTCAGTCGTGTTGCTGATGATGGCTGGTAGACTAGCCGAAATGCATCCAATCTTCTGATTTTAATTTATTTATGAAGGTACCTAGGTAAACCAAAAAAGTTTCAATAAAGAAATTTAAAATCCGTATAGGTACCTACCTACCTATGTGATCTCAATATAATGGTGTTTTAGTTTCAAAAAAGTTAGATATTTGAGAGATTACGCTTTATTTCAAAAACATTTTTTATAAAAACAAAAACATAAAAATGTACCTGAATATTTGTAAGACATACCTACCCTTAAGCTCCAATATAGATATAAAACTGTAGCTCCTTAAAATCTTGCCTTAGCTAAACTTTAAGTTTTTTTTATTGAAAAAAATATTGATTTGTTTTTTTTTTTTTTAATTAAGAAACTATCTATTTTGTTTGTTTGTTTTTAATAACTATTTTATTCATGAAATAATAACAAAAATTTCAGTCAAGTTGAAGAAGACTGAACCTTGTACCTACCTACCTAATTACCTACTGTTTATGTAGATAAAAATAATTTTATGTTTTTTTTTTTTTGTTAATTTTAAGTACCTACCTACATCAAAGTACCTACAACAGTGTGTTTTTTCTTTAATTACGTTCCAAATAGGTTAGGTGGGCACCTACCTACCTGCAAAAAAAACTGAAATTAATACCATTTTTGAATTCTTATGTTTTGTTTTTCAATGCAATGTCTTTGTTTAGTAACTAGGAAAAGTTTGTATCTCGTTTGTAACAAAACTAAACTTTAAAGTGCTAGGTATATTAAATTATTAAGTACTTACAAGTAAAATGTCAATACAACAAATACAAAAAATATATACCTACCTACCTATTCCTATTTATTAATAAAAGTGTTTAATTTCAATCGTTTGGTTTAAGATTAAGCCGAAAATGTCTTGGAAAGAATAATACCTAGGTACCTATACAAAAAAAAATATTTATAGGTAGGTAGTTACCTACGTACGTAGGTACCTACATACCTGATTATAATGAAAAACAGAACCTAGGTACAGAAAATGTGTTTTTTCCTCTTTTTTAAATAATAACAATCATAATAATAACAGCATGACTAGCATCATGGTAGAGGTGGTAGGTATGTTGTTAGTACTATCTACCTACCTACTCCCCAACCAACTACCTACGTATACCTACCTACCTTATGGTGGAATTTGCGAAGACCTGGTTCTGACGCTATTGCTGATATTGTTGCTTGTTGGGAAAACGTGCTTCAATAAATCCGAAGAAAAATACATACATCCATCTCTTCATTCATTTAATTTTTCTAGCGAGATTTAATAAATTAAAAAAAGTAGAAATACATTAAAATGGGAGCAGCAATAACAACGAATGAGAAAGAAAAAAAAATAATCTTTCAATAATGAAAAGTGAAATTTTTGAGGACATATTTTTTTTATTTATGCAATATTTTTATTTTTTCCATTTTCTACATTGTCATTGCATGGAGGGATTCTTTTAGCTTTATTTTGAAAATTGTTATTTTTGGCAAGGATAAGCTATAGCAAAGGAACATTTGCAGCACACGCACTCTGAGAGGAATTCCCACGCGCCTGCTAAATTCCTCTGAACACACCCATTTGGGCCTGCCTATAAAGTGTTTTGTTGGCATAGACTTGCGTTGTAATGTAAAACTTACTAATTTCGACCATTCTGCGAAGGAAAGTCCATCCTTATGCGGAACATATCGGTTTTTATTCAGCGAAAAAGGCGGGAACACACAAAAATCGAATGTGCATGGGCGGAACGTTGCCTCTCTGTGCGACTGTCAATTGGCTGCAATCGGAAAAGCAGACGCCATTATTATTTATCTACCGTTTCAGATTTCACAAGGGCGAACAACATGACTGTGTAAGTATTAAAAGTGGGATGCGGCAAAAAGCGTAGTGTATTATTTTTAGAGCGCATGATTTAACAGAAGTACTAGAAAAAGTATGAAATTTTAAATGTGTGTGTGTGTGTGCTGTTTTTATTCCGAAAGTAGGTACCTACTTATCCGCAATATAGTTCTAACTTTTTCTTATTTAAATTTCACTGCCAATCTGGTGTATTTTACGTAAGTATATCTTGAGTTTGGCAGTAATAATAATATCCATGGATAAATGAGGTTGTGATGTTTGCTAGATCCGTAGAAAAACAAATTACAGTTTATGAAAAATCTGCCAAATTTAACCGTTGGTTAATGTCCTTGATAATAAAAGTATACTACTTTGTATATGAAAAAAATAGTACCTACTATCATGGTGGAAGTCGAATGGGGCAACCCATTTTCATTTTTTTGTGCGGAGAGCTTGTGGAGGCACCACCCTAATGCGTATAATGTATTTTTTTTTTCGAAAATCCTTCTTAACACTAGCCACGATGACTTTTTTTAATTCTACCTGCAAATTTAGAAGAAAGCGTTATTAAGAAGCACTTTATTGTTAAAATACAGGCTTCAAAAACTTTCATGTACCTAGGTAGGTAGGTACCTACTTATTTATTTTCCTAATAATTGTTCTAGGTAACGAGCATGCTTCATATAGGTAGGTATCTAGGTTATGTACTCTTTATACCTACCTATAGGTAATTTAAAGTAAATTTTAACTTTCAATACCTACCTAATACTTATAAACAACAAGTTTTTTTTTCAAAATTTCGAAATAAAAAATGATTCAACTTTAACCAAAATGTGTGAAATATGGTTAATCCAGTACTTTATCACTTTATTGTATGCTTAAAGGACCGATAATAAAAAAAATAGTAAAAATAAAGTTAATCCTTTCATTCATAAATTTACCTAAGAATCCAATAACGAGGTAGGTAGTTTTTGTTACTTTTGATTTTTGAAAAACTATAAAACAATTTGACATCCAGATTTTTGTGTTCAATAAAAAATTAATAAAAGCATTGAATATCAAGAAAAGAAATAATGCTTAATTACGTGAAAATTGAAAAAAAAACTTGTTTAAAAAAATTTTGATTGAAAATTATTTTTTCAAAAACTACCTACCTAGGTACTCATCTCCAACCTACAAGCCCTAGTCTCTTGTGACACCTTATGCAAATAACCTTGTACTTACGTTTTTTTTTGGGATTTGAGCAAAAAAAGGTGGTAGACCAAAAAACAAACTCAGTTTTTTGTTTCTCTTGCTACTCAAAATAATTTAATCTTGGTTGTTTCTGGCCAAACACCACAAATATCACACTATGTTTTCTATATTTTTTTTTTGCACCACAATTTATTAGCAATATCAAGTTCATCATCGGCCAATGTGGCCAAAGGCCAGCCAATTTACTTTGCAGTTATGTACAGTCTTGTGCGTATTAATTTGGACAGGCAGAATTTTTTCCTTTTTTTCATTTATTTTTTTAAAAAACTTATAATTTTTTTAAATTAATATTTAACGTGAACCACCCCCCCCCCTTGCATCTAAAAGTTCTTTTACCCTGTTTGGCATTGACAAAACCAAATTATTACAAATATTTTTGATATTATCATCATGAAACCAAACCTGAATAATTGCTGAAATAAGCTTGTTTTTTGCTGTGCAATCTTGTTTCCTTAGCTTTGCTTTCATGATGGCCCAAAAATTTTCAGTTGGGTTTAAGTCAGGTGAGTTACCATTTCTAGAACATTAATGTTCTCCGCGAAGAATTGTTTCATTTCTTTTTTTGACGTATGGCCAGCTTCTAAGATCCCCAAAAGATAAAATTCCTTTCCAAAATCCAGGAGTTTATTCTGTGCCGTGTATAGTTGTGGCTCGACTTATAGGTATAGGTACGACAAAAAGAGCAATTTATATAAGACTATAAAGGAGCATATAAGAGCCATACAAAAGAATGAAGTGACGAAATCGGCAGTATATGTGCATTTAGCTTATAAAGAAGATCATTTCATACGTTTCGATCAGGGTAAATCAATTTCCACAGAAAGATTTTATGTGTCTAGAATATTGCGAGAGGCAATTGAAATAAAAATGCACTCAAACTCGAAAAAATCGAAACCAAAGTTTTAATCTTTCTTCTGCATGGGATCCTCTGATTAGCAGATTAAAGCTTACCAAAACCGAAGCTGAAAACAACAACAAATATAAAAATAAAAACAACCTGATAGCTGATGCTATTATACTCTGTTCAACAAAAATTGTCAGTACAGGGAAGATAGGATGTTTGCCTCTCTGTTTGGTTGCATTGATTTCAATTTATCTATTTCAAGAAAAAGCTCTAACAGGGTTTCCGTCTTTTCATTATAAATTGTAACAGATCGGAGAGTAATATGCGTATGGTTACCATACGCATATTATAGTAATAATAAAAATAAAAATAGTAATAATAAATAATTCATCTTTTTCCACACCACCAAGCGGTAAGATGATAGGCGCGTTTTTTTTTAAGGATATCCCCGGTAGGCCTAATCTATTTTCAGTAAAAACAAATATGTACATAAAATAAAATAAAATAAATTAAAATAAAATAAAGTTTAATTTCATTTATTCATACAAAATGTCAAAAATTATTCAGTACCTCATGAATGTGAAAACTTCAATAATATACCTAACTTCTTTCCACTTTAATAACCAAAAGCAAAAAAAAAAATATCTGCATTTTAACGATTATCCAAAGATACAATCAAATACACAAATACGACAACACTTACCCTCTCATAATACTAAATTATGTTCTCAAAAGCTTCAAACCCGAAAGCTCCTTGATAAAAAACCAACGGAAAAGCTCTATAGTATTGCTTTCAATTGGCAAAGGTAACTCTGTTGGAATATGTTTTTTTTGTATTCACACAGAAAGGGTAGGTAGAGATACTACGTACAAGAGGGTAAATGATCAAGTCACTTCTCCATCAGCGTTGATGGAGATCGGTTATGGTGGAGTGTACGAATATTTTTTAAAGATTCGCACACAATTCATGTAGGTTAGTCATTGGCGTAGTATGTTTTTTATTTGAAGTTTTCTCAATTCAGTGTCGTGATAGTATACACGCGCGCTACTGCTTTGAAAAAAGCTCGCCCATAAGCCCTGTACTGACAATTTTTGTTGAACAGAGTATAGTTTTGCCTCCTATCAAGAATACATAAATTCACAACAACAACCATCATTTTAGCTGCAACCCTGTACCATCTCAATTGCAAGCTGAAACGCATCGCATTGTATATGAAATGGAATAGTACTATTATGAAGAGGAACGAACGACGCGACCTCTGATGAGACGGACGGAAGCTTTTTCCAACCTGAAGTGGAGACGAGTGTAGACTTGAAAGTGGGGTAGTCACAAAGAGAAAGAATAATAAATATGAGTGTTTAGGAAATAACAGAAGATAGAGAACGATGTATAAAATTGGAATGGAAATTTATGGGAGTTAGGAAAAAAGACTTTTTTCTTCATTTCTCTTTTGCAAAGGGGAATTATTTGAATTTTTTTTGTTAGGTAGGTAAGGAATGGGCAATGAAAATTCGTGAAGAAAAAACGATTTTGTTTTGAAATTTTTCAAGCAAAAGGCCCGTATGCACTTCGTGACTTTGAACATAGAAAAATATTTTTAATTTTATTTTTTCTTGAAAATTGAAAAAATTATAAAAGGAATTTCTTAATATTTTATCAATTGTTTTTTAATTTCACGTAGTGGTTTATACTTACGTGATATTTTAAAATTATTGAAAGTCGACATAAAAAATATTGCTATGGAAAATTGAAGTAACATGAAATTCAAGTAACATTTTCAAATTGAAACGTGAGTTATTGAAGATGTTTAAAATTCACGTTAATTTTTAGAATTATTAAATTCTATTGAAAATTAAAGTGAAATTTTGAATTTACTTAAAAACTTTAAAAATTCACGTCAAAGTCTTAATTTACTTAAGAAACATGAAAATCACTGTGAAAATTTAAAATTATTAAATTCTTTTGAAAATTCACGTGGTATTTAAAATCTGTTTAGGACTTGAAAATCCAAGAATTCTTAAAATACCCGTAAAATATAAAAACAGTGAGCAATAAAACGACGTGTTTTTGGAAAATTGACGTGAAATTTATAAAATGTTCTAATTCTTTGGAAATACACCTAGACTAGTAAAACTAAGTAAGTTTTTTGAAACCTACGTGTTTTTTAAAGTTCCGTGTTTTTTTTGAAAATTCACGTGAAAAATATTAAACGAGGTAATTTCTTGAGAAATAACCTGGAATATTAAAACTACGTGTTTTTTTAAAGTTCGGTGTTTTTTCAGTTAGAAATTTCTCGAAAATTCACAAGAAATTTTAAATTTCTTTGAGAACTACGAAAAATCCACAGCAAAATTAAAAGAAAAAGGTTAAAACTATGAACTATGAATTTTTTTAAATAATTAAAACTTTTGAAATTTCACGTGAAATTTTTGGAATTAAATATGTAGGTAGGTACTTAATTTACTAAAAAAACGTTTTAAAATTTTAAATTTCATTGAGAACTATCCACGTGAAATTTTTAACTTTATTTGAGTTACAAAAATTCACGTGAAAATTATTTAAACTTTTGAAAATCCAGGTGGAATTTTTCGATTTGCTTAAAATACTAAAATTCACGTGGTATCTCAAACTTACTTAAAAATTTTGAAAATTGACGTGATATTTTAAATTTACTGAAAAATGAATCAATCAATTTTGTTATCCTTTTAATTTTCAAATGGTCATTTCTTCAAATTTGAGAAATTAAAAGGATATCATGTACCTACCCACCTACCTATAAAAAAGAAAGATATAAAAATATCACTGTAACCAAATGACAAAAACCAAATACGTATTGTACCTACAATTCTACATTGTATATATAATAGATTCCAAATACAATGAATTCTATCACTTGCAAGAAAAAAAAAATATAAATGTTTCTGTAAAACATGAAATTTGGCAAGGTACATAGTTCACAAAAACCAAATACGTATAGTAAATTCTATTACAAGCAAGAAAAAAAAGTTTGAATGTATCTGTAAGACATGAAAATTTGCAACATAGCTCTCATAATATCTCAAATCTCACAAAATCAAATAAAATAGCTATACGAAATTATTTGAAAATTGAAAATAATGTAGCTATATCTATACTTTTACATATAGCAAAAATCGTCCTATGCAAAAAAAACCGTTGAATAAATCCACGCCAATAGAATTCTTTTCATTTTCTCATTTTCCCCTTGTTGCCATGACACCCATCAGCTGGCTCACCTATCTCCCTTACCCTGCCTAATTGTTGTCAGCAATTGTCAGAATGAACATAATTAATTCTCTCACTCTATTACTTATTTTATATTCTTTCTGCCTACCTTCATTCCGAACTCTCCAATCTGCTTTTTAGGCAACACCAGCGCCACCAAAAGAGAGAGAAAGGTAACTTAAAATCGTGTTCCATAGTACTACTATAGTTTCTATATACAATGCGCATCGGTACAATCTACGAACGAGAACAGAAAAACAATAGAAAAAACAACACCCACCTACAAGCCATTAGTGAACCCGTGACAATGACAGCTGTAACCCTTGCGAAACGTCGGAAAATAAAAATCAAAAATATGAGGTATGTTGATATTAAATAATTATCGCTGTAAGTCCCGTTAAGTGTTTTGTCTTTTTACAATGTCGCAGTACCACGATAAAAAAAAAGTCTTAATTCCAAAATACTTTCATCGATACGTTTTGGTACTTTTAGTTGACGGAGAAATTTGTGGTCCTTCAATTTCAAGATCAACAACCGCTGCTACGGAATTTTTTTAAGTTGTATCGAATTTTTAATTGCGGGAAACGCCCAGGAGATCAAAACGGCTTTTACTTATCGTAGTTAAGATTTCAATTTGGTCAAAAATCTCAATCATTAATGTCAGAAAATGCATTTAAAAGACTCCACGTAGTCATAAAAAACTGACGCTTTGGCTGATATATACTGTAGGACTGTCAATTTCCTGATCAACCGAACGATCATGGAAAAATTGCAGCAGCTGAGCAAAGTTTGCTCTCATTGTCTTGAGGAATTTAATGCGTACCTACAACTTGAGAAAAGAATTTTATGAGAATGTGTTAGACCAGACTATTTGATTTATCATTATGTAGACAGACAGGTATAATATGTACGTTAAATGGAAAAAAAATAATTAAAAAATAACGGTAATACTTACAAATTAGTTTTATAAAATTTTTTAAAGCCAACACTTTAGGCTATTAGCTTGTTTTTAAATCAAGTCAAAACTATGCATAATTTTTGAAAAAAATTGTTTTAGACTCAAAATTTGGGCAAAAAAAAGTTAATACAATACATCCACGATTTTGTTTCCTTACACTTTTTGACGTTGAAGGCTTCGGGGACTCGTTTTTGTCAATGAAGTTGAAGGCCTTTTTTCGAAGTGTTTTTCTAGTTTTGAACTAAGCCGTTGGAAAGAGTTTTTGGAATGGAGATTTATCGGTCTTGCTTCGTTCCTCATTCTCCATGCGCTCGACAGTTTGAAGCATTACGGCTTGCCCAAAACCAGGTTCTGGATCCGGTACGTCAGCGACATTCGCATTTTCAATCAGGGTGGAAAAAGGCATATCGTCTGACTCATCATCCGAAGCGTTAGATTGTTGCATGGGCACTGATGCGTTCATATATGTATTGTCAAATGCAAATGCAAGCTCAGATGTGCCTTCTGGGTCGAAGGGATACAGTCCTGTCGCACGAAATGCTGACGTTATATTGTCGTAAGTCATACGTTTGGACCAAACTTTAGATAATATGACGTTAAAGCTTGTTTTTGTTTCAACTTCCTGCCGGGATACTTTGCTGTGAATTTGAGCAATTCTTGATCCCAATGGTGCTCAAAAGATCGATAGACTGATTTATCCAGAGGTTGCAGTTCATGCTTCGTATTTGATGGCAGGCAATCCTCTACGATTAAATAGTCCAGGTGACAGGCTGCACTATCAAAAATTAACAAACAGGGCCCCGGAAAAAACCATTTCTTAGAATAGATTTATTTAAAAACAGAATGAAAGAAAAAGTTATTGGCTTTTCAAAAACGTATCGCACAGCATTGTGAATGAAGCCGTTGATTACAAATAATTTTTTTTCCATTTTAAGTCAGTTTTTTTCGAAAATTGCCCCTCCCGGCTAAACGGAGGGGAATAGACCCCCCCTCCCATACGATTTTTTTCTTGTCTCAACGCAACCTACACGCCCTAGCATTTTGTCGCACTGCTCCTTGTATTTATAATTATCTTTGTATATGAAAACTATAGTACTATCATGGTGGAAGTCGAATGGGGCGACATCTAATTTACCTATGCAACCCTTACTCTTTTTTTTTGCGGAGAGCTTATGGAGGTTTTAAATGATATTTATCTTTGTATATGAAAACTATAGTACTCTCATGGTGGAAGTCGAATGGGGCGACATCTAATGTATGCGGGCAACCCTTACTCAAAGTTCAGGAGGGGATATGTTGTTTCGGAGAGAGATAAAGAGTAGATGAGAATATTTTAAGAAAGAGAAGGTATATAGAGTATTTAGGAGTGTAGGAGTGAATAAGGGAGAATATGAGGAAATGGTTATAATGAAAGAAATAATAAATGGGAATAAAGGAAATTCTGTCTTGGTTTCGTTTGTTTACATTTTTTTTTGGTGGGTTTTGATAGTTGTTGTTGGTTTTGTTTACATTTTTCTGTCGTTATTTTGCAGGTACTTGGTACACAAAGAGATGGAGAAAATTGACAACGTTGCTTTGGTTTTCGTTATTTTGGTTGGTATTTTTGAAGTTATAAAATAAAAACATTGTGAGGCACAGTGCTGGGTAATAAAACATCGCCCAACGAAAAGAATACGAAATGTTTTATTTTATTTTTTCAGTTTCAATGGTAGATGACAGGGAGGTAATTTAAGAAAGATTATTAAAAACGCCTGACTTAAGGTCAGGTTTTTAATAACATAGTAAGTATTTTGTGTTTGAAGCTATATGCTTCTAAAAATTTTATAAATGTACATATACCTTCATATGATTATAAAAAATCAAAAACTATCTAAAATTCACGAAAAAGGTAAAAAACATCAATTTTGCAATTTTCGACTTTTTAACTTTTAATAAATAATAAAGTCTTAAATAATGTTTTTGAAAACCATTCTAGATTTTATTTTCTTTTTTCATTTTCCGGAATTTTTCTCATTTATTTTTTCAAAAGTTCTTGTTAAATTTTTATAATTTAAACGCAGACAAGTCATAAATGATGTTTGCTATGTGTTTATGAAAACCATTTAGAATTTTAAAGAAAAATAAAAAAAAATGTTATATAAGAGTTTTTTTTATTGTCAGGTAGTCAGTACCTACCTACGAATTTAATGAAAATTAGGATTTTTTATCATTTTTTTTGTATTTGTTAATTTTTTTTGTAGAAACACATAGGTAAACAAGTTAAAGACTAGTAAACGTTTAAATCATGAATTTAAAGCCAGTAGATTTAAAATAACATCGGTTTATATGATTCACTTATGACAATTTCAAGAAAAATGTTACGAAATTTGTTTAAGTGCTGCTTACGACAAGCTTTCATTTTAAAAGTTCTTGTTCGATTTTAATTATTTAAACACACACTGGTCTTTAATTGTGTCCTGTGTATGTTTTTGAAAACCAATTTAAATTTTGACAATAAAATAAAAAAATAGCCATATAGAACTATTTTGTGCATTTTCAGGTACTGCACAGAAATCAAGAAATTGTTGAATTTATTAATTTTTTCGATTTTTTTTTAAATTGAATGTGAGATTGAAAAAGCAATGGAATGTTATAGTTTGCATTGTGTCTCTTGTTAATAATGCTTATCCATGTATTTTAGAAAATACAATACAGAAAATTTGAAAATTTAATTTTTTTAAGTACCCCACATCTTTTAAAATATACTTACCTACCTACTGCTCGTAGTTATTATTTTTGTTTTTTAAGAACTCAACATTTTTTTTTGAAGAACAAAATCCTTTAAAAATGTATACTTACAGTATAGTAATCTTTCAATAATCCTTCGCTTTAAAAATTTCAAAAAATTGATTTGTAGGTACCTACCCACATATGTACCTATGTACATTGTACATATACTTACCTACAATAAAAATCTTATAATTTTATTGGGGTTCCCACTTACAGATTGAAAAAATGTTAAATAATATTCCTATAGCTTTTTATATGTATATGGGCTTTGTGCTATGTGCATATAAAATCAGAGAAATATTATTTAATTATTCTCATTAATTTTCTTAGCTTCATAGGTATTTTTATTTGAGGGTGGATATAAATGTCCTTAAGTGCCTACTTATGAAAATAGTTTTTTTTTTGCAAGATTTCAGGAAAGATACCTACCTACTTATATTGAAATTTGTACTTTATTATTTTCATTGTACCTTATGATAATGGAGTTCTCACTTACAGACAATCTACCTAACCAGCTACAATAATAAGTTACAAAAATCAATTTAATTATCAATCCTGAAATCTTCCAAATAAAACAAAACACGAATAATTACCTACCCTCAAAATCTTGCCATTGATTTCAATGCATTCAAATCGGAACAAAAAAAATTCTTATAAGATTTGAGGGTGGGTATTCCTGTTCGTAGATTGTTTAAGGTCGATTTTGTCTAATCTAACCAGGTTGAATTGATATTTGCATTTTCTTATCGCATGGAAACTTGCGCAAAGTAATTATTTTTATTTAAAAGAAATTTAGAAAAAGCTATTTGAAAAAAAAAAAAAATTTTGCCGCCGGGTGTATTAATTTTTTATTCACTTCAACACAAGAATCTTTTTATTCTAATTGTTAGTTAATATCTTTATTGTTTCAACAGGAAAATTTCACTTAAAAACAATAGATATAAAAAGTAATTTTACAAGAAACAAAATTATAAATTTATTTGTTTATTTGCAAATATCAATTCACCACAACACAACACAACACAACACGATTATTGCACCAACTTAACTTTTTGATATAAATGGACACTCGCAAAAGCAAAAACATTGTTATAAATTAGGTATAACTGAATATTAATGCCAATTAAAAACTTCACATCAACATTAAAAAACCACCCCCAAATGCCACCAAAAAATGAACAGTCAATAAGCCAAAAAATAATAACAAAACCTCAAAATATAGAATTATGTATGCACATTTATATTCTTCGTATATGTTTTCATATACAAAGTATATTCTAACTTGCACAGTGAAAATAAAGCAACAAAACTACAAAAGGAGAAAAATCATATCCAAAGGAAAAATCAAACAAAAACATACTGCTAGACCTACATTTTTTGCTCGCCAGCATGAAGAAGGCAAAACTGAAAAACCGATGGTTTTGTTTTCTTATTTTCTTATTCTCTTTGAAATTTTGTTTTAATTTTGAATTCTCCCAACGAAACAAATTAGTATTCCCTTCTCGCTCCTACTCCCAATTGCCGTCATTCAAAAAATTCCCCTACAAAAAGTCTCTCTCAAAAAAAGAGCTTACAGCAGCGCCACCACCAGGATCGGGGCAACCCTAAAAAAAACTCGCCATGAGAGTACTATAGTTTTCATATACAAAGTATTTATTGATATTTTTTGAATGCAATAATCCAAAAAATAGTCTACTCTTGCCCCTACCACCAATTTCCGACGCTTAAAGACTCCCCAAATCGAATTTTACACCTCACATTTTGCGGCGCCACCACCAGGACCTCTGCAACCCTAAAAAAAACTCGCCATGATAGTACTATAGTTTTCATATACAAAGTAATTACATAGTACTACCCTTGTATATGAATTTACATAGTACTATTATGAAGAGGAACGAACGACGCGACATCTGGGCAACCGACCCGATAACGTAGTCCTACCTTTAGTGGAGGTTAGTGTAGAGTAGTTAATAGGGGAAGTACAAAGAAAAAGAATAATAAATGTGAGTGTCTAGAGAAGAACAGAGGATAGAGAAAGCTGTATAAAATTGGAAAAAAATTTGATGGGAGTTCGAGGGAGTCAGAAAAAAAGACTCTTATTGATTTTTTTCTTCATTGTCTTTCTTGCAAAGGGGAATTATTTGACTTTTTTTTCTAAGTAGGTAGGGAATGGGCAATGAAAATTCATGAAGAAAAAACGGTTTTGTTTTGAAATTTTTTCAAGCAAAAGGCCCGTATGCACCTCGTCACTTTGGACATAGAAAAATATTTTTAAGATTATTTTAATTTGATTTTTTCTTGAAAATTGAAGTAATTATGAAAGAAATTTCTTAATATTAAATTTCTTTGAAAACTACGAAAAATCCACAGGAAAATTAAAAAAAAAGTTAAAACTATGAACTATGAATTTTTTTTAAATAATTAAAACTTTTGAAATATCACGTGAAATTTTTGGAATCAAATATGTAGATACTTAATTTACTAAAAAACTTTTTAAAATTTTAAATTCCATTGAGAACTATCCACGTGAAATTTTTAACTTCATTTGAGTTACAAAAATTCACGTGAAAATTATTTAAACTTTTGAAAATTCGGGTGAAACTTTTCGATTTGCTTAAAATACTAAAATTTACGTGGGATCTCAAATTTACTTAAAAATTTTGAAAATTTACGTGATATTTTAAATGTACTGAAAAATGAATATACAAATACGTTTACTTTTAAAAATATGTATTTGATTTTGTTCAAGAAATTTTCTTCAAGCAAATATTTTTTCTAAAAAAACTTTTTTTAATTTTACTAATGGAAATTCGCACGGAAACCTTTTTTTTTAGCAGTAAAATTAAAAACAAAAACTGTTGCAAAACTATTTTTAGTGATTTTACATCAATTTTGTTAGCCTTTTAATTTTTCAAATAGTCATTTCTGCAGATTTGGGAAATTAAAAGGTTATCATGTAGGTACCTACCCATAAAAAAAGAAAGATATCATAGAAATATGACTGTAACCAAATGACAAAAACCAAATACCTACCTATTGTACCTACAATTCTATCACTTGCAAGAAAAAAAAATATAAATGTTTCTATAAAACATGAAAATTCGCAACGTACATAGTTCACAAAAACCAAATACGTATAGTACAATTCTATACAAGCAAGAAAAAAAAAGTTTAAATGTATCTGTAAGACATGAAAATTTGCAACATAGCTCTCATAATATCTCAAATCTCAAAAATCAAATAAAATATACGAAATTATTTGAAAATTGAAAATAATGTAGCTATATCTATACTTCTACATATAGCATAAATCGTCCTATGCAAAAAAACCGTTGAATAAATCCACAGCCCAAGGAATTTTTTTCATTTTTCCCCTTGTTGCCATGACACCATCAGCTGGCTCATCTAACCCATAGAGAAATTACTTACCTAGAGAACCGACCGGTACCCCTCTTGCTTCTTAAACCCGCAAATTTTATTTGAGGAGAATAAGAGAAAACTCTCTTTATTCTCCTATCGGTTTATACATGTGAGTTGTGAAAAAAAAAACTAAATGTCAGATTGGACTACAAAAACAACTAATGGACTTTTTGTTATTTGTCAAAAATGACAGACTTGCTGAGGTTTGTATTTTCTGTATTTTGTTTTAATATTTTTACAAATTGTTATAATTAATTTATTATTCAACCAATTTATCAGGTTCATCAACAAAAAAGATATCAAAATCAACAACAACAGCAACAAAAGTAAACATCTGTCTCCAATTACCAAAACAAGCAGCAGCAACAGCATATTGTTACGATAGGGCCGAGCGTTCCTGCAGGAAATACACCAGATTCCTAGCCAGCTTTATCGGCTGCTGGTTCGGAGGTACCGAGTCCATTTGGCGACCGAAAATCAAATGTGATAAAGAATACAACCCAAGAGACCCAAGTAAGTTTGATTATTTTCATATTCTCGCATTTGATAATGTTTTAAATCACATACATATTTCTCTTTCTTAGCAAATAATTCCACAAAAAGTTGTCCAATTCAATCCGAAACTTGATCCTGTAACATCACTTTCAGAATATTGTGTTGTAAGGCGGTGTGCTCAACCTGAATACACTTTCTTCAAATCGAAATTCTCCAAGTTGTTGCAGTGTCGTGTACTATTCATTGAAAGTGTTTACTCTACGTATCCAAATGAAAATTTGGCTAAATTCTCTTGTGCCAGTTTGGCCACTGATGAAATAAAAATACAAGACAGTCGTCGTCATTTGCCTGTGTTCCCTGACACCGATCAAGAGTTGACGGCTACTTAGCCGGCAAAGCAGAGGGTAGTATGATTAATATACAGGTTGTGCTGTATGATACATCTTCGCAGGAGGATGTTAATTTAAATCCCTTGGTTCTGCATCAAATCTGTGATGATACTCCCCCACCGGAAATTAAAGGAACTGGTCTAACAACTGTTCTTATAACCCACATTACAGACAATGGAGATGTTTTCTTGCAGGTCAAGAAATCTGAGTTGCAATATGTTCAGGTTTGTATCTATATAAACTCTGTTCCAAAGAAACATTCATAATAATTACTTTTTTTTTCTCTTTTTAGAAACTCATAAATCAACTTATAGAGTCTAAATTCAAGAAAGACCAGCATAAAGTGACCCTAGCTGATATTCAAACTTCGAATGTTTTTAATTTGTGATAAAACCAAAAATCGGTGGCATCGTGGAGTATTGGCTAATCCAAACAATCAACAAGACAACAACTAAAAGAAGATGAATTTGATTCACACAGGTAATGACTAAATTCCAACTGCCACTAGCATAAACAAATTAGTTAGACATTAATTTGTTTGTCCTTTTGCAAAATCGTTACCTACTAAAGAATTTCATTTTATTTTGCAGGTCAAAAGCCCTACGCATGTTCGGTGTGTCCTAAAGCCTTTATTCAACGTGTTGTACTTAGGGAACACATACGCTCCCATCATTCTGGACTGGATTTCAAAAGGCAGACATATTACTGCTCTGTATGCCCCAGTATCCTGCCAACATCAAATGAATTGATTCAGCACTTAATTTTTTAGACAAACAAATAATGTAACACGTTTATTGTTATGCATACATTGTACATAAGTAAAGATGTAAGAAAAATGAGGCTTTTTTTGTAAAATATATTCCAATTTGCAAATAAAAGAAACATGACATATTTATGAATTTCATCCTTGATAAACAGGTTTTGCTATAATGGTAATGCTTAGCACTGACGATTGGTAGATCTGGTCATATTTTTGAATAAAAAAAAGTCTCAGAAACGAGTGAACAATGTCTGTCCATATTGTCAGAAACTTTATTCGAATTGAGATCAAGTTTTGTTGGCGGTAAATTTAAAAATATTTTTTGTAAACACCCTAGTGTATGTGCTAGGATTCCATCTTACTGCATACATCTGAATTTAAATGAGAAGAAAATAAAAAAGACAACAAATTGTAACCTGGTAAGCGTAGTTTAGGAGTGCTTTTCCAAATTAAAACTTTTGAGTAAAAGATTTAAATGCTACTTGTAACAGCATTAAGTGCTGATTCCAAAAAGGTATCATTCATATCTGTACGATTTACGGTTGGCCAGATACACTGCAAAACGTTTTCCAACATCCTTACTTTTTTCTATCAAGAAGAAAAATCAAAAACATTTTCGAGTGTATCTTAGCACCAGTAAGCCTTAAGGAGATGGTTAATACCTTTTTGGAATCAGTAATTAACCCTTCAAAAATAAGTACACAAATTAGTTGAAAAAAATCACCATTAAAAAAAATTCACTTTTGGGACTCACATAGAGGAACCTGTATGCGTAGTTTGAGGGTGCTTTTTCGTATTAGAATTTTTGAGTAATATATTTTAATGCAACTTGTAACAACATCAAGTGTTGATTCCGAAAAGGTATCATTCATCTCTCTACGATTTACCGTTGGCCAGATACACTGCAAAACGTTTTCCAACTTTCTCACTTTTTGCCATCATGAAGAAAAATGGAAAACATTTTGCAGTGTATCCAACGAACGATAAGTCTTACAGCGAAGGTTGATACCTTTTTGGAATCAGTAATTGATGCTCTACAAATGAGCATTAAAATTAGTTAAAAGAGAGTAACCATTAAACAAAATTAACTTTTGGGACTTTCATATTGCAACCTGTAAGGGTGGTTTTAGGGTGCTTTTCCAAATTAAAACGTTTGAGTAAGAGATTTAAATGCGTCTTGTAACAGCATTAAGTGCTGATTCCAAAAAGGTATCATTCATATCTGTACGATTTACCGTTGGCCAGATACACTGCAAAACGTTTTTCAACTTTCTCACTTTTTGCTATCATGAAGAAAAATGGAAAACATTTTGCAGTGTATCTAAGGAACGATACGTCTTACAGAGAAGGTTGATACCTTTTTGGAATCAGTAATTGATGCTCTACAAACGAGCATTAAAATTAGTTAAAAGAGAGTAACCATTAAACAAAATTAACTTTTGGGACTTTCATATTGCAACCTGTAAGGGTGGTTTTAGGGTGCTTTTCCAAATTAAAACGTTTGAGTAAGAGATTTACATGCGTCTTGTAACAGCATTAAGTGCTGATTCCAAAAAGGTATCATTCATATCTGTACGATTTACCGTTGGCCAGATACACTGCAAAACGTTTTCCAACTTTCTCACTTTTTGCCATCATGAAGAAAAATCAAAAACATTTTGCAGGCTAGCTGGCCAACCGTAAATCGTACAGATATGAATGATACCTTTTAGGAATCAGCACTTAATGCTGTTACAAGTAGCATTTAAATCTTTTACTCAAAAGTTTCAGTGTGGAAAAGAACCCTTAAACCATATCCCATACATTCTAAATTCACCAGATTTGTTGTAAAATGCATCAGTCTTTGAACAAAAATATTCAACAAAATTTCATTTAAATTAGTTTTATTTCTCGTCATTTTAACTAAACAAAAATATGCCTATTCAACTCACAAACAAAGAAATTTAAAAAAAAGTGCTTGGCTGGAATCGCAAAATAACCGCACAAAATATCTAAAAAAAAACAGAATCGATCAAACTGTTGTCTTGAGGCTTTGGCATGTTGGTATTGTCGTGCTTGCCCTGGTTGTCCAGCGTAGCCGGATATTCAAACATACTTTGTAAATGTTGTGAAAACATTCAACTTAAATCACTTCGCATAGGATCGGATAAAAGCTTATCTATCCAATCTCATCCATGTGAATCCTTTACATATGGACGCATTTCCATTTCGATCGTACAACAATGGGTTTGTGTTCGTTCTTTGAAATGCTAAATCCACGCGCCACACCTCATCAGCGAGTTCTTTGTTATGAATGCATTGCAGCTTTCATATCGCAATGTAATATCTGAAATTATTTAAACAAATTTTAACATTTTTACTAGGCAGTCTCATTGTCAGAACTTACCTTTTTACTGTGAATGTAATGCAATCCATTCAAAAGCTGTTGCCTGACTTTCTTGATCTCTCACAGACTGAATAGAATGTGGACCTATATTTGGTTATGATGAGTCGCCTGTGTTCTGCAGATTTCTAAAAGAATGATGACATTCTCGTGTTTTAGGAGTTGCAAAAACTAGAAAACAGATATAATATTAATAGGAACACCATCATGAGTTATTTTTACAATACACTTTACTTACACTATTATTTTCTTTGTCCATGAGGACTTTCTTCATGGGCAAAAATTACTTGTTGCTCTTCTTTTCCCGAGCTTTAAACACTTCACTAGGAATATAAGTTACAGTAAATATATATTCTGATTTTAATTGTAGGATATTGAAGCACTTACCCAAATATTCCTTGGCCAATTTCGGCAATCTTTCCGCATTTTCCAGATTCACCGCAAGTAAAAACTAAAAACTTTAATTGATTGAAAAATGAAAACTAATGTACGCAAATTTAGAATAATAATAATTGAATTGTCAAATTTTTTTTTTACTTCTTTGATCTGTCACCAAAACGTCAAAACTGGGTACCAACTCAAAAGAAGTTCGGCGCGTACGCACTATCTACATTTATGACGCGCTTATACTTTTTAGTTGAATTTACTTTTTTTTCAGCGAAAACAATAATAAATTTATAGAATTTGAATGCAACAACTAATACATCCATAAATGCTTCATCCCATAAGAAATGCATTGGACCACTAACGCATTCACACCTCTATTGCCTTAAGCAGCTTGTAGGGTGGAAGAGAACGAACCCCCTGAGTGGGTTCTCTAGGTAAGTAATTTCTCTATGATCTAACCATTGAATAAGAAGTACAGGAAGAGGCATATCGAGAAAAAAGCGAAGTAGTTTTCATAATTGTGTGAGTTACACAAACACAAATGCATTGGCACAGGGTTGGAGTGAAGGTAGACGGCTATTTGCTGGGGCGCCGAAAGGAATATTTTGCTAAATTTTTTTTTGGGTGGTTTAGTAAAAATATGTGTAGCTAGAAGTACTGGAATATGATTTCCATTTTCTCAGAAGTACTTATTCACATACAAAGGAGCATAGCTATTACTGTAAGCCTTAAAAGAAAAAAAACTTTTTTAATTTGGTTAAACTTATTCGTTGAAATAAATAATTGAATGAGTTTTTTTTTTGATTTATTTCTGGCTGGATTATAATATCGAATAAAGTACACTTGAAGTAATAAAATTAAACTTACCTCTTACAGGAACCTGAAAAC
Organism: Syrphus vitripennis; assembly: GCA_958431115.1. Taxonomy (NCBI): domain Eukaryota; kingdom Metazoa; phylum Arthropoda; class Insecta; order Diptera; family Syrphidae; genus Syrphus; species Syrphus vitripennis. Next base: position 7,997,768 of record OY288111.1, on the reverse strand, counting down.
TTTAAATGGATATGGATTATTAAAGTAGTAGAGCTTTTTTTACTTAATTAAAATCATCATAACTGGACACAAATACTTCTTGACGAAGATACAAAACCGACACGATAGACATGGACAATCGCAGAAATATTGAAAATACGTAGTATATTTCCAAAACTAAACCGCGGAAAAATGGAAAAATAACTGCACTACGGGCGCTTAACGTTTCTTAGCGCCTTGCCATCACCAACAAAAACCTATCCGTCCCTGTACTAAAATTTCTAATTTGACATTACAAGTTCATTTGTGCAACATGATTAAAGTATATTTTTATTTTGAACAATATTACTATTACTTTATTATTTTATTGTACTATTTTGTACATAGAATGTCAGTTTATTAGACTTAACCATTCTTCCGTCAATTGCATTGAATTTTTGTGAACAACAACAACAACTTTAAGGCACTACCACCAATTGTTTTTTTTACGAATTAATTTTATATTAATTCGTTTATATTTTTATTTTTGGCCGGAGTTATAGCTATTTCATGCTTGCCAGACAATCATCAGACTCCTTTTAGTGGCGCTGAGCTTTAATCCAATTTTATTTGAAGAACACTTGTAGGATTCGAACCCACGCATATCAGATTTGCTCAGTCTTTGTAGTCATGTGCTCCATTGTATATATAACCTAATAGTACTACTATGGAACACGATTTTAAGTTACCTATCTCTCTCTTTTGGTGGCGCTGGTGTTGCCTAAAAAGCAGATTGGAGAGTTCGGAATGAAGGTAGGCAGAAAGAATATAAAATAAGTTATAGAGTGAGAGGAATAATTATTTTGATTCTGACAGTTGCTGACAACAATTAGGCAGGGTAAGGGAGATAGGTGAGTCAGCTGATGGGTGTCATGGCAACAAGGGGAAAATGAGAAAATGAAAAGAATCCTATTGGCGTGGATTTATTCAACGGTTTTTTTTGCATAGGAAGATTTTTGCTATATGTAGAAGTATAGATATAGCTACATTATTTTCAATTTTCAAATAATTTCGTATAGCTATTTTATTTGATTTTGTGAGATTTGAGATATTATGAGAGCTATGTTGCAAATTTTCATGTCTTACAGATACATTCAAACTTTTTTTTTCTTGCTTGTGATAGAATTTACTATACGTATTTGGTTTTTGTGAACTATGTACCTTGCCAAATTTCATGTTTTACAGAAACATTTATATTTTTTTTTTCTTGCAAGTGATAGAATTCATTGTATGCATATGGAATCTATTATAATATACAATGTAGAATTGTAGGTACAATACGTATTTGGTTTTTGTCATTTGGTTACAGTGATATTTTTATGATATCTTTCTTTTTTATAGGTAGGTACATGATATCCTTTTAATTTCTCAAATCTGAAGAAATGACTATTTGAAAATTAAAAGGATAACAAAATCACTAAAAATAGTTTATGCAACAGTTTTTTGTTTTTAATTTTACTGCTTAAAAAAAGGTTTCCGTGCGAATTTCCATCAGTAAAATTAAAAAAAGTTTTTTTTCTAAAAAATATTTGCTTGAAAGAAAATTTCTTGAACAAAATCAAATACATATTTTTAAAAATAAACGTATTTGTATATTCATTTTTCAGTAAATTTAAAATATCACGTCAATTTTCAAAATTTTTAAGTAAATTTGAGATACCACGTGAATTTTAGTATTTTAAGCAAATCGAAAAATTTCACGTGAAATTTCAAAAGTTTTAATTATTTAAAAAATTTCATAGTTCATAGTTTTAACCTTTTTCTTTTAATTTTCCTGTGGATTTTTCGTAGTTCTCAAAAAAATTTAAAATTTACTTTAATTTTCCATAGCAATATTTTTTTATGTCGACTTTCAATAATTTTAAAATATCACGTAAGTATAAAAACTACGTGAAATTAAAAAACAATTGATAAAATATTAAGAAATTCCTTTCATAATTACTTCAATTTTCAAGAAAAAATAAAATTAAAATAATCTTAAAAATATTTTTCTATGTGCAAAGTGACGAAGTGCATACGGGCCTTTTGCTTGAAAAATTTCAAAACAAAATCGTTTTTTCTTCACGAATTTTCATTGCCCATTCCTTACCTACCTAACAAAAAAAATTCAAATAATTCCCCTTTGCAAAAAAGAAATGAAGAAAAAAGTCTTTTTTCCTAACTCCCTCCAACTCCCATAAATTTCCATCCCAATTTTATACATCGTTCTCTATCTTCTGTTATTTTCTCAACACTCATATTTATTATTCTTTTTCTTTGTGACTACCCCACTCTCAGGTCTACACTCGTCTCCACTTCAAGTCGGAAAAAGCTTCCGTCCGTCTCATCAGAGGTCGCGTCGTTCGTTCCTCTTCATAGTAGTACTATTCCATTTCATATACAATGTGTGCTCTTACGCACTACACCACTGCAGACCACTGATGCTACGTGTCCTGAAGTCGTACTTGTTCATCAAATGCATTTGGAGTCACAGCATTTTTACAAACGCCTTAAAGTATGTTATCTTGTTCCGCCTCCATTTTTCTCCATACCTTACTTCGATAGACTACAGATCGTAGTCTGTATCAAAGGGGGGAGAGTTACGGAAGAGTTTGGCGCTGGCCACAGTTTATTCTTATTACTTTATTATTTTATTGTACTATTTTGTACATAGAATGTCAGTTTATTAGACTTAACCATTCTTCCGTCAATTGCATTGAATTTTTGTGAACAACAACAACAACTTTAAGGCACTACCACCAATTGTTTTTTTTACGAATTAATTTTATATTAATTCGTTTATATTTTTATTTTTGGCCGGAGTTATAGCTATTTCATGCTTGCCAGACAATCATCAGACTCCTTTTAGTGGCGCTGAGCTTTAATATAATTTTATTTGAGGAAAAAACAATTGGTGGTAGTGCCTTAAAGTTGTTGTTGTTGTTCACAAAAATTCAATGCAATTGACGGAAGAATGGTTAAGTCTAATAAACTGACATTCTATGTACAAAATAGTACAATAAAATAATAAAGTAATAAGAATAAACTGTGGCCAGCGCCAAACTCTTCCGTAACTCTCCCCCCTTTGATACAGACTACGATCTGTAGTCTATCGAAGTAAGGTATGGAGAAAAATGGAGGCGGAACAAGATAACATACTTTAAGGCGTTTGTAAAAATGCTGTGACTCCAAATGCATTTGATGAACAAGTACGACTTCTGGACACGTAGCATCAGTGGTCTGCAGTGGTGTAGTGCGTAAGAGCACATGACTACAAAGACTGAGCAAATCTGATATGCGTGGGTTCGAATCCTACAAGTGTAATAATATACTCTCTGAATGAGTGAATAGACGTGTTTGATAGTACCGTCCGGCATAATAGCTATATTTATACGATTTTGTATCACTATCTATAAAAGTCCAAGTGTCTAAAAGAAAAACGACCTCGACCTGATTAAAATAGGCTTAAAATCGTAGTGCGCTTAATAAATAAAGTAAAATTAAAGAATTTAAAGAATTTCTCGAGTGTCACGTGCCTTTTTCTTGTGAATATTAATATCGAGAGCTCGTAATCTTTATTCTCTTCCTCTCTCTGAAATATGGCTGGTAGAACTCGTTCGGAAAAGGAGAACCCGAAAGTTGTTACCCCTGCGACCTCTAAAAGATTAGAGAACAAAAAGATGGGTACTCCCGCAAACAAAAAATCCTCCCCCGCAAAAGTAAAACAAAACCCAACCAAAGCAACCACGACTCCAAACCCAACCGCTTCCATCGAACAACAAATCAACACTCCCACCACCCCTGCCAACATTACCGCCGCCGCCGATGTTTCTAATTCAACACCACCTTTTATCAAAGAGAGCGATTCCACTCTTCCTACATCTGCAATCTCCCGATCTGAGATGGACAGCCTGATCAAAGGCCTATCCGATGATATCGTCAATAAAATATCGAAAGAGATCAAAGATCTGCACTCGGAATTCATCCAACGTTTCGAAAAAATCGAAAAAAACCTCGCCATCTACATCAACAAAACAGATAAGACGATAGAATCCCTTACAGAGCGAATTGCAAGAATGGAATCTGACCACTTGGACGTTGTACATGAACTGAAGGAAGATTTAGCTGATCTACAACAACGCTGTGACACATCTGAGCGTAAGGAGGTTGCATCCGACGCTGTGCTCCTCGGCATACCTCAACTACCAAATGAAGAAATCAAATCTATATTGAACAGCATCTGCTACACGGTGGATTGTGTACCTCCTTCCTTGAAATCAGCTTTCCGACTTCAACGCAAAAATGACAACAACATCCACGACCCTCCCATCATACTAAAATTTCACTCTCCACACGACAGGAATATAGGTTTGAAATCTGTCGCTCTTTTTCACAAAATACACAAGAGACCATTGCATCTCGAAGACACTGGATTAAGTGTGCAAGGGAAAAAAGCACACAATGTCTACTTGCATGCGAGCAGAGATGGCAGAAATGCGATTTTTTTTGATTTACTACATTTTTTACGTCTGCTACATAAATGAGGTAGTTTATGTAGTTAAATGTAGTTAACGTAGTTAAATGTAGCAGACGTAGCGCTAGACGTCAAAATGTAGTTTGAAATATTGAAAACTGTAAATTTAAAGAAAAAGAAACTGTCTTCGTCGTCACCGGCCGCTACTAGCTAGTCGTAGTCTCTATTATTTTTTTGAAATCTAACGTTTTATGTGAAGGTAGCAAACGTAACAAATGTAGGTAATAAATGAAACAAATCAGGCGTGTAGTTAACCCGATTAACTACGCGTAGTTAACCACGTAGATTACCTGACGTAAACTACTCTGCCATCTCTGCATGCGAGCCTAACATCAAAAAACCGGTTTTTCCTCCAACAAGCAATGCGTCTCAAACACCGTGGTGCTCTGGTCAAAGTGTACACACACTCTGGTTCAGTTTATGTCAAAGAGAGTGAAGATGGGGAGACAATACACATCCACAATGATGCAATACTGAAATCTATAAACGCTGCTGCTGCTGCGACAGTCCATCAAGATTAAGAAGACGAAAGAAGAACTCACCAAGACTCAACACGATGAACGACATTTTATTGTATGAATTATTATTATTATTATTACTACTACTATCATTATTATTAACTCTCTCTTTTCTATTCTTTCTTCTCCATAAGATCTCTTCTATTTATTATTTTCACCAACATTTATTTCTCTTCCCTATCATATTCAAACCTTCATGTAAAAGTCGTTACTTTGATTTCATTTACATAGTGTGTATGTTACTCCGATCTCGCAAATTAATTACTTATTTCAGAGTTGAGTGAGCGCATTTTTGCTTCCACTGGATACATCAGTGATGTTATACTGCGAACTATGCTAAAAATATTATGCCACAGACGTGAGGGTTTTAAAATAGCTCATATCAATGCTCAAAGTTTATTGATGAAGATTGATGAATTTAGATACCTCTTTGAAGATTCGGAAATCGACGCGATCTGTGTTTCCGAAACCTGGTTCTCTGCATCTGTGAGGGATGCAACATACTCTCTTAATGGATATAATGTTTTTCGTTCAGATAGGTGCAACCGCGGCGGGGGTGTTGCTATTTATGTCAAAGAGAATCTTATATGTAGAAAAAGATATTTCTCGTCACCGGGTTCTTCGTGCGAGTACTTGTTTGTGGAGGTGAAAGGCATTGAAAATAATCTTCTACTAGGAACAATCTATAGGCCTAATAGATATATTGATTTGGAGCAAATTTATCGACTTATAGAACAAATTACGGTCAGCTCTTCAAACATAATTATATGCGGTGACTTTAACTCAGACCTTTTAATCGATAAAAGATTAAGTGAAAACATGAGTTCTTTCGATCTACACTCAGCCAATAATTCCCAACCAACCCATTTTACGCAAACTTCTTCTACACTATTGGATCATTACTATGTCAGTGAAATAGATCGGATACTCTTATATGACCAACTGGAAGCCCCAGTTTTCTCTAAACACGATCTGATTTTCCTGACCTATGATTTTAAAACGGGTAACAGTCCAGGAAATTCTAAAGTTCAGTTCAGAGATTTTAAAAATATAAATAGAATATCCCTTGAAAACGACATAAACGCGATAGCGTGGAACAACATTTTCCAAATGCCTTCACCAGATGACCAAGTCGATTTTTTACATGCAAATCTTAATTTCTTATTTGATCAACACGTTCCATTAAAAACACAAGCTAGGACTCATAAAAATAAACAATGGTTTACAAGTAGGATCACTGAACTAATAAAACAGCGTGACATAGCGTATAGACGTTGGAAAAGTTTCCGTGTTTATGAACTTCATGAATCATATAAATCATTACGGAATAAAGTTGTTCAAGAGATAAAACGAGCAAAATTACAGTTCTTCTCCAACAATTTAGATGTGAAATCTGATGGTCGAAAATTATGGAACAATCTCCGCAAACTAGGAATCGGGAAACAAAAACCAAATCTTCGAGTCGATGTGAATAAAAATGAACTCAACCGCAAATTTGCATCTGCACCTCATTTACCTCCAAGAGGACACGTATTTCTCAATAGCCTGCCTTCACCATCAACGGACACATTGTTCAGTTTTGCCTGTGTGAGCACGATAGATGTAGTTGAAAGTTGCATCTGTATAAAATCCAATGCCATTGGAGTTGATGATTTGAATCCCATCTTCATCAAAGCTATTCTTCCATTGCTTCTTCCATACTTTACTCATGTGATTAATTCTATCCTTACCACTGGGATCTACCCACATCAATGGAAAATTGCTAAGATAATCCCAATCCCTAAAAACTCGGTCTGCGAAGATTTCAGACCGATTTCAATACTTCCTTTCCTATCAAAAGTATGCGAACGCCTTATGCAAAAACAGTTGAACACTTTTATCACCCGCAACAAGCTCTTAGTCGATATTCAATCAGGTTTTCGTTCACATCACAGCTGTATAACTGCACTTACAAAAATCATCGAAGATATAAGAGCTGAGCTCGATATAAATAATGTAACATTCCTAGTATTACTAGATTTTTCAAAAGCATTTGACATGGTGAATCACACTTTACTTTTGAATAAACTGGGTCACAGTTTCAACATATCTCCAGAAGCTACTAAACTGCTTTCCTCTTTTCTGAGTGATAGAAAGCAAGCCGTCTTCTTAAATGAAGAACTCTCAGATTTCCTTCCGGTGCAACAAGGAGTTCCCCAAGGATCAATTTTGTCCCCACTTTTATTTTCCATGTATATCAATGAAATCGGGCTCATTATCAATCAAGCATCAAAACACTTTTATGCCGATGACATACAAATTTACAAAAGCTGTCCTTTGGGTCTGATAGAAGACTGTGCTTTCACTTTAAATCAGGAACTGGAAAAAATATCTAACTGGGCATCTTGCAATGGGTTGATTCTCAACCCGACAAAATGCAAATGCATGGTTATCTCGAGAAAAGAACTAGATCTGTCATATTTTCCATCCATAAAACTAGACAATAACGTCTTAGAATTTGTAAAAACTTACAAAAATCTAGGTGTAATTTTCAATAGAACATTGACCTGGAACGATCACATCAATTCACTGGTAGGTAAAACGTATGGAACACTCAGAGCGCTATGGACCGCACATGAATTCACTCCACTTCAAACAAGAACAATGCTGGCAAGAACCCTGGTGATACCTATCCTTACATATGGATGCGAAATATTTTTCAATTGCGACGCCATAAGCAAAAATAAACTAAAAGTTGCCTTTAATAGTACGATTAGATACATCTTTGGGTTAAGAAGGTATGATCATGTCTCACATTTGCAGGTGAGGCTCCTTAAAATGTCGTTTGATGCCTTCATGAGATTCCGAGCATTGATACTATATTTTAAAATCTTAAAAACACGTCAACCAACATATCTATATGAAATACTAAGACCGTCAGTATCAAACAGATCAATTTCGGTGATTCTGCCGCGCTTTTCTTATCTGACCTCGGAAAGGCAATTTTTCATTGCTGCATGTCGCCTCTGGAACTCACTCCCTACTCATCTGCGAGATATTGACGACCTACACATATTTCAAAATAAGCTTAAAATGTTCTTTTCGAATCAAAGCAACCAACTTAACGTAACTTAACCTATCCTCTCTTTTCAGCTCAATCTAAGCCTTTCACTCTCCTTTCTCGATTTACTTCTATCAATATATCTACATATATATCTCTTAAACTATTATTATACTTTTCCAAGATTAAATATTATATACCTATTTTAATAAATTATTTTACTTAATTTTTTTATTTATTCTCCTTTTCTTCCTTAAATGTTCTTCTTTTTTGCTATTCTTTGCATAATTATTCTAAGAATTTGAAATTATATATGTAATTATGAATATCCATAGGCTTTCACTAGATTATAAGATATCTACAATCTTACTGTGTAAGTTATATAAAGATATAAATAAATAAATAAATAAATAAAT